>VWYH01003422.1:380072-468771 GCA_013399365.1 Pampusana beccarii
AAAGTGCCAGTGTTTGGTTTACAGCTGGACTCAATGATCTTAAGGGTCTCTTTCCAACCAAAACGGTCCTATGACTCTATCCGGTGCGGAACAAAATGCTGCTGCCCACGCAGCACACCTCCCCACCAGCACCCTGTGCCACTGGTTTGTGCTGTTAGCCGGAAAACACAACGATTGCCCAAAGCAAGAAAAAGCACTAAGAGGAACGCTGCACACACTTCCCCACCTCCGCACTCGCAGAAACGCGTTATTATCAAAGGGAGGGAAAACTACCAGGTAAATTTCAGTGCGGGAAAGCCGAGCGGAGCTCCCTCGGCTCCTGTGTCATTCACCGCTTCACTTCCACGCCACGCACACGCCGAGCGCCAGCGATTTCCTGCCCCCGTGGAGCAGAACAGCCCCGGCCCGCTCCCCTTTCCCGGCCGAGGGCTGCCGGTGAACGCCGGGGAGCGCAGCCCCGGGCCCCCCGCCCCGCAGCCTTACCCCGTTGGCGGCGGCGATGCGGACGATGAGCTGGATGGCGTCCCTCATGTAGAAGCGGCCGTCCCCCCCCACCACCAGCGTGGCCTCTTGGCGCTCGGTGGGCGGCACGGTGGCCAGGATGCTCTGGATGAAGTTCTCGGTGTAGTGGGCATTGCTCTGGAAGACGGCCACCCGCTTGCGCAGCCCGCTGGTGCCGGGTTTCTGGTCGCCGTAGGGCTTGGTCTTCACGGTGGCGATGTGCACCATGGCCGGCCGCCGCTGCGAGTTCCGGGCGGCCGCGGCTGGGGCGGGGGGAGCACCCGCCGAGAGGCCCCGCCAGCGCTCCCGCCCCGCCGCCCGCCCCTTAAAGGAACCGCCAGCCCCGGAGATGGGGGGGAATCCTCCCGTGATCCCTTCCCAGCCTCGTACCGGCGGTAAAGAGGTGACGGTGTTCCTGCCGAGCCGCGGATCCCTGCGCCTGGAGCGGGCGGAGGCCGGTGCTGCGCTGGGTGGGGAGAGGGAGATGGGGGTCAGTGCTGGCTGGGCTGCGCAGCTCCCACCCACAGGCCTGTGGCCCTGTGGCCACCAGCACGATGTCACCACAGGCCCTGAGCGGCACCCCGGGCCTCAAGTGACCGCCCGACACAAGCGGGAGACCCAGTCAGTGCCCCCAGAAGGGTGATCTGGAAGGCCGGGATTAGCAAAGCCACATTTTGTTATTACAGCTCTAGTGCTCAAAAGCAAGATGACATTCCAGAAATTCATATTACAGCTGTTAACACGTTTTCTCCCAAACATCTCCCATTGAAGATGCTGGTACCTATGTTCAGCCTTAAAACCAGAATCTACAATGTTTGTCCACCTTGGTAGTACCTGGACTTAGAGCAAACTGGAAGTGACCCTGCAGATAAACCCAAGATCTCTATTCTCACCTCCTCCATGGTAGGGAAGGTAGAACCTACCACAGAGAGCTAGCCTAAGTGCCCACCTAAAAGTTAGGTAATGAAACTCTTCCTAAAAGCAAGAGGATCAGAAAATACTCTACTCTGTATTGCTGTGTCAGGTTTTACTGGATCCTACCTGCAGCAAACCCAAGTCTTTTCACGTGCAGTGATTTCTCAGCCAAGCGCTTCTTCCAGTATTAACCACTCCTTTCCTAAAATGCAGAAAAAGTAGCATATGGATTCCTGCCACATCTAACAAGACTGATGTTACAAACAAAACAAATGCAAATAATGGAGTGCTGGCTTTGTACTGCCTCCTGTACACAGAGAGTTTCTCATTATTTCCCAGCTCCTCCTTGGAGATGTGGTTTGGAACTCCTGCTGTGTCCACACCTCACCTGAGGCAGCGTTTACAGAGCTCACTCAATTGCTAGAAAGCACCAAATATTTGTGGGGCCTCTTAATACAACTTCTGCTTCTTTTAGACCATTCTGAAAATGAAAATGGTATCTGCTCTACTTTCTAAAAGATCACCAGTAAACCTGCCTGAGCACCAATTGGTGAAGCGTGTAAACCAGAGCTGGCCCCTCTCTCATTTCGTACCTGACATTTACTCGCCGGGTGTACGATTACAGCAGAGGAACAGCAGAGCGCAGGAGCTGCAGGCAGATAAATATAGCTTTGCAGGACTGCCTGCTGCCCTTACAGATGAGGTTACATACATTTAGTGTCTATTTTAAACTCAGACACTTTTTAAGCATCCAGTGACCAGGGTCATAATATTTTTTCCACATTAACAGATACTTAGAGGAACTAGAAAAAACATAATAGGCTTAATATTTTTAGTACCTCAAAGCTGGTTTTCATTGCTTGTGCAGCTTAAACTCAGTGGACTTCAGTTTTCTGATTTCAGCTATCCTGGAAATAATTAATTGCTGTTAAGAGTCAAGAGCCCAAGACAAAACCTCCATTTTCCTCAATGTTACTTCCTTATCATATACAAAAAGGTGGACTTTATTTTATATAAGAGAGTATAAAAACAGTCAGTAATTATTCAGAACAAGCATAAGATGAGTATCATCATAAGGGAAAGAACCAAATCCTTTATCAGGTAGCAAAATAAATCACAAACCCCACCCCTTTAGACTTCTCATGTCAAAACCACAAGAATGTTTAATTAGGAACCCATCAGACCAATTTAACAAAGCAAGTTTCTCCTCAGCAAAACAGTGCTGGCACGTGATGGAACTACATTACGTGTTATAGAAAACAAGAACATATTAGCCTTTATAAAACAAACTAGACATTACAAAACACCATTATATTACAACTGTCAGCTATACTACTGAACAGAACTAATTCGTATCGTGTCTCGGTGTTTTCACACCAAAATATTTAATTAGATCAAATGTGATGAATACTCTATTCTGTCAAAGGATTTTACTAACTTACAGTTATTGCATCCCTTTGTTATCATTATATGTTTCTTAAAAGCCATTAGCAGAAGTGCGATACCAGAAGTAAGTACTGATGTGATTCATTTGCTTTAACAAATCAAACTCTGAGAAGCCTAAATATATGCGAGCTTTTTAAGGACAAGACTATAAATTGGATAGAAATTGCCAAACAAATCCTGGTTTAGTCTGAAGGCTACCGAGAAACGGCTCTCCAACCAGAATGTTTAACGTACGAGGGAATGCACACAATTATAAAGCCATTCTTCCTGCTCGTTCAGCGGCATCACGTGCTGAGAAATCTGCATAGCAGAGAGAAAAACAGAGGTGAAATCGTTGTTTATGGGAGAACTGCGTGTATGTTACATGAATGAACTGTTTCAGTACTTCTATCACTAATGTTAAATGATGAACATGCAGCATCTATAATGACAGCCAGTATTCAAAACTTACTATTAAATTTATTTGCATGACAGCAAAATAGCCATAAGGGACACTGAGCCTACAGTTTATACTGAGGAATCCAAAATTAAAATAAATAAAACACATTACAGGATCAGGCTATAGATATCTAAAGGGTCAGCAGCAATATTAGAACAGACCCCAACCCTGCCCATGTCACGGGACTGTGCTTGTGAAATATGAAATAGTTCTGATGCCTCTTTTCAGGACAGAGACCACACTCCTAGAACAATAAAAACTGGATTTTCTTCATAAATGAATGAGAAAACTGCTGTGGACTTTTACAGCAACGTTCATGGGGAACCATGGATACATCAAGTACATGTTCAGCTTTGAGATATCAAGAACTGTATCTGACCTGTACTGTGATGAAGATGCCACTATTCCCATGCTCATTATCACAATAAAAGGCTTTCTAAAGGAAACTGTAAAGATGTCCCATGATTTTTTCTTTTTGTTTAGATTTTAAGTTGGCTAAACAATAAAAATCTTACCATCATGGACTTTGGTGCCACTTCTACAGCAAAAACAGTAAGTCCCCTATTACTTAGGCAGTTCTTACTCTGCTCATTGTTGACATGAATAATCACTTTGTTTTCAGACTGCAAGTTGAAAAACAAAAAAAGAACACATTAGTCTTTATGGTTAAGTGGTTGTTCTCTATGTAACAACTACACATTCCTCTTCCTTCCTCAGACTTCACTATTTTACATGAGGATGCTGATGTCTATTCTCTTTGAAGAGCAACAATTTCAAATGTACCTTAGCACCATCAGAGCACAGATTCATCATCAAAAGTCATTTAAGACTCACTGAAATAACTTAAGCACTTGCAAAGATGCAACTTGGGAACACCATTAAGTGAAAAAACTGTTTGCCACAGAATATTAGTGATGCTAACAGTTTACATAGTTTTGAAAGGTGAGTGGACAAATTAATTGTAGAAAAATATACGAAGGGATTTTAGGTGCAAAGACAATATTTCTGATTCAAATAGTCCTTGAACTGCAAATCACCATAGGCTAGGAGAGCGATCTGGAGAAGCGTCACTGGATGCTTGCCCAGTTTTTGTACTTGCAATGTCTCCTACAGGCCATTTACGGAGGCAAGATATGGACCTAGAAGAATCTTTATCTGACATCGCACGGCCTTTTGGATTTCCAAAAATCCTCTCCCTCCAGCAAAACGCCATTTCCTCAGGAATTTGTATTGTGTGTTCTTAAATTCTTACCAGCTATGTAGGGGTTCAGTGGAGACTAGGCTCCTAACAACTGAAGTTAAATGCCCAATGTTAGCATAGAAGCATCCTTCACCTTTAGTTTCCTTTCATAATAAATAACCAGGATTCCTCACTGCCACAAATCAAAGATACAACTCCCAAAGGTGTTTGTAAGAGACACTCATCAAGATGTGACCCATCCCAATCTGCTGCACATTGTTTGGTTCAAACATTCTCTTGAAAAAAACAGCAACCCCTCACAGAGATTTTTTAAAAATACTTGAGAAAATTCATGTAAGTATAATCACTTAAAGAACAGATATTCTTGCTGTGCAAGTGCTTTCAAGAAGGATCCAAGACGTGAAACTGAAAGCTTGGGTAATGGAAAGTCCATTAATGACCGGTTTATTCAAGGCCACACTCAGACACAAGACCTGAGGCCATACTATATACCCCGCTATATACCCCGTGGCACATGAACCTCTAGATAAATTTCAGTTTGACAAGAGACATTGGGAAACATTTGATTCTTACACAACGCTATCCAACATTCTCTATGTATTGAGAAATGGAATAGAAACAGTTACTCTGCAGTATCAGCCTTATACAGGAAAGAAGCTACTACCAGACTGGTAAGGATTGACAAAAAAGAAGTTCTCTGGTGTCCGCAGCACAAAGTGTTAATATGGTCATTCTGGAAATATGGTATTGCTGCAGAAATGTAAACACAATCTAGCGTTAAGCTGCTTATGGCTTGGATCTGTCTGCTCTGGCATCGCTTCGGTGAAGTCCTCATTTCTACAGGGCAGTGAGATAAAGGCGAAGAAAAGAATTATCTGTGCTGTAAGTATCTTCCCGTAACAAGAAGAAGGTTACAGAGACTGACCTAGCACAGAGGGTGTATTATAGTAAGTTTGTGTTTTGGATGATGGGAGATGTCTCATTAACTATTTTTTTTGGCACATGAATGGGTAGACAATAGATTCGGCACTGCTCACTCTAGGAGAAATTTGAAGCTCTGTGTGCAAAGTCTTTTCATCTCCCCAGCTCACAGCCTGACTAGGGAGGGTTACAAGACAAGACACCTTTCTCTACCCACTAATTAAATACATATGCAAGACTAAAACAGAATCCTTCAGAAACTAGCATAGCTCCTTGATTTAATTACAGAAATAACAAAGAAACCATTATTTCCATTGTAATAATCAGTACAATATCTGCAGATATAATCAGACTGCTTGCACTGCAAAAGCTTAGATGCATAGAATTGCCTTTTTATTATTTCTTTCCAGACATTTACAACACAAAAAAAGTCTCACGCCTACAAATTCTAAGGAGATTTTCAGGGAAGTGCAACTATTTGCTTCACGGCAGAACAGTGGTATTTATGGAACCCAAACGGCATAAATAGGAGTGGTCAGTGATTTTACTCAGACAGCATCCAGTTGCCGCAGTACAGACCTCAGCTCCTTCTCTGACATATTCCCAAACACAAAAATAACTCCAGTATATCTGCCCTAAAGGGCGAAGTGCAGATCTAAACCTGTAGTTCCAAGGAGCCTCAGCATTCAGTCCTAATATTAGTTTACCAACCCACCTCCTTCTGCATGTTTGCCCATTTAAAAACATACTTCTTGCTGTGATTTTTTTTTTTTTAAGATTTAAAGCATTTTAAGTTTAGCATCTCACTGCACTGTATTTATTTACACACAGTTCCCAATACAAATGAAACTGAGAATGAACAGCACATTCACTACAAACTATGCAAAAAGGTTTTAAATCCCTGCTTCTTGCTGACAACTTTTGCTTAGATTTACAATCCTCAGCTTGGATTAGTAATGAAGTAGAGCTGTAAGATTAACCAGTTAACAATTAATCCATAATATCCTTCTAAAACAGAGCAATGCAAATTACTGCTCTCTTTTCCTCACACACACTGAAAATATTAAATAGTGTAAAGGCTGTAGTCTTTGCTCCTTCTCTAATTGTATTTCTTGTTCTTGGTATTTGTTTTCTGGCCTTATGAACACATTATGTCTCAAATACTTACCAAAATATTGAAAAACTGGAATGTGAATAGAAACAAATATTCAGATTCTGTATGATACTTAAAACTCATAATAAACTGTCCCTTCCAAGAACACTGATCCAGACTCCTTTGAAGTCTGAGTCACATGTCAAAAAGAGCTTTGCATCAGGCACTGTTTTTTAAATTAAATAGATACAGAAACCTGATATCAGAAAACAGAACTCTCAAAAATGGCACAAGGAAGGAAGAAAAACAATAATAACAGACATTAACCCAAAGTACCTTACAGAAGTCTCATGCCATACCTTATTTTCAATAACAGAAGTGATTCTTCTGCCCGCTTTGTAGGTATAGATGGTTACGTTTTCACAGCCATCCACGACTTTGGCCTCTCCTTTATTAACAACAGACTTGCAAACAGCCCTGTTGAGTTGCCAGCTCCCTGCCTCTAGGTGCACAGCTTTAATTCTGGGTTTGCATTTTTCTGCGTAGATGTCAATGACAAAGGGGCACGCCTGCAATGGAGAAAATGAGTTTTATCCTCACTTCATCTGTCGTTTTCCCACTCAGATTTTCATCCACAGCTGCTAAGTATTTTCAAATATGCCCTGAAGTAGTTACCCAAATAGAAGTATACCACTCAATGTTAACTATTCAAAACCTGAGAGTTGTGGTGATCTTTTAAACCAAATGAAAGCTCAGGACAAATGAATGTTTTCATGCCAGTCACAGCACACCCGATATGCAGTTTGGTGCTTTTGGCTTCAACTCAGCAAACCCTCATTGGGTAGCAAGACGTACATGAATTAAGTTTTAATGCATTTCAGTGTCTGCAATAAACCTGTCTCCTTCACCTGTCACACTCTTGCTATTTGTGCCACTTCCTACAGACTTAAAATATCTACAATTTTGTATTAAGCACTCAGCTCTTACAGTATCTTGGCTAAGATTAGTGCGTGTAACAGTCAGGAGTTTGCATTTTCATAGACTCAGTAGAAGTGCCTCGATTTCTTTCAAATGGCTGTTGGAACCCACTAGGATTTCTCAGTTCTGTCTTTGCTGGGCTCAATGTTCCTGAAATATCAATCTCTTAAAGCATCTGAAAGGGTTAAGTTACAGACACAAACAGATTTTCGTTTTCAGATGAATGACTAAAGCATTCGGAGAGCTGTGTTGTCCTTTGTAAAGCAAAGACATCAGCCATAAACCACAGCTAGTTTAAGGCACAAAACAGCTGTAAGAAATTTCTAACTCGATAAAAGCCTCCCCCGAATGCTCTTGATAAGAGGAGAGCTCCCTCTTCCGTCTGCAATGCAGAAGGACAGTTTTGTAGTTGCTCTGCTGACCATACTTGGAGCAAAAGGACAAAGTGCTGCTCATGACGAAATCATTCGCCATGATCTCAACATTTTCGCTGAGAGACAACTGATGTCTCTCAACCATACTGAGTATTTCTGCGCCTGTATGTATCTGTTTTACACACATATATTTTATATGGTGACTACACTGACCTGTTCAACAAAAGTTGAAGAAATAATATAATCAGACTATTTTTTTAAAAAAAGCAGCTTTTTCTTGGGAAGTAAATGTAAATGATTAAATTATCTGCACATTTAATGTTTTCTTTAATTTTTCATATTTCTTCTCTTCATTAAAAATATTCTCTTGCTTCAGTGAGAACTAGCAACACAGGTGCTGTTTCTGTAAAATCAAAAAGAAAAAAAATCCATAAGCACACAGAAACAGAGAAATAATCCCTGGTCCTGTAAAGGAAACAATGTGCCACCAGAAACTCTTTGATTAAAATTTGATGTTGAACACCTTCAGACACCGTTGTGATAGACAACGGAAACAGAAACAGCCATGTCTGAAAATCATGAATTCTGAATCACATGAGGAAAAAAGTTATCTTCTCCTTATCCACTTCTTCTGTTGCAGCTTGGGCCAGGAAAGGGACTTTTTTAAGCAGAGCAAGTCCTGCATTTTGTAGGTCTGCTGCCAGGTCGCAATTTACCATCTCTGTCATCTTAGCGCTTCCCACCAGTAAAGCGCAGGAATTCTTTCCACAGATTCCAAGATTCCTTCTCTGCAACCCCACAAATACTGGCTTTCTCTAAAGCAAAAGACAAATTCCTTCTTTCAACAACGTCAGTGTTATCCTAAGAAACAAAATACCATAATGACTGAAAGTCAGTGTAAACCCTGTATTAACAGTGTTTGTGCTGGATCACTGACCCACTAAAATCAATTTATGACAGACAGAAACAGTACTGCAATTAAACACGTGCAGCGAGTTGTATGCGGAGCAGTTATTTTTTGCTATAGGGCTATCATACCTCTGTCATTTCTAACGCTTTATTGTAGCCCAGAGACAACAAAGTGACCCAGAGGTCACTAGGATCCCCTTCACGGTCATTGGCTTCCATGAGATTCAAATCCATAAATCCTTGTCTTGTTAGTTCATTTCTCTTCATATCAAAATTCTCTGTTTAAAAAGAAATATAGGGTAACACTTACACATCTGTTCTCTCTGCAAACACCCTTTATCCTTCCAAAGCCAAACTCCCGCTTATGTTATCGAGCTTTAAAAGACGAAGCCATCTTGCAGCCTCAGGCTCTCCAATATAATTTGGGAAGGAATGTCCTTGACCAGATATGTGCTCTTTGCAGTGCTTCCCCACGGATTTTAGATAATGACTAAAAACAGCTGGCCCCTCACATAACCCAAAAGAGGGGGAGATTTTAAAACAGAAAGAGTTCTTTTAGATTTTTTTTTTTTTGCTAGCAGTATTTCTTGTGGTTGAGATTTGCAGAATGCGGCATACTGAGAATGGGAAATGAAAGTCTGCTGGGACAGCACCCTTAGTGCTTGAGGTCCTTGATATAGAATTGATTTACTTAGTTCCTAAAAAGCAATAAAATGCCACTAATCCTAACACGCCTCTCTTGATAGAATACCTTAGATCAAGCACTCTAATGTCAGCAAACACATAATTGAAATGTCCTTGTGTCAGAGATTTTTAAAAATGGTTTTCTCATCTTCATAACAATGCTAAATCTTTACTATTTATTATTAAAAAGGGATTACCAATTTAATAAATCTATCTAAGGGTACAGATGCTATAATAAATGGCTTGAACTTTGGTGTCAAGATTTATGATATTCGTCTGAATCCTTTAGCTGATTAACGACCTGGTAAAACATTCACCATATTCTCCCCTTTCCTCTAATACACTTCACACACACACTCCCCTCCTACTCACGTCAAGACCAGCGCAAGGAGGCCCAACACTGACAGGGTCATGAAGTGCGGAAAAAAACACATACAGGGATGAAAGGGACAAGAAACTCATCTATAGAAAGTATTTTTGCCATTTTACCATCATTTAGGTAAAAGTCCAATATCCTTGAGCGTTTTAGGGAGAAATAGTTAGCAGGACTTTCCAGATTTCAAGTATTTTGGCCCATATTAAGCAACGTGTCATAGCCTACAAAGGAATTACATCAAACACGACATGCCAATATATGATATGCCATACTGGCATGTCAGACGTCATTTGCAAAAAAACTGTATTCTTATAGAAACTTCTAATTTTCATACAACAGCTTCTAAATTTCCAGTTTGTGCACTCACTGCAGCTAAACTGCCAATGCTTTGAAGTCACTGGTGAGTGTATTCTCCTAGCCCTGCTATGAGGGAAAAATCTACATTCTCAAGGCCTTTGCAAGCTTAGAGCAATGCCACAGAATTCCTTTTTTGTTCGAAACTGACGTTTGTGGCCCAACACTGCTCTTGCAAGCGGGCAAGACGTCAAGGAATGTTGACAAGATATATCAGCAGACGGAAAACAAAGTACAGCTGGAACAGTCTTAACTGCCTGTCGGCTTCCTCCTCGCACTCCCAGAAGTCTCAGAATCCCACAGCTGTCATAGCACAATATGGACAAACTGATAAAACATATATGAGCCTTCAAAAGACGGATTCTTAATGAAAAACTGCTTATATCTGAAGAAAATATATAGGTGCAATAGGCATTTTCTAATGTCTCATTTTCTAAACAGACATAAGCTCTAGATGCCATTTTTAAAGCACCATATACACACTAATTAAATGTCCCTCTCAACACTTTGAGATATGAAACCAGCTTAATCTGCAGAAAGGAGACTGATTAAATGAATACCTGTTACAGTTTAATTCACCATATGATCCGTGATTAGAAAACCTATAGTTTTTGGCAGCTATAGAATCTTTCACCTACAAAACTTTGCAATTAGCAATGGGAGGAATTTTCTCAGCAGAAAGTCAGTGGCACATGAACCAGAACTAAGCAAAACAAAGTACAGGAGACTGGAAAAGGGAAAAAAGAATAGCAAAGAGAGAACAGTATCTCCATATGTTCTGTGGTACAGCCTACAAAATACTCAGCTCTTCTATACTATACATAGTAGGATGCTGTACACGACAGCTTGCAAGTAGATTGATAGACCTCATCGGTTGTATCAAGCACAGCAACAAACTTACCCTTACATACAGTCCATGCTTCCTCATCACATTTCTCACCACTAGTTCTCAGCTCAAAGAAATTGTATTCCTCCAAACTCAGAAGGCCGTTTCCATCCAAATCAATTGTTTCAAATATATCCAACAAAGTGGATCTAAAAGATGAAAAAGGCAGAACTATTTCCAAATACTTCTCTTTTCTTTACTGTCTCATAATATTGTCGACAACTATTCAGTCTATTTGAGAATATTCTGTACAAACAGTATTTTAGTAACGCACACCTTTTAAAAAGCTAGATGTTATTTAGAGCACATTTCCAATAGTTACCATAACTATTTAGGAATATGACTCACCGGAACTCTTTGGTCAGAGCCAGTTCTCCATCTTCACCTCTATACACCAGTTTTGCTTCTCCAGTAATTTGTGATTTTACCTTCTTCAACCTACAGCCTGTTGTGAATGGCAGTAGCCAGTAAACGCCTGATCCGAGCTCCCCTCTCCATCCAAACGTCTGCTCTTAAAGGAAGAGAGACAAATCTGTGAGTTACTTCTCCAATGATACTTTTCTATTATTACTAGTAATATTCATACAAAAGTGGTTCTTTCCTTAAAGAAAACATGTCTACAGCGAGATGCTGTGTGATGCCATTTTAAAGACACAAAAGCTAGTGAATTTTAGTTTTAATAAAAGTTAGAAAAATGTGAAAGACTAGAGATGACAGGAGAACAAGCATTACTAGAAATATCTAATAACAGTCCTATCATTTTCCAGATATGTAACGCTGTAATTGTTCAACTTTAAAATGAAAGCAGCCAGAAGCAGGCTGGCAAAACCCACTAAGTTTTTAATTTCCTCCCCAATTCATTAGCTTTGCTCAAACTAGTAACAAAAACTTCCTATGTAAAGAAGTCACAAGCAACTGAGGGTTTAAGAAGCCAGCTGAGTTCCCTGTGGCTTGGAAGGGGAAAATAACTTAATGCTGCCATTTCTCCTCCCTTATTTCTGCCAGGGGATACGAATGTGCCCTACGAAGTTCAAAATCAAGGAGAAAGGAAATTTTTTCAAATTTTACATTTGAAGTTTTGTATTCCTGCACCTTCAAAAACAAGTGAGTTTCCACAGAGTATCTACACAGATAACCAGAAACTCAGCCGTACTTGCCAACACACCAGATGATAATATGGTCCTCACAGGAATTCATAAAACTTCCATACAAGTGGCTTGCAATTCAGCCCATCCAAAAGGTGTAACTAAGACACAATTACATCTTACCTTGCATAAGTTCTGCCAGTTTTGAAAGGGAACACGCACAGAACAAGTGGTTTTTCTGTAGTCTGATTAGGTACAGTTTGAATTCCTTACAAACACTTGGGAACTCACCCACACAGCATTAACACATACACTAAAGATATAACAATTAAAATAGGAACACATCAGAACTAGCCAACCTCTTTGTTTTGTTGATCAGTAAAGCTCACAAGCTGTAGATTTTCTTGGGTTTCATTTTCCTTCAGGATATACAAAGCTGTATCCACTGACAACCAATGACAAGGTTTTCCTGAAAAGAAAAACATTCCAAATGCACGTGCTTAATAATGGCACAAAATTGGTTTTCTTCCAACCTCAAAGTAGATATATCTATGGCATTTATGATATTGATCCCTGTTAATGTAAGGTGGAAAAAAAGAATCTATTATAGGCCATTGGGATTTCCTTCCTATTTAGGCTGATCAGATAAATTGTTCTAAGTCTTGTGATTGTCTTACAGATAATGATTACTATTAATATTTCTACTATTAAAACCTCTGGTATTTAAGGAAGTTATTTGAATTGTTTTCTACCATTACTACAACATTATTAGTTACTACTTTTCTTTATACTAAGGCTCCTAGATACTTCCAATTAAGGATCTTATAAAAATTATATCATATTCTCTTCTGAAGTTCTGTAAAATATTGCTGAACTCACCTTGCCTGGTAACCTAGATAATGTGCAAAAGCTAGGGATACCAGAAGATGTACATCTCAGAAGTGTCATTGTTTTTAAGATTTAAATAGCAAGATCCCTCTACATGGCAACACTAGTTGTTGTTTGTTGGTCTAAGGTTGGATTGGAACCGATGCCATTTGAACCTCTGGGATTTCTTGCAGCCACTCAGTTCCTGAGGGCAATCAATCAACGAGCTATTTAGTGGTCTTCAAGTTAATCAGACCACAGCAAAACAGTGAATGCAGGGGCTTAGTAGTTTTTCCACAGTTAGGAGTTAATGATTCTAAAGAGTGGCTACACATCACACAACTTTGTTAAAAACTTGAAGATATTTTTGAGTTGTCATAAAAAGGTAATTGCTCTGTTACCAGATGAATCTTTTCCTTACATGCCAGTATATTACGCCTTCCTGTTCACAACAAACCATGAAGATATTTCTATATACAGGGCAATGTGCAAAATAAAGGCAAGTACTCCTGGTTACACAGAATGTCTGGACAATCCTGCAGCAGAAATACTCTAAGGCACAGTTTAAGAGGCTGCCACATGAAAAAATAGAAGTTATGAGACATCCTGTTACTCAAATCTGTTATTACCAGACTCATTGATCAGCTTCCCATTTCAGCCTGGTTCTAACTGGAAAATGACTACTTTCTGCCAGTGATTTGCAGTGAAGTTTTTATTATCAACCTTAATCAGGATCAATTACCAACCTGTAGCACAACAGCCAGTCCAGATAACTCTAAAACCTATTTGTAATCTAATGGCTCCTGTTTCACAGGATTAAAGAGGAAATAATCTACTTGGGGGGAAAATATTAATAATTCTAATGTAGTAATTAGATAAAGCTCCTTGATAAATCACTGGAGAGCACAAAGCCTATAGCACTTGGAAAAAAGGAGCACAAAGGCTCACTAATCTCTAATGTGGGGCTTCATTCTTTTTAAGATGAAAATAGGCAAATTAAGCTATAAATCCCCTGACAAGATTCATAATCAAAAAATCAAGATACCATACTGTCATTAAAAGCCACAACCTATTTTAAGTATTTACAGAAGTATTTGAGGTGAAGAATACGGTATTCACCAAGTTTTGTATTGTTGCTTCCCACAAAGTACATCAAAATCTTAAAAGAGATACTGCAAACAGTGCCAACATTTGAATTTTGTAATAAGAAACTTCACAAATCTATGGCCAAAAATACTTCAAGAGGTTGGCTGCCTACAGGGAGAAAGATAACGGACTTTGCTGATTTACACTGTCCAGGCAGTGTGCACAAACTGAGTAAGCAGAAAATGCGGTGTGACAAGTTGTGTTATATTTTTCATAGGACTCTGTCAGCTAAGTGTTGCTATATTGCAATATCCTAAAGTATTGCAAGTAAGAAAGCAAGAGCTGTATCAACAGAAAATATTCTTAAGAGAGGAAAATTCTCCAAAAATATACAAATACACTTACCTTCTACTTGACGAATGTTTAAAGGCTTGATGGTAATACATACTGTAGATCTCTGAGGTAAGTGCAACTTGTACTTGTGGCTAATGATTTCACCATCATCTTCTAAGTAGAAGCATCCTTTGGATTGTGCACATGGCCATTCCTGGAAATCAAGCAAATATTAGATATTGCCTTGATCTCTGATCAAGCTAAAAGCACCTTCTCTGAAATATATTAATTTGATTTAATAAATCCTGCATAAAATACACCACAAGATAGAGTACCGATCTTCAGAGCAGTTAGTAACATTGCCTCACATGTGAAAATGCTTGAAAAACATAGATTACCCCAACGCTCAAATACAAGAAATGAAGAAACAAATAGAACTCATGAAATTCTCCAGACTGTGTGATTTACCACTGAAAGGCTGGAATTTTGCTACATTAGTTCCATCAGGCCAATCAAGCAAAGAACATAAAAGATGAGCTGAACTGAACAATGAGGAGTTACTTGCTCAATCACAGATACAAGTATTGGTCAAATTAAGTGGTTCTTCTTGACTTCTGTCAAAGCTCTGGGAAAGACATAAACTGAAAACTGCTGTATTTGTGAATAACATGGTTCCTAGTGACACTATGATTTTGCTGAGATGCTATTAATAAAACAGCTTTGTGCTTCGATTTTTTTAGTGTGTTTTTTTTTTTTTTAACAGCAGTTCCCAATTTTCAATTTCAAATAGCATTTGAATGATATTTTTTTAGCAAAATAAAAATCAAGTCCTTATAGACATATTGTATGCCTTAAGAGCCTGACATAGCTGACTGAGTTAACTGAGATAACCAGCCGTTAGCTCATTTAGTCTCTAAGTTCAATACCTTACAAAACAGCTTGAAAAACTTTTCAAATATATCCAAGCCAAAAGGTCAGCTAATGAAGCTACATGGCTGTTCTTTGAGACATAAAAGGGCATTACGTAAGTTTAAACAGCAGTCCAAATGTGCTGTAGGTGTTCAAAAAGATACTGTGACAATTTTCATGTACAAAAATTACTTTAACAGCCACAGTTTACTCTCCCTTTTTCACCATGCAGTTTTGCAGTCAGATGGACATATTTACAACAGGGATATCAAATGATCCAAGTAAGAAGGGAAAGTATTTCAATGCACAAAGTCCAGGTTAAGATGTGAGCAACAGTAAGCAGAAGTCTGACAACACTTTATGCATCAAATACTAAACTGTTATCCTCGCAGAGAGCATAAGGTGGTGCTATATTCTCTAAATTATCCATGTCAAATGACAAACAAGTACGTAAATTTGGGAAGCTAAAAGATGATTTTCTGTTTTGATTTTAGCACGTCACTTCCAAGAATAACAAAAGCTGTCAAATAATAGCCAACAGTGGGAAATGTTTGTCTTAGAAATATTAATCATAAAGAAATGCTCCTATTACTATTTAAGTTACTGTTGAATAGTTCACACACTCAGACAGAATTAAAACCCAATATTTGCGAGAGGAATTGTTCCTATGATTAAAGCAAAGAACTTCAGTTTAACGCTTCGTCTTGTACAAAACCTGCTCCATATGCACAAAAAAGTCTCGCTAGTTCTCTTGCATGAGGCTGCCTCACCATACGAGTGGGAACATGTAACTGCATCAAGAAAGATTTTTTTCAGGTATTTCTTTTGCTACCCATTGTGCGTACAGGTCTTCCACTGACTTCAGTAGAGCAAAATGCAAAAGTGAAACTCCTTAGCAGGCGAAATTTAGCTACCCAACACAGACAGAAGGTTTTGGAACACTATACACTGCTTGGGTTTTTTTGTTAATGTGTTTCAATCTTGACTAACATCAACACAAATAATATTTTGCAGCAATTTAAGATCTCTATTAGCCATCTTTTCATTAATTGTAATTCAAGTCCAGCTGAAGCCCAAAAGGTCAGCATGTTGCTTATGCTCATCTGTAACACTTCTGTAACTATTTATTTTTACTCTCCAAGTTATTTATGTCTTTAAATATGTCACAAAACTCCACTGACAAAAAGAAACCACACAGAAGAATGTACTATGAATACATTCCATGTTTCCTAATTTAGACATTCATGTTTTGACTTCTACTGTTTTCTTCTGTCAGAAATGGACAAATGCCAATTTTACAACTTCACAAGGGCAATATTTTGTTTACTGTCCCAAAAAGACAGGTGAACTGCAGAAAACAAACAAACAAAGTATTTCAGAATGTAAGATAAATAAGAAGATTTTTGGGGGTGCTAGATTCCCAACCGCACCACAAATGAATCACCGTGTATTTATTCATTGATTCTAACAGAGTTTGTATTGTGCCCTTAATAGTTACAGTTTAAAAAATAGTAGTTCTGCTTACACCTTTTCATGTTTATTGAGTGATTTCAGTTTTTACATGATGCTAATCAATAGTAATTGATATCTGCAGCTGCTTTTTTCAGTCAGTTCTTGCTGGCTTGTACAAAGAAAGAGGAACCCAATATTGGGAAACTGTGCGATGGTTTTCTATACTACATATCACGTATGAACAAGGTGAAATTGCAGGTTAAATTGCATAGAGGTCCAGATACCTAAACAGACTGCAAAAAATTCCTTTGAGATTATGTTTTTAAATTTTAATATAGAACAAATGTCACTGTATAGCAATGCCGAAGATATAAAGGACTTCAGAGTTCAATAACAAATACAGAGTTGTTACTTGAAACAAAAATGTAACTCATGAGAACCATCAGTTCAGTTTTCTAGCAGCAGTTACACTATGTGGTCATAATCATTTTTTCTCTTTTATACAGGAGTCTCAAGGTGCACATTTTTAATGTATCCGAGCAGTTTCCAGTTAATGTTTTATATTTCTACAGCTATTATTTTCTGTTGAAAGAAAACTAGTAAAGGTTCAGTCAAGAAAGGGAAAACAAAGGAAAAAGATCAATATTAACACTCTACAAATATTGACTTAGCAAAGTGACTTTGTTGTCTTTCTCCCACAGGAATTTATATTGAATGAGTGATTTATTTAAAAGAAAATACTGATAGGACATATTAGTCTAACTAAAAATCAATATTTTCAGGCTACAGCATATACTTACGAATTAATGCCCAACGAACTGAATACGCTCACAGATCTGTTATTTATTTCCAATTACCTTTCATATAAAGGTTTATGATACACAATCTTTCAGACTACTTAAGCATTTAAAGTTCTCACCAACCTAATAAATTATTAAATTTTAAATTTCTCAAAAAGTCATTAAACGTTTTATCCAACAGTGGTTTCATTTATAAAAAACACACTTGGTTCTATTAAACCTTCACACCTGAAAAATTATTTTCAATAACTAGATGTCAGCAAAACCAACAGTATATAAAAATGTTAATAGTAATATGTACCAAGAAACCTCGCGCTAGTTTATAGCTGTCCTTGACAAACTATTAATAAAACATAAGCTAAAAATCACAGAAAAAATACTTTCTCATTTAAAATGGAATAACATATGTGCCCGGAGGAAAACAGCATAATTTCAATAGGACGGGCTTACGTGATACCTTCATTGTGTCTGGCTCAATTAGCTTTGTGTTTCTGTTGCTACTGGCACCCACACTCATAGTGGTTGATGTGGATCCTTTGCAACTCTGAGCTGACGAGGGTCTTGAAGGAGTTCTGCTGTCACCTATCAACAGAAATTCTGAGTGACAATTACATTTATTACAGTTATTTCAACCCACTGCTAGTGCTCTTCATCAGAAAGCTTTACGTTTATAGGCACACAGGGAAAAAAACAGATGAGAAGAACTTCTATCAGATAAGCTGACTTGCCTTATAATTATAGAACATCTAATAATTCATTAGCCAAACACCTTTACTTCCTTGACTGTACATCTCAGGTGAACAGGCATATGAATGGCAGAATCCTAGAATCCAAATCTGCCTGAAGGACAAGAAATTGTTGCCACATTATTCCATTTACCTTGGAATGGAGGTAAATCTGCCCTAAGTAGAAAGGTTTAACCTGCTTCTAATTTAAAGTTCTTTCTTTTCAGGACAATGCAGTTTCCCTGCCGGACAGCACAGCACTTCTGCACAGCTGCCCAATGCAGTTACTTCCACGCCTTTACTTTCTGGTTCCTTATGTCAGGGCAACTCTACTAGTACAATTGTTGATTTAGCTACATTAACTCAGTCTTCATCACTGTTTTGTCATCTTTGCACCTCTTAGGTATTGCCTAGAATTGAAGCAATTTAAGGTAAACAGTGCACGCTACATGTGAGTATTTCATATATGGTACCTCTGCAGCCTGGGAAGATTTTTAAGTATCTTTGTGACTTCAGGAAGAACATGAAACTCTCATATTGATTGTGCTTGAAAAGTACTCTCAATAATTGAAACAAACAAACTGCTTATTGATAAATGTTTAAGGTTTCGTCTCCTATCTAGGAAGGAAATAAACAACTTGCTATGTTGCAACATCTGAGCATTCATTTTCTCTCTTCCCTCTGGACTGTGTCACATGAGAGTCAATGAAATTCACCCTTAAGAATGTGAGAGCTTCAGATCATAGATGCAGCTAAAGTCCATTTAAATATGGGGGTCAGATATTCTACTGAGACATTTATGCGATTGCCACAATAGAAAAATCATATTAGTAACATCTTCACTAATATGAGAAAAAATAAATACTCAACTATTGATTGACTCAGCATGAACTCCAATGGAATGAAAACTCGCAGTATGAAATATAAATACCTTTTGTTGGTGCTAGTTTGTGGTCAGTTTTCCTTGAGATTCTCGGTGATGGTTTTGACACCGGCAGCGTGATCCCTTCAGAGGAAGCTTCAGCTTGACTTCCAAACTGCTGTTGCCTCAACCGACTGTCAATTTCCAGTTTATCTCGCGCAGCCTTGCAGCACTGCTCACTGGTTGTCAGGTATAAGTCACAAAACTTTAGATAAAGAGAAGTAATCTGGTAAGTGAAACATTATTTCTCACAGTTTTAAGGATTAAAATGCAATTGACAATTAGTAAGGAAAGAACAGGTCAACAGATGCAATGCTTTCTCTTAAAGCACAATATTAATTTTCATTTTCATGAATCAGAGTGACCACTCAAGTGACACAGTAAAATGGAGACATGATTTAACAGGGAGGTCTAACTATTGAATTAAAATGAAGTGCAACTTTCAACCCAAGAGGTGATTTATATTTCTTTCTAGATATTTGAAGACTAATTTTTTTTTTTAACATAAGATTCTTAACAAGAGGATGTTGTTCTCCTATGAAATGATATTTACATACAACTCCCCCTGGACTGTTTATAAAGTTATTATTACTTATTTTACTTATTATTACTTCAAGTTCAAAAGTTAGCCAGTGCTTAGAGATGATGTCAAAAAAGCTGATAAGGTGTTGCATAGTGAAAATGAGACGTTCAACATTATTGTATACGTGTCCCCCGCAAGAACGTATGAGGTAGCACAGACATAGCAACTCTCATTGTTCGCAAAGCTTGCTGTCAATTGTCATCTTTACCCTGCACTTCCTTTAACTCTTATCTTCACACATGCTGTTGGGTTTTGTGCTTACTGTTAGGCTCTGCCTAAGACATTAAGTTCACTTGCAGCAAGTGACCTTTTCTAGGATAACAGCCAGATAAAGTGAGGGAAACAGAAATATCCACCAGCCCGTGTTCCAGTACGTAGGCAGTTGGGAGGCTGGGGTAAGGTCATCAGTGGGCCAACACATGGAGGTAGTATGTGTTATATTTGATAATGCCAATACCGCCAGTAACACAAGAATAAATAATATCACTGTTTGCAATACCTTCTTGTAGTCAAGTTTGCCACCGCAGTTAAAATCAGCTTGTTTAACAATGGCGCTCACTTCATCCCGAGTCATTTTTTCACCTCTCTGCAATAAAAAACAACTCAGTTTGGGTTCCTAATGGAGAATAATTTTGTTTTGTTGGGCCAACCACAACATACTGTATTTCAATTGTTCGTTTTTTCTGTCACAGTTTACTCTCCTCTACATTTCCTTAAAATTGTTTTATTCTCACTTTTGAGCACTCTACCAGAATTCTACTACTAGTCTGTTTTTAACAGTTACTGCTCCCCAGTGTTTACGCTTTCCAAGATGATTGGCTTTTACAATGAAGGGGGTTTGCGTCTGAACAGAGCAAAAAACCTGACAGAGAAAGAAAATAATTGTAATCATCTGTGATGTACATCCATGTAGTTTAAAGTCAGAGCATCAGCTCTACACCAACTTGGAAGACTGGGTTTTTTCAGGGGTTTTGTTTGCTGGCTTTGCAGATCCTCAGAGGACCTGGATTTTAATCTTGTCACCACTCGTCATTCTAACATACTCTCGCTAATGTTTATTTTTAAAGTTCCATCTCCTACAGTTTCACCATAAAAAAATCTCAGCTGCTATTTTAAAAAATATTATCTTCTATCTTTTCAGAGTATATGATGAAACCTAAACACATGGTGGCAGTTCAGCAGCTAAATAAGCAAGTTCCAGATACATTTTAATGTCATTATTTTAAGTCACATTAATGATGCGTACAGGTAAGCCTTATGACATTCGCATGCTTTTGGTTGATAATGCATAATCTCTGATGAAAGTACCAACCTACCCCAGCACAGTTCATCTTAAGACGCCACTGAACTAAAAATAAGATGCAGTGAAGCCACTGGTGTGACAGAACATCATAGCTGCAATAAAACTAGAACACTGACCATGACATTTTATATATAACTTGGATAAACATATCTTAACTTTGTATCTGAACACACACAGACAACTTGTGAGGGAAGAACACCAAAAGTGTGTCATCAGCTCTCTTGGTAAAACTTCATAACCTCAAAAGGCTGCAGAGAGGCCCTGTAGAGAATAGAGGGATTTGCACTAACAGAACCAAGGGAGAGACACACGCATCCCCTTCTGTTGCTCCGCTGCCATTTAGACAGATTTCAGCAAAACATTCTGTGAAAGCATTAAATATATTTTCTCTGCCAGCTTGCACCTTCAAGGAGCAATTCCTGAAACTGACGGGTTATCAACTGCAAGACTGAGGGGAAAATATGGAAGAGAGATCATAGATAACCACAGAAAACCAGAGATAAAATTGAAAAAAACCCACATCAACTCTTTTGATCAGGAATACGTGTTTACACATTCGGAATAGTTTCCAAAAATCTCTTCTAGTGGTTAAAGATGGATAATTAAGTTGCTACTTACTGTTGTAAGAATTTTATGAAGTTCATCATGTAAAATATATCCAGTGTTATCTGTGTCTATTTTTCCAAATGCTTCAAGCAGTTCAGTTTTTGTAGCTGTTTTTTCTTTTTTTAAAATAGTACAAAAATCGTCAAAATTCAGTGTAGATGTTTGTGAAGTCCAATATTTATTAACTGTCTTCTGAGATGGATTTCTTCCAGCCTGTTGAAGTACTGAACAATAAAACACAATATTAACTATATATTCCAGCTGTCAGTAAAGTTTTCTCAAAACATACTTTTATCACTTTCCATGTTCATGCTCTCTTTTTTTTTTTTAAGCCAATTCAATCCAAGGGAAGAGTGGGGTCTGAAGGACAGTTTTGCTTATAGTTGCAATCCTGTCCTCTACTGATCCAGACTGACTGGGACCTTCCCTGCCCTTGAACTCTGTGGTTTGTACCAGAGAGGTTCAAGCAGCCTGAGGGGCAGATGAGCTCACTCGCATATTTTTTTGAAAGGAGTCATCAAACAGGCAGTGCCTGGCATCCTACATCATCCCTCACAAACTATGATCCAACACAGAGACAACATATGCACTGAGAATCACACCCGCTGTCTTCTACAGAAGGAAGAAAATGGAGAACAGTCTGTGACTTTTTATAACACAACAATATCACAGGAATTATTTGGCTTACAGGCTCTGATCTGCAGCTTCCACTTACGTGCACTGTTCTGCTAAACCAGAGGTGTCAAACTCATTTTCAACTGCAGCTACATCAGCCTTGTGGTTGCCTTCAAAGGGCCAAATGTAATTTTAGGACTGTATAAACGTAGGAGTAGCAACTACTGTCCTAAACTCAATGGGATGTCTTCCTTAAAGAAAGTTAATAGGTTCAAACCATTAATTAAGTAAAATATCCATGAATTCAAAGACAGCCTTCTCAAGTGACAAGTGTAAAATCCAGCCCAGTGTCTAAATCCCCTGCCTTAATATCAGGAACCTATTATTTGTAAGTTTGCACATTACTAGAACCTGTTTCTACAGAGATCCACACAAGTCCTTCCATTTACTTTGCAAAGTGAGATCTAGTGCAGGATTTAGCTTAAACAATCTTTTATGTCACCACTATACATTTGAACTTATCAATTCAAATTATACAACATTGATTTCAAATGTAAAGGAAAAATTATACTAACAGACATACATTGCTAAGGGCAACAGCCAATAGATACATGCAATCAGTCCCTACACCTGGCATTCTTCACCACGAGTTTGCTGGATCTAGCTAGCCCCCTAAAAGTCTTTACTGAAAACATCCTTTCAACAGTTTCCAGTCCAGTGTGAACAAGGTATTAAGTTGAAATTAAATTATAACGCACAGCCTATCTGAAACTGGAGGGATGCTTTTACATCTTCCCGTATAATCAGGTTTTTAAGGAAACACAAGACATCCTTCATCTCTGCATAGGCTGGCAGTTTGATTTTTAGCCAGCTGACCAATGACCAAGTCTATACCAGCTGAGAACAGTTCAGGAGCATCTGTGAAATGAAGCGGTGGCATCATTACGATTCTCAGTAGACAACTGTGTCACCATAAAAACAAACACCACCAGACACCTTTGCTGCTAATCTCTGATTGAATGCCAAGGACTAAATAAAGATTTCTGCCCCATCACCTCTACAAGCAGAGTCAGGAGAATACAGCAAAGCTTACATCTTTAGCCATGCAACGCTTGGGCACATAGCGATTGTTTAAGGATTTCAATGTCAAGGTCAACAAAGACAGGGCAGTTACTCTGTGTTTGTTTACGTAGATAGCCGAGTTCCTGGAACGTCAATATAGCACAGTATTCACTTACATTTAACAGAGTGTCCTTCAAATGTACAACAATTCTGTGTTTTTATATGTCCACAGAGATCAGCACTTGCCATACCCTACATACCTCCCAAGTTTGTGTTTTTGAAAGTTCAATTAGACCGCACCTTTTATTTATTACCTCTTTACAGACCGATTCTGCTAAATACCTTAAGTAATACCACACCACAAGAAGTGAATTGTCCTTTACGAGTTGACCTTGAAACTAAAACACCCAAACACTTGCTATGTAGTGAAGTGGTGTGGATAGAGATGAAAGCCAAAGCATATATAGAAGAGATGACATTTGTTCACACCACTCCTATCTTAAAATCCAGATCATCCAAAACTATCATTAGGATGTTATAAAGGCACTTTTATTACAGATGAGAAGGCCTGGGTAACACTAAGTCACATGCTGAAAGAATGTGCGTGCTAATGGGTACAATTTCATGTCCTGGTATAGGGAAAGAAGCTACAAACAATTGGTGCGTCAGAAAAGTATGCTCAGCTTTGACAGTGGTGGTTTCCACATGAAGAGCTCCTGTATTTTAGGCATGGGCAATGCAGCCATTAGTCAGAAATTTATTTCCTCACATATGCAGAAAAAAATAAGGTCACTAGAATTATAACTACATTATTTGATAGCATAGCATGTTTTTGCCTTTCGCTGTTGTTCTTTTTATTACAAACAACTGCAATGCCATAATACACATACTTTTTACTGGCATCATCATCTATGAGGAAGACTTGCAAGAGCAACCTGTACTACCACCAAGCCTAAGTGCATTCTGAGCTGCACCACGAAAACCACAAAATAAATCTCTTCAGTTTTTAAAGTACACATTTCAGTTCCCTTTACCTAACCGAAGGGTCATGCTTTCTTTCTCAACCATGTGAGCTGGAAACATTTTTTCCAATAAAGCAAGCTGAGAATTTCACATAATCATGAAACTTAGTAAAAGATAGGACCGAAAGACACTCTTATCAGTTCCCTAACACAATTCCTGCTATTACATACAACCACAAAACCACACAACTTCTTCACGAAAGGACAAAACTGCTCTAAGAAAGAAAAACAAAAAACCAAAACGCAAACATGATAAGGCATAGCACACAATCCTACAGCTCCAAGACATAGCAAAGCCTAGTGAAACCTATTTCACAACTGAAACAGGTTTTTACTCAGTCTTATCTTACTTCTTCCCTATTTTTCTCAGTCACTAAATTATAAATAAATCAATTTCCAACACACAGTCGTAACTACCATTTCTAAGTAAACATTTGTAACCTTCCTAATAATTCCATGCAAAGGAACTTTGAAATTCCACAGGTTTTCTAAACAGAGTTTGTTAAGCTTCACAGCTTTCAGTATCTGCTAACACCTTTATTTGGTACAGCTGAAGCATTCAGAGATAGATTTTTCCTGTTGTACCACTGACAGAAATACCACTAATACACAAATGTAATATGGATGAAAAAATGAAAACTTTTTCTTTTAGTCTATGGGAACATTTTAATTCAGGAGGAGTTTAAATAAGAGTAAGAATTCTTGCAAAACACCAGTGTCCAAGACAGCCCATTTGATCACATGAAGTTGGTAAAGGCAATATTTTCACATATTACTTGGACAAAGTGGCTTAGAGCTGATCTGTGAGACTATCTGTAGGGCTGAATTACCACACCCAGGCCTCCAATAACAACATCTCCTATGAGTCTGCAAGCCTCTGTGCCAATTAATGCCAGCTATTGTGGCAATTTTCTGTGGCAGGGCAACTGCCATGAACTTAATCGTTTCTCGGGACAGGAAAATGTTTGTTGCAGAAATGTCATAATCAAAAAGCAATATCTAGGCCCACCTCAAGTGAGCACCAATGCTACTATCAAACTTGGTGTTGTTAAACAACTCACTTAGGTCCCCATTAAGCTGTCAGTTGGTAGTGACTTTTGCCCATTTATACTGGTGATTTATAGATTAAAAGCTCCATATAAAATTCCCACTTCCATAAGTCATTCAACACCTTGCAACAAAGATTAAAGATTTGAGGAAAATGAAAAACATTGAAGAATGGTAGTTACTATAAACTTCAAAAAACCACTATGTGATGTATTTTGTAACAGGGAAATGATGAAAACTTCTTCAAAGATACAGCCACCAACACTTGAAGTCTGAACCCTACCGAAAACTACTGTAAATTCCTTAAAACAGTCACTGAGTTTATGCATTACGATACTCTCAAGCCTGCATTGCCAACTACTGTTTGTAAACTACCCACTGCAATCATCATACACAATAGTTACGGGGGAAAAAAGTAATCATTACCTAAACAGAGTTGTTCTTTTGATTTAATATTTTCTAAACTGCTTTTTAAAACAGTTAGGTAAGCTGCTCGGCAGTTCATGTAAAAGATTGCTTCTTCTGCATGCTGGGACTTCTTTGCTTGGGAACTTTCGGAGTGTGTAACTTTCTGAATGGAGAGGGACACATTATCCTCAGGACTGCTAGCCATTCTGTGAAGAATACAATTACAGTTAGAATTTGTTACTCTTTTGCCTGTTTAATAATGTCTGTGCTTTGCCTTCTGAAACAAAAACAAGCACAAATTATCCTAACATCTAGGTCATATGTTTTCTGTTTTTACAGTTATAACTTAATCAAACATATGGCTACTAGTAAAATTAGTCAAAATTATAACACTTAAGCATTCAAGTATGTGATGTTAAACACACCTAATTCTACTTTTAAATGTTATCTAAATATTAGAAATAAATAAGTCTGAAGCTAAGAATATACATAAAACTTTGTGTAACTTAGGCCTTTTTAAGTACAAGAACTCTACCCACATAATTGTAAAAGAACGCGAAAAAACATGAAATGCATTTTTTCTAAATTATTAAAGCGATTCAAAGCAGTAACTAATACTGTTTGCTCACCAATGGCCAGTAAACTTCAGCAGCAGCTTCCTGCTTTTACCAAGGGTGATTAAGGTTTTCAGAAGGCCATCACAGAGGGACACTAAATCGTGTTGTACTGTTGGACTAACAGCCTCTCATATTATTTTACCCAATGTTGACTTCAGAAAATATATTCCAATATAATAAATTGAATATCTCAAGTTCAGCAACAAGACAACGACATCATAGGGTCCCCTTCAGGACTCATTGGATTCTTACTCAGGAGGCCTAAATCACTCACACCTTCTTGAGTTATATACGTCTTTTACACTGGGGAAAGAAAGATAATAATCGCTTATCATGGATGAAGTACCCTATTTATAATACACAGGCCGCCTGCCTGACACTTTAATATTACACTGGCACTAGAAGGACCCCACAGGGACACTGTGATACAGTCTGGTTACTGCAAACCGGTGTCACTATAATTAAGCACCAGTGCTACACACACAAAATGGAAGTGGCTTAAAGTCAAGGAGGAAGGGAAGAGTAAATGTTAATTTTCCAGTAAATAGTTTGTAAAACGTGAACTCTCGTTTACACTCCTTAGACTTCCCATGACCGAGATATTTCTTACATGGGCCACATTTCTGCCAATACATCGCTCAGAAATCCAGCGAGCAACAGCTCAGTGACAGCAGCCCTGTGGCTCAGGGTGTTTTTACTGGACAAATGACACTTTTCAACAAAATAGTCAGAAGGGAGCAATCCAGCCTCGGCTGAAGTGGGAGGACAACACAGCCTACTACTTTCAATTTTAGTTGCTATGATACTAATAAATAATAATAAAAAGTCTTTCAAGCAGGAATTAAGCCATTCTCTTCTTGGCAATACTGACCTTTCCTGCCGTGGGTCCGAGGCCGAGGTTCGGATCCATTCACAGCAAAAACCAGCAAAGAATCTTCGTGTTGCTGCTTCTTCAGCTTCCAAGCGCTCAGGCCTCAATCACCTGAAATTTATAAACTTTTACCACACGAATCCCATTACCTCCCTCTCCGGTGAGCGCAGGGGCGTTCTTAGGCAAAATTTACCACCCACCCTCGTACGAAAGACATTATAATCCCTTTCCCCCAGCCCATCAGAGGCGAACCAACGCTCCCGCCCCCCTTGCAGCCCCAGCAGCCCTGAGGGGCGGGTTCGGCCGCACTTCACCTCCCGCCCAAACCGGCCTCGCACAAACCCTCCCGAGGGGGCGAAGCCGCTACCAGCCCGGTTCTTACCGTGAAACAGCACCGAGAGCGGGGACACCGGGACCGAGGAGCCACCTTGGCCCCGCAGGCCTGACGGGCGCGGGCCCCACCGCCCTCAGCGCAGCCCGCCCCGCCGGGGCCGCGTCCCGCCCTCTCAGCAGCGTTTCCAGCCGGCGGCGTTTGGCCGGTGCACGGCGGCGGAGCGAGGCGGGAGATCTGCAAAAGGCGGCGGGAGCGGTCCCAAGCGCTGCAATGTCGTAGGTATCGGGGACGGGCGGCAGAGCGGGTTAAGTTCGGGTTAAGCTCGAGTTAAGCTCGGCTTCAGCCGCCGCTCTCCGCAGCGGGGCGGCCCCTGAGGCTCCGGGAGCCGTTGGGGCGGGAGAGCCCGCGGGGGACGCTGTGAGGCGAGCGCTGCTCCCCGGCGCCCTGCGGGCTTCTCATACGGCAGTGATGGTGTTATCTGAGGGGAATTGTGCTCCTCGGGTCATCCCGGGGGAGGAGGAGCACGCCCGTGCGTGGGGAAGGGCGGGTTTTGTTTGTAGCTCTGTCTTTTCAGCGGTTGGATGGGAAATGTTTAAGATGGTGGCGCCTTGGGGCAGAGCAGTGATCCGGGGGGAGGTTGGGTGGGTGATGCCCACCGGTATGGGTGGTTCTTTTTGTATGTTCACTACGGGGAGGCCCTTGAGGTGCTGGAGTGAGTTCAGAGCAGGGAAAGGGGCTGGAGCACAAGTGTGATGGGAGCGGCTGAGGGAGCTGGGGGTTCAGCTGGAGAACAGGAGCTGAGGGGAGACCTTCTGATCTCTGAACTGCCTGAAAGGAGCTTGGAGCCAGGGGGGTCGGGCTCTGCTCCCCAGGAACAAGCGCCAGGAGCAGAGGAAACGGCCTCAAGTTGCACCAGGGGAGGTTGAGGTTGGATCTGGGAACAATTTCTTCCCCAAAGGGCTGTGGGGCATTGGAACAGGCTGCCCAGGGCAGCGCTGGAGTCACCATCCCTGGAGGCGTTTTAAAGATGTGTAGATAAGGTTCTTAGGGACATGGGTTGGTGCCAGAGTTAGATTATGCTTGGACTAGATGATCCTAAGGATTTCTTCCAACCAAAATGATTTTGTGTCTGCTCCCCAGCTGAGGGGAGTTTGCTTCTCTCTGCTCACCCTGTGGATAAATCTTATGAGGCTCTGGGGTAGGGGCTGGAAGAGTGACAGGAGCCATGGCATGGATGGGTTGTGCTGAGTAACACCTGGGCTTTCTGCTACTGTGGGAAGGTCTTGCAGGCCTGTGGTGATAACGCCATAATGTGTTCTGTGTCCATTTTCCATCAGGCTATATCTCTTAGAATCACAGAATCATTCTAGTTGGAAGAGACCCTCCAGATCATCGAGTCCAACCATACCCTAACTCTAGCACTGAACCATGTCCCTAAGAACCTCGTCTAAATCCCTTTTAAACCCCTCCAGGGATGGTGACTCCACCACTGCCCTGGGCAGCCTGTTCCAATGCCCAACAGCCCTTCCCACAAAGAATTTTTTTCCTAATATCCAATCTAAACCTCCCCTGGAGCAACTTGAGGCCATTTCCCCTTGTCCTATCACTTGCTACTTGGAAAAGAGACCAACACCCTCCATGCTCCAACCTCCTGTGGTCTCCAATAGAAAAAATTCCTGTTCATATTTCTCCTGTTCTTTGCAATTCATCAAGCAATAGTCATGTAAGTCTGATGCCATTCTTAGAATCATGGAATCATAGAATCAGATAATAGTTTGTGT
This sequence comes from Pampusana beccarii, assembly GCA_013399365.1. Taxonomy (NCBI): domain Eukaryota; kingdom Metazoa; phylum Chordata; class Aves; order Columbiformes; family Columbidae; genus Pampusana; species Pampusana beccarii. Next base: position 409,578 of record VWYH01003422.1, read on the forward strand.
TGAAGGGCCCTTCCCAGCTCCCCCAGTCCCCCCCTGCCAGGAGCAGGGACATCTTCAGCAGCTCAGGTTGCTCAGAGCCCCGTCCAGCCTGGCCTGGGATGTCTCCAGGGATGGTTCATCCACCACCTCTCTGGCCAACCCGGGCCAGGCTCTCACCACCCTCAGCGTAAAAAAATTCTTCTTGTGGATCTTTGCTAATCGTGGGCTTCTGAAGAACAATAAAGAAAATGCATAGGATGTTGTTAACTTCAAAAGCAGTAAGGTGAGGCCATGAGACTGAGGATGCCTGTATATTGGCAAGTTTATAGCTCTTTATATGATTTCAGAGCTAACTTATGTTAGAGCTAACATGGGTTCCAACTTCTGCAAGTCTTTCTCTTGACCACTGGAAGTTGAAGTAATCATGCCAGACAATAGCAAGAAAAAGGAAACATCAATAAACATACTTCGGGTTTTTGGGGGAGTTTAAGTCCGTTTCTCACTGGTTGTGCACTGAGTTTAACTACCATTTAAGCTGAACATAGGGAATGATCATCTATTTTTTCTGCTTTTTCAATTAATAAGTAATTCTTCCTGGCAGGTTTTGAAGATGAAGCAATATGTAAATAGCATATAGGAGTTTTCTTTTTTCCCCGGTGAAGGAAGAAACGTAAGAGGAAACTGACTGAAATGGCTTCAAAATGCACTACAACACTCTCTAGGGTATTTTTAATGAAATAATATAATCAAGTCCCTGATTCTGTATGTTCTTTTTTGTGCATTAAATCTGCTACCATTGCATTGATTCATAAATGAATTGTGAAGGACAGAAAGTTAAGTGCATGTGGAATTAAAAACAGTATAAAAAAGCCCAATTTCTTTATAGGAAGTTAAATTGCATACCTAGACTCTCACTGTTAAGCAGTTCCTCATATAAGTGGTTTCATCAAAGCACTATTCAAGTGAGTAAAGGTCTCCTGATATTAGCAAGGAGCTGACAATATGACCTGGAATGATAAATGAACAATACATTATAGCAGTAATATGTAGTTCTTTAACCCGATAAATATTATGGGCAAAATAATCATTGCAGATTGAACAGTTAGCTATAAACATGGGCCATCATATTCTGCATAGTTAAGAAAATAAATTAAGCCTTGTCAGGGAATTTTGGACCAATTCAAGGGTATGAAACTCAGGTAAATGAGTTTTTGTGTACTGTCATTGCATATGCCTCATGTTTCAATCTCCTGTTCTTGTTCATGCTCTGACATTTGATTCTACACCATAGCCAAAGCAAGGCTTGTCCAGCCATACAAAAAAGAAACAGAACTGGAGCTGGTGCTCTTCCTCCATGGTGTTTCCTAAAGTACTTTAGGAATTTTCTTGGCACGTAGATGCGTGTATTGGTTTTTCTCCATGTTCATCTTTTGAAAGACCTGAGAGAAGACGCTTTGGCCAACCGGATCTTCACGTTAGATGTCAGGATAACTTTTGGTTCAGTGGTCCTAGTTCACCTCCTCATATTGTGCCATCAGAAAGATAATCACTAAAAAAAAGGAGGCCAGAAGCAAACCAGGCTGCTGGGTAGGATGAATTGGGAAAAACAAGGCAAAGTTGAGCTCCTGAAGCCAAAATTGTGTCTATGCAGCTCCTTCCAACATTGAGGTGCTCACCTGGAGCGGGGCTCAGGATGTTTGCAGGGATTTTCCAGGCCAGCGGAGAGAAATTTGGACTGGCTGCAACTCTGTTCCTGTACACAATACTTGACAGACTTTACAGAGCATAGCCTTGACCAGTCCACAACCTTCTCCCTAAGAAATCTTCTAAATGTATATAATTTTGTGGGGTTTTCATGTAGTTTCTCATTTATCTTCATCCTACAGCTGAGTCCAGATTCTGCTTTACTTTGGCTTCCAGCTTCTTTTGAAGTCTATCATAAAAGCTTCCATCGTAATACGCCTTAGTATAACATGCAAATGCATTGACCCCTAGAGCATCCTTTCAGAGTAGATGTATTAATAAATATAATGTTTCTCTGCTGCCACTGGGGTGGAAGATGTAATGGAGTCTGCATTCCTTAAGCAGTATGAGGTTCTAGTTAAAAGATAAATACACTGTAAAGAATCCCATCAAACTCTTACAGCTTTGACTGCCCTTTGGCAAAAATTTTAGATGCTTTTTTAATTTAAATGTTACCTGTTTACTTGGCTTTTTAAGATAGAATGCTTGTATTCTCCTTTTTGTAATAGAGACAGTTGTAAAATGCTATTCAAGTAAGACCATTACCTGAGTTATATTTCAAAGATGTGTTTTCATTCTATTTTTCCAAAACTTAAATTTATGGGTTTGGAATAGTAACATAAATTTTTAAAGGATGTGTTTGGAATTAAGTCATCTTAATCTCTTTCAAGTCAAAACATTCTTTTTCAAGATGGAAACTGTGAACTAAGTTCTTGAAATATGATGTATTTTCTAAATCTTATTTAATTTGATATAATACATATGTTTCTTGGGGGTTGTTCTTATGAAGATTTTAAATTTTTTTCCTCATTGTTTTATATCATGCTTTAAACTATTGTTAAGATTTAGGAATGTACTTTAAAAGTTTCGGGTGTCTCTGGGAAAAATAGTCTTAATTTATGTTGACCTTTCTTTCCTTTGAGCATTTAGTCTGCATTCAATAAAATTTTGATGACTGCTCTTTAGAAGACAGCTGTACGATATAAAGTATTATAAATATTCAGCTTTCCTCTTCGAGTGTTGCCATTAACAGCTGGGCATCCAGTTCAGCAGAGCAGATTTCGCAGAGAGAGCTTGGCGTGTTCCTCAATCAGTACAGGGAAGAAGACTAAAAAATAGTTTCTTATGGTTTGGGGACCTGTAAAGACATAGAGCATCTGTTCCCCAGTTAAGTCATAGTCTGGTAGCACTGAATCATGTTAAGAGCTGAAATGATGGGAAGAACTACTTTTTTCACCTTGGCTGTACCTGTGTTTTCAACGCCTAATGCGTTATTTCTACTAATGGCAAAATAATTTCAGCCCTTGCTCAGAAGGTATGTAAATGATAATGCTTTTGCATTTTTTCATTGTTTATCATCTTTGAGAAAGAGACAAATATACAGGCGATTTTGCTTCAGTGTTTTGATTTTTATCTCTAGTATAAAATGGAGAATTGGATTTTCATATGCAAACACCTTGTCCTTCTAAACAAGCAACATTTTTGTTATGCAGTATTACACAGTATTTTAATGAGTTAGTGTATTTGCTTTGAATGCGATTAGTTTTCTTGTGTAGTATAAAAAATGTGAAGCACAAGAAAGGAAAATGTCTTTAAAATTACAGATTATAGACCTTACTACCAGAAGTCTTTGTCTCCTGATGACCATAAAACTTGTCCATATTTTTCTCTTGCAGAGTTAAGAGATCATTAAAGCTGGACACTGTTAGAAATGATGATGTAAGTATTTTTTGGTGTATGGAATCATCTGGGCTGTATATGTGTGTGTGTACATCTAACTATATGCACACGTGTATATAAACATGATTTTTCATTAGAGTTGCATTTATATTCTTAGAGATTGCATGTTGTCTAGAAAAATCTTAACTAGGCACAAAATTATACAACTTATTGTATTCCATTTGTCTTAGAACTGCCTGGCTTTAAGTAATGTATATCTGCTTGAATCACTTGAAAATTAGTGGAGAAATGTGCATATTTTTATTGCCATCACTATTTACCCAAGAGCTGAATGACTTAAGATCCTTGGTGAAATCATTTATTAGAAATTAGCTCCATCATCCTGGAAGCAAATGTTCTGCCCTGTAATTGTATGTGTAACAATATGGAATTACGATAATGCTGTAATCTGCATATTATAAACTGCAAAACTGAAATGAAAACATTAAAGGCATTTTCATGTCAAGGACGTAATTACCTCCCTCAGCTAATCTGGCATAATGAAACAATAAAGTACTAACACTGCTATAAATTTCACCACAGTTATCACAATAAAAATAAAATTGTACTGTTGCTATTATTTTCTGTAAATGCAGCTATAGTATCCTCCCAGTACCAGCATGTCATGACATATGTCAGTTTATTATCTGCTCTTACCAACAGTGGGTGTTGCTGCAGCCATCAAGACAGAGGAGCTGTGAGGATGGCAGTGTTTAAAGGAAGGAAAAATTTTAAAAGTACATAGAGCGAAATAGCTGGTCAGCAAATGAGCTCCAAATAAATCTCTGTGTCTGTGGCCTTTTGAAGAGATTTGTTTATATGCAGCATATATTTGGAGGTCTCGCTGGTGTTTAGCAAAACAGAAATTTGCAATTTTAAAAATTTGCTATATAATTTTTTGGTGTGCTTTTTGAAATTTAAACAAAGGTGGCAAAATACCGCAGTGGCACTAAAAAAAAAATCATTAGCAATTTAATTAGCAGCTTAGTGTACCATTACCCAACTTGTTCTGCTCAGAATGCAGCTGTGACTGTAATTTTGCATCTGTTTCTTGGGCTGTAGGGATGTTTCTGTAGATGAGTGGTCCAGCTGAAATGACATGCAATTCTTTTTCTGCCTGAAAGCTCCTCCTTCCCTACCCCCTCCCTATAAGATGAAATTAAAGATTTACTTGACGGTAACCTGCGCTCAGGTCCTTGTGCAGCCAGAAACTTAACAAAAGCCCATCAGAATGATAAAGCTTTTACTGGAATCTCAGTAACGAAGGTTTATACTGTGATTTTTAGTTCATATGATGCTTCTGACAGGTGCATGTCAAAGATTTAAAGTGTACCAGTTAAAAAATTGCATAATGGGACTGAGACTTTTCTTCCTGGAAGAGAAATTCTTGCTGCCAAATAAATACTGGCCTTTTAAGTACTACAGTAACTTTTTCCAGCTAGGTGCTCCCTGGAGTCTTAGTTCATATCCAGAAATATGGTGGCCAAGGTGACTGCTGTTGAAGCAGGAAAAAATATCCTGAAAGTGTAAACAGATTGGAGATTCTTTTTCAAAGGAGATTTGGTGGCATTTAAATGCCTAAAGTAGCATTGATACTTTACTGTAATTAGTATTTAATTTAAGGATTATTTGAAACATTTCTTTAACCTGTTTGTGGCAAAATATTAGTGACAAGAGACTGAAGATTTGCTTTGATGATACATTTCCGAGGGTGGGGAAAAAATCACTAAACTAGGGAAAAAAAAAGGCTATTTCGCTGCATTTACACAGCCCTTCTTTCAGCTCTTGAGAAAATTTTGAAAGGGGCTGGAAAAAGCGGTTTTGCCCAGAATGTCTTTTCATTCTTTACATGTTAATACAATGAAATCAGTTGTGCACTGATCACATTCTCCTCCCTAGAGCTGCCCAGTCAGCTTTGGAAGCAGCCAAATGACTTTATCTCCTTGAAACCAAATCTAGGCAGGAATGGGAAACCCAGCATTCCAAAGCCGTGTTTTCCAGTGTACATTCTAATCTTTTGTTTAATTACCTGATCAGCTGGTTCAGTAACAGTGAAGTAGTGTCAGTCTTCTAATAAGCCTATTGCTTAAAACTTCAAATTCAGGTACCTGGAAAATCCTGTAGCCATTTAATCGGTGGTTTAGAAGAGTGTGAGATGACTTTAGGGTGCAGCTGGTACCAATGGAGTCTCCTTTAGGTGTCCTATTTCTGTGTACATCTCCTTTTTGACAGTAATCAATGGCATTATTCTTCTCAGTTGGAATCAAGTCATTACTAAAGCAGAGGCCCCCTATGTGCAAACAAAATGTGGTTTTGTTGTTATTTTTGTTTTTTTTCTTCTGTATATTAGCAGTGCAGTGAAGTCCCAGTTTCTCAAAATTGCAATTCAGCATCCAGTCTAGAGAGTGAACTGTGCCCCAGATAATCCCAGTTAAGATTTCAGAATTGTCCACTGGTTCGTCTGAAAACTTCTCGGCACACTTCCATTAACATCATTAATAACTACTTCTATATCATTAGACATATTGAAATCCTAAGCCAGAGAGAAAATTTTTTATTTAAGGGACTCACTTGTTTCTTTTAAATTAACACTTATTTAGAAAATCATTAGAAATAACTATATTTTGATAGAATTAAAATCTAAAAATAGTTGCTTATAGTTCAGGCGTCTTAAACTCTCAACAGTGTAGGAAAAATAAAACCAGATTTTGACTGCTTTAAAGAAACAAACAAAACCCCAGGTGTTCATGCCAAAATACCTACATCTCTGGAAACCGCGTACTTTTTATTTATAAGAACTGGGGGGCTAATATTTGAAGGGCTTTTAAATTTTTTGAGTAAAACTAAGGTTAATGAAGAGGGCGAATGATAGAGAGGTTTGGTGGGCTCCTGGCAGCCAGCAAAGCTCAACCCACCAGAACATGTAACATGGGCTTTCCATAAATGGGAGTATGTAAAGTTAGGAATTACTTAGAGAAATCTGTTACCAGGTAATTAATGTTCAGAGAGGCTTTGTTTGGGGTGCAATATGTAACTCTACTGATAGGGAAGGTAGAAGGCAGTGTGTGTTTAGTTTCCAGAAGGGAAGTTTACAACTGTTGTAGGTTTAGATGGACGTGGGTAATTTATCTTTCACCAATATTCATCTAGATTCTTTGTCTTTTGCTACGTTTTAGCCACCTGATGCGACACCTTTGAAGACCAAAAAGAAAAATCTGAAGTCTCACTCACCGACAACAGGAACACGCCAAATGAGTCCATTCTCCTCTCCCATGAGCCATAATGCACAAGATCTCACAAATCACCCATCAAATGGTTAGTTGAACATTGTCTTTCTTACTACAACATTTTTCTGGTTATTGGCTTGATTTAGTAATTTACGTCTTGTCTGGTATGTTCGATTTCTATTTCCTCTTAAAGAATTTTCATCTCTTTTGGAAAAGCCAGTGTTGATTTTTAAAGCTTGAGTATTTTTATATAAATCTTGGGGGTGTTTATGAAACGAGTTTTGCTTTCTGTTGATCAATCATTAAAAAGGCTTGACTTTGGCTCAGAAAAAAAAAACCTGCACTGGCATTTTTGTCAATAATGACATTAATTCCACAGGTTAGGCATGTTTATGCTAACAATGTCCTTTGCTTGCTTGCTTTCTAAGTCCCACCTTTCATCGGCAGGACTGGTACGTACTCTTTGACGGTGACTTTGCTCTTCTTTGGATTATAGGTGGAACATATTATATGTTCTGAGGTTGCTGTGTGCCATTTGAGCTTATTGCAAGGAAGCCCTAGTTCACTCTTGCAAGGCAGTTTTTATAATACACAGCTGAGGTCTGGACTCTCTCCTGGTCAGGAAAGCTGGAAAGAACAAATGTGTGCAGCTGAGGCATGTTTAATTTTGTGGCCCTTTGAGAATTATGTTGAGTTTTGCATTGCAAGTCCTGGTTTATGTGCTTCCTGGTTTCCAGTGGACATACAGGCTTAGCCATTCTTGCCAGCAAAATAAATGCATGCATGCATTCAAACATACACAGAGCATTTCTCTATAAATATTGAAACTTACATAGATTTTATCAAATCAAAGCTAAAAGGGAAGCTTTGCATTCTTTTGCATATTTTTTTTACTATTGTTTTTCATAGTAAGGCACTTGAAGGCAATTTTTCATTTAGCTAACATAACGCCGAATGTCATTAGCTCTACAAAATATGCCTTTTGATAATTATATTATTTCTAGTTTACTTTAGGATATATGTCCACTTAGTTACACAGCCACAGTTTTTGAGGCAATCTGTGGCTGCTCAAGAAGTATATTTTCAGTAGGCTAATCCGCTTTTATGACTATATAGGTTGTGGTCTTTTTAAGTGTTAGGGAACTGTTAGGTCATCTGCTGTGACTTTTTAATATTAAAAAAAAAATACAGAGACTTTCTTGTAATCTTTCCCATATAGAGCCCAAGATCTTTTATTTCTTTGCAGTACAAGTCCTAGAAATATGTTTAAGTCTTGATTTGAAGACTTCAAATTACTTAAAAAACAACAATAATAATAATAATAAAAATCTATCACTTCCTTGTTAGCAAGTGCCTTGTTCAATTACCTTCGCTATTAAAAAAAAAATTATCCTGTCTGATCTTGAATTTGTCTGGCTTTAATTTTGAGCCATCAGTTCTTGTTCTGCCTTTTTTGTTGGGTTAAAGTGCTTTTTATGCCCCATATATTTTGGAATTTATGTGCAGTAATTGAGGCCTCACTAACATTCATGAATTATGATGAGTAGAAATATTCTGAGCAGGATAGAATAACCACTGTTTGAAATTTATCTAGATGTCTGCAGATTTTGCAGTAGCTATTGCACCATATGCTCTCGTGAGGGATCTGAAAAAGTGGCTTTTTCCTCTAGGAAAAAAGGGATTTTGGTTTGGTTTTGTTTTAAAAGAATGTTATAATGAAATTCTGGGATTCTGTCAAAACTGGAGGAACTAAAAATGGAAATTACTGGAAGGCTTCATGCTGAAAATACTACAATCTGAGCATTACATCCTTTTTCCTTATTAAAAATAGCAGAGAACTGGAGGAAGCATGGGTGTTTTGGTGACAGTAGAGCTACGCATAGTTACAGGTTTGTGTGCAGGGGCTTTGGTTTGTCTTTTCTAATTAGTAGTCATGCTAGGAAAAGAAACAGAAGCTGCTATATCCTAATTCTTTATTGTGCTGCCCATCTTCATTATGACCCGGCTTTGTGTGCTCATTACCTGGTTGTCCAACAGTTTTAACACAGTTGAGTTTTTTGTGAGCACTCGCTGCCAGTCGGAACATTCACAACTTTCCTGGCAAGTTCTGTGCTGACTCCAGTTCTCCCCAGCACAGCTGTTGTTCTCCACCAGTGTAATGCTTTTGAACGGGGCATTTACTCCTGGAGCCAGTACAAAAAAGATTGTTTCAACTATTGACTTTCCAAGAAGCATTTGCAGGAAGAATACGACTGATTTCTCCCCATTCTTTCAGCGAGTGATAGCATCTCAACTAGTTGTGCGAACCTGGTCTCTTGAAAGGACCTGTATTTTAGAACACCCTTGCCTTCACAAAATTTAAGATATATGCAGTTGATGCGTATTTAATTTTGTGGCCTTTTGAGAACCATGTTGAGATTTGCAGCCAAAGGCCTGGGTTCTGTGCTTCCCGGTTTGCGATGGAGGGAGCAAGAAAGTCCTGCCAGAAAGTCAGGAGCTGTGCCACAATACCTACCCTGTCTTGTGAACAATTCCTCCTCTCAAAACTAATGGTTTCTTTCTTCTTGACTGCTAAAAAGGTGATTATTTGGCACAGTGGGTATCTCCACGCTCCCACTTAGCTCATACCCAGAAATCTTTAGTTATGTTTTGTCAGGGCTTTAAAGTACAGGGTGTTTCAAAAAGACAGACCCAGTTTCAGAGCATTACTGTTCGTAACTACCTGCTTTAGTGACACAACACATGATAATACACAAACATTTCAAAATCTACTACAAGTTTTAAACCGTGTTCGGCATTTGCATTACGTGCCTTGTCTCCGAGGTGAAAGAGGAAAGGGGGCAAAATGTCTTGTATTAAAATGCCTGTCTAGTGGGATGGCAATGGGAAAGGTGAACACGTACTGTATTTCCATACTGATATTATGTATGGACGTAGGGGAACATTCTTTTTGCCTATAAAAAGACTGATCACGTGATCCTGGCTGACATTTAGATGGATAATTATTCAGTAATATAGTACTAGCCATCTTTTTTTTCCCTGTGTTCATACAGCTACAAGATGGTGGTATAATACATAAGACTTCCTCTTAGATCACAGGTTTCAGGTCGTCCTTTTAAACACACAATTTCTCTTCCTCTGAAAAGACACTTCTATTTTAAGTATTGTAGTGTTTTAACAGATTATGTATATCACCTGTTAGAGTATAATCTAAATTCTATTTTTTCTGTGATGAATATATGAGAAAACAACAGAATGAAAATTATTACAAAATCAATACTATGAGCTACGAAAACTTATTTTGCATTGTGCAAAGTACACAAAGTTGCATGCATTTATCTCTGGGGAGACAGATGGAGACTACTTGTCTTGTCAACATGACTTTCTTTTGAATAACAGTGTGAAGGAGCGCCTCAAAAAAGACTAAATATCTACAGAACACTAAGGTTGTTTAAAAGCAATGTTTCTTTTAGGAGAAGACATGAACCAACCCAATTATAAGATAGTGTGTCTTTATGATGCTGTCCTATATATATGTCCTATTGGGCAGCCTGATAATTCGTATATTGCCAGCTACCCAAAAATCTCACAACCCTTTTATGACATAAATTTCTAAAATAACAGAATACTAAATCTTCACTAGTTTCTCATAATTGTTGGCTAACATTTTGAATACATATTTTAAATTGATTTATTTTTATTCAAATAAATCCAGGGTTCTGCCATTCCATAGTACTGGTCTAAAAGTAGTATCTGTTTGATAATTGATGACTGATTAAAGTGCAAGTTCTAGGAGTTCTTGGTTTTAAAATGAAATCTTTTGGGGTCTTAACCTTTAGCTGCCATAGTGGAACAGCTTAAACTTTTATAGCACCTTGTCATTCTGAGACATTTCTAAATGTTTTACAAAATATTAAAATTAAATGTTAATCTATCCTTGAGTGCTGATACTTGTATGTAATAATTTAGATCTAGCAAGAAGAAATCAAAGTGTTTAATGCTTAGTGTAGCCTCTCTTTTTTTTAGCCTGATGTCAGAAAGGAGGCGTCTTACAGTGGGATGTGCAAAGCGCCTCATTCCTGAGGGTCTGTTCTGGGATCAATGCATTTGTTAAGGCCACATGAAGACTGTTGTAGTTGCCTCCAAATCTTTCACTGAAAGGTGAATTTCACCTTACAATAACAGCTGTTTGGTATGAAGTGTTTGTAAGAATGTGTCTATATCTGTTGGAAGGACAGTAGATAAGAACTAACTTAAAACACCTTGTAAACTTCTTTGGCACCAGAAAAAATAAGATTTTTCTTGGGGTTTGGATAGACGAGTAGAGTCTGATTGGCTACAAGTACAGAATTACTGGTATGCGATTCTAAGTCGTTAATTGTCAAAGGCACTAATGATCTCATTGTATAAGGGCAAAACTGTTATCAGAAAAAAAAAAGAATGCATGAATTATTCTTCTCCCTCTTTGTATGTATGCTATCATCTCCACCACTATATGTTTAATTAAAGTCTCAGGTCCAAAAGAAATCCATGGCACAGGAGAATAGAACTGTGTCAAGAAAAGGGAGCAGCAGAAAAGGAGAGGCTGAGAATGTGACTGTTGAGGGGGAAATTGTCGAGGTGGAAGTCACACAAACTCCACATTATATGTATATGTTGTCTTCAACCTCAGCCACAACTAAACAGAAATAATTTCTGCTGTCCAGATGTGACCTCTTTATTGGTGGAACCTAGACAGGTATAACGCTTAAAGTGTTGAAAAGTGACCCTACAAATTGTGTGGAGCACAGTATCATGAATAGTTACGGCCTCACTAGTTTCAGCAGATTCACTAAATACTATTATACTGTGGGATCCTTTCAAATGTGACTATTTTTTTAATATTAGTTAGGAGGGATGCAGTCTCTGCTTGCACATCACCCTGCTGATACACTAGTCGGAGGGCATACTGACTTTAAAAACAATAGTAGCTGATACACCACATAAAATTTTAATCTGTTTTTGTTCTAATATGATTTCTATCTGAATCGTATAGGCGGTGATAAGTTGTGTAAACAGATGTAAATTCAGAAAGTCTTGTCATTAGAGGTGTACTGCTATACATAACAACATGTAACGAGGGCTTTTTAAGTGGCTGTTGGACAATCTCAAGTAGATAGCAGTGAGACAAAGATGTGATTTCAGTGCAGCACTAACTTTCTTAAACTGATCAGCGTCACCAAAAACATCCCCCTGTCCACCTGCTTTGGGAAAGCATCTGTGTTAGATGCTCATCTTGGAATCTGCTCATCTAAGAATGGCCAACCTACAGTGACACCAAATTACCAACACCACGTGTGAGCCTTGTTTTTATTACCAAATCCATGGGAATGCAGTTTTGTGGTAATATCCTATTCCTGTTCCTTCACGGAAACGGGCAACTGCTCAAAATATCAGTGCACTGAGAGGGAAAAATATGACTTGCCATGCAGAACAATGGCAACTGGCATATGATTTATTACACCCCATGATATGATGAGCTAGAATATTATATTGTCAATATAGCATGTCAGACCCTTTGGAAGTAATTTGCAGTATCTCTTTGTAGTTATTTACAAGATGGAGTTGGGGGCCAAGCACTTTTTATTAAAGGAAAATGGAGGTTTCATTGCTCAGTCATTACAGTATTTTTTTATAATGCTCTGTGCTAATCTGCTGTGTTTAGGCAGTTAACAGCATTTTTAAAAAATCAGCATAGAACACAGTAACTACATGTCAGAATTGTTATACTAACTTCTGGTTATTAATACTATCATCCCAAGGTTTCAATAAATATTAATATAATGTGAATTGATAAGAGGTCAAATTACAAAAGAGTAAATTGAAGTGAACTTAGTGAGTTTCATTACAAGGGAATCTGTCCTGCTTTGTACTTGAGTTTTGGGGTTTTTTCTCTTCCTAAAAGATCATTGAACAGTCAGGGTTCATACTTAGACCTTTTCCATGTGCTTCAAATACTCGATATCTTATTTTCATCTTTATTGTTTCTTTTGTTTCTTGTGAACCTCCTAGGAAATAAAACCAAGCAGAACGATTCAGAAAGCAAATTACCCAGAAGAGGGCAGCCTCAAACAGAAAAGGATACGTAAGTGTATTAAGCGCGTTGTGAGTGCCATGATTTTCCCTTATGAAAGGTTAATGTTTCTTACAGAAATTAATAATGACTATTTTTTAAAACTTGTAATTCCACAGGCACTGAATGGCATGCTTGCTTTGTAAAATCTTTAAAATTCTTGTCTTTTCTGCCACAATCTTATTTCAAGCTAGAAACTTTCTGACATTAATGGACTTTGGGCAGTCCGCAGTTAGTAAAGCACTTAAATGTTTCAGGTGAAGTATCTGATAAACTGTTTTCCTAAACTTGACAGATGTGAGGAAGAAGTGATAGAATGTGTTAGAAGTAAGGCTGCTAGTGTCTTACGTTCTTAGCATTGTTTGATCTTTTCTGTTATGAAAAACTTATCTAATTGTTTATAACATTGCCCAATCTCAGCTGAAAAGTGAACTGAAATTTTCTGTGCCAACAGTGAGGTGTCAGGCTAAATGTGGTATAGATTTCAGCCAAAACAAACACATCCATCCCTTAGAGTTAGACAAAAGAAATAGTTGTCTCATCTATGAAAGAACTTGGTGAAAAAGTTAAAATCTGTGAACATTTAAGTTGGATCGTATGAGGGATGCCTTTCATCTAGATGGGAAGTTACTCCATTCGGACATCTTGGAAGTGAAAAAGTTTTTTCCTATGGAAGTTGTATAAGCTCAGTAAAACTACTTCGAGTATAAGCTTTAGTCTACCTAAAAATCTGAAAGTTTCCTTCATCAATGAAGATGTTCATACTTCTTGCTGCTAATACAATATTATCCCACAGGGTCCTCCAGCCATGTCCATCCTTTTTACTCAGCTGCAACTGCATTCACCAGAGACTCTTGTGATCTCTTATTAGCAAAACTTAAAAAAAAATATTTATTCTCATTCTTCAACACTGGCTAAATTTTTGTTCTTGAAATCTTATTATCCTGTCGTGTGGTCCTGCTTTTTTAGGTGGTGCTTCAACTTGTCCTGCTTAAGTAGACGTTGATTGTTATCCTACTTGTGTATTCTGTTGTATGTATTAAATATTTGTATTACAGTTGTATTTGGTGTCCCAGATGAAAATTCCCGTGGGGCTAAAGATTTTATGCATGCATTTATTTTTGACTAACAAATAATATTTGTGACATTTATTCAATGAAAGATGTTTCTTAGGTTTGAAGTTGTAGCTCTCAATGTGTCTGTGGTTTTGTTTTTTTCTTGTAATGGATGCTTTCCCTCACCATTAGCTTGAAATTTCTTCAGAGTAGAATAGTGAGTGTCTCCTAAGTGATGGAGCTGGACAGACAGTAGAATTGGGCTGGCATTTTAGATAGTAAAAGAAATAAAATCTTATTATTATTATTTCTTAAATAATCTTATTATTATTTCTTAAAAGAAATAAATCTTATACTAGTGGAAAGCTGTCAACTGATTAATTGAGGGATTTCTGTGGTTCAGTAAATCCCTTAGTCTACACACATAGACTCGTTTCTTAATGACATTAACCTTGAATTGCAGAACAATTTGAGAAATCATAGTCTTCATTGCCATGTAAATGTTCGCATTTGATAATTCAGTGTGGTTTTTAAAAATGGCAAGATTTGCAGAGGACTAGCAGTAACATGCCAGTAAAACACATTTATAAATTAACACCTAGACAGTAATATTTGTGTGAACTTCCATACACTTTATACATACAGGGGGAAAAGATATTGTACAATACACTGACTTTAGCATTTTCTTTTCTGCATGGCCTTCTGTTCCCATGTTGAAATATAACATTGAGAAGTTTTTCTCATACTGTAGTTCTGTTCCTAAATTTGGGAGGTTTCTTAGGAGGATGATTCTCCCTTGTGTGGGAGGAAGCAGTAAATAGATCATTTCTTTGTCATCTCCATTTGATTTGCATGTTTAAATGGTTCAAAGAGAAAACAGCCTAAACATTCACTTTTCAACACGTATTCAGTGCAAATCCTTAATCTTGCATTAAAGCCTGCCATTTAGATCGCATGTGATTGTATATTATTTTAATTTTTATTGCAAAACACAGTAAAAATTGTAAGCTGACCATCCTTACATGGTAGCAAAATATATTTGTGGCTTAAAAGGGGAGATAGTACAAGAAAGGTGAACAAATAACATGATGCGTTGTACGGTCTTATAGTCTTTGGGTTTGGAGAGCCCTTTCTCTTGATTAAATTCCTGTTCTTAGGAACAAAGGAGTTAAATTCCTGTTTTTGCCATTGTCTTCCTGCAGGATCACAAGAAAATCCTCCTAATCCTACCGAACCTGAGTCCCTCTCCTTAAAATTGTGTAAAAATATATGTATTTTTGGCAGTTTGTCTATAAATCCTAAGCAAAGGCAAGTTATGTTTGGTGTTATATGACACAACCAGGTTGCACAGCCCATCTGTTCACAGATGGGAAAAAGCTCTGGGAAACATTGGAACCATTGATTTTCAGCAAGTGGTGATGTGGCTAATTGAAATTGCTTAACTTTTACGCAGGTTGATGGAATTGCAGTCCGAAGTGAAAAGTTCATTGGTTAGAATTCTGAAGATAAGAGCAAACCTGACAAGCCTACAGGTCTGGTTTACACGGATTTACTTTTGTTAATCTGCTTGTAATATAGGATGTGAAATAAAAATTAAAATCTTACATGCAACATTTGAGTCTTAAGGAATAGGGAAGGCAATAAAATACTTGAAACCAGGCTGGTTTGACTTGGAAATCCAGAAAATTAAAAAAAAAACAAAACAGAATTTAGTAGATTTTCTTTTTTAAACTAGAGGAGTTGCTTTTCCAAGTACACCATTTTGTAATTTGTATCGCTCCTCATTTTGTACACAAATAAAAGCATATGAAGTAGGTATCAACTGTTATTTATTGCTGAAATATGAATTATTACCTCATAGATGTTTATGTCTTTGAAGATTAAATATCCCGTTGTGTTAAAGTGATTGCACTATTTAATTTACCACCAATGTATCATCAGTTAGTAGCCTGTTTAATACACGCTAAAATGCAAATCACTTTGCTGTTTTATTCACATTTTGTTTCCTGGCTAAGTTTAGCACAAGGTTCATTGCTGTATATCAATATTCAGTGTACTCAAAGTGTATTGATTTGTTTTACTTGCATGTGTGGTCTGACAATGTTTTATTTACAAAAAGCACTGATACTAATTCAAAATATTTTAATTGAAATGTTTATTTAGAAAAAGCTATTGAAAAATCCTTTCTGTTTCTCATGAGACTGATAGTGTATGTTTTTAGGTCTACCATGAGATGCTGAGGAGTGCGTTCGATACAATCTTACACGCTTGCACATTTTACTAACATACTCTAGCAAGCTTGCACATGTGCCCAAATTGCTTTTCTGGGGATCAAGTGCTAATCTGTTTAAACAGCTGAAGACTTAGGAATGAAGCGTAAATAACGGGCGATTTTTAAGTAACACTCTCCCAGGCACCTGATGCCGTTTTCAAGAGCAGCGTGTGCTCTTGCACCCTTAACTTTTTAGTCCTTTGACCTTCTGTGAGGTGGAGTCTCATACATCGTTTAGAGCTTGTGAAAAAATTCCAAAAGTTCTTTCTTTCGGATGTTTTTAATAAGTTGTAGACATCTAAGCAGGTAGTTTGGGAATGAGATTTAACCATGTCTTTAATTATGTTTTTTTTCCAGGCTTTAGAGGGCAGTAGAGAGCTTGAAAATATTATTGGTGTCTCCGACTCGGCTTGCGACTTGAGGGCTGAAGTGCAGAAAACCCAAGTGCTAAGTAAGGAGGATTTTCAATAATATTTATCCCTTTCCTAACGATTTAACGATGATCACTCCAGATGTTTCCTAGAGTTATACCCCACTCTGTGTTTTAATGGAGTGTTGTACACCAGGACTCCGACCTGTGAGTTCTTTTTCAGGACAAATGCACCTTAAATGTCCTTGTGCATCCAAGCAGGCACATAAAAGAAAGGAAACCCCAACAGCCCGACCTTCCAACTCACAGGCACAGATGGGGAGGAAAAACATGCAAGAGCAACACCTTTTCTTATGTAAATAGTTAGATACTTAGTGGGTAGTTAGCTAGTGATTAGGCTAAACGTTTGCACTTTGATTGTGTTGCCTTTCTTCTCTTTTTGCAAGGAAGTTGTTTTGTTTGTTTGCCTGTTAGGAGGATTAGGCTGAATAGAGCTTTCCAGGCTTTAAAAATTGTTATTCATGTGTCTTTAAATGATGGACATACCAGATGCTTATTGTGTTGGGATTAGGGCACTTTACAGATGGCACATCTGTAATATTTTTCCAAAGCACCCAGAAAGCCAAAGATTTTAATTTATATGTGTCCGCTTGAGGAAACTTTTTGTCTTTAATCCGAGTCAGAGGTTCTTGGAACATGGGAACTCAGCAGCGAGAACTGCATTTGTACTTCTCTTCCCAGCTGCATCTGCAACTTGATGGGGAAATATTCTAGTGCAAAAAACTTACGGCATGGATAATAGCAGGAAAAGGAAAACAAAGAAACAAAACCACAACCACCACTTGCTTTCAGGGAGAAGAAATAAAGATCTGCCTTAGCAGGTCATTCCTTTAAGAGTTAAAAGGGATAAGCGGCAGCTGTAGGCACCAATCTTTATGCTTCAGAACAGTTTGTTCATTTGTTTTCACAACAGCAACCCCTTTTATCTCTACCCACGACACATTTCAGTACAGACCTGTGTCTCAGCCTGCATCTACCTGCCACCACTTCTCCTCAAAGGTTTGCATATATAACATTGTTCTTGTAGACTTTTCAGCCCAGCCTCTAGTTTCCAGCTGAGCAGGGGACATGAATAAATACGCATATACATAGTCCCTGGGTCCAGTCTCTGGACAAGCATACAAAGATGATAAAACAGTTTCTTAACCTGCAGCAAAGGTGATGTTCTGCTGGTTGGCCTTGTTCTACAACGTCTCTAGTTGGTCTGTTTTCTGCGGAGTGTAAAACATTGGAACCAGCTCTAGGACTGGTCCTTTGTTCGCAGCTGGAAACAGGTGGGCTGTAAAGCCCCAGGTGCGAGCGAATTTTTCTTCCCAAAGAGCGCAGTGACTCCTCCAATGCATTAGACCGTGGGTCCCAGCGCTGGAATTTATGCACCACACAATTCCAGCGACTACTGTTGTTTAAATTACCATTTCTTTCCTAATTTGTATACCAATGCCCGTTCCGTTTTCATTTTGCATATGTATACACTGTACTGGTTCCCACTGTAATGCATATAACCAGATGCTTTCTTATCCAAAATGAAGTTTCCTGAAAACAGGCTGTGTTTACATTACTACCCTACACTGTGGATAGGGCAGTGCCTGCCCACATCACCCCTGACCTATTGTCAACTCTTCTGTTGTGTCCACTTTCTGTTCACTTCTCGGTGCCTTCAAAATGGGAAAGAATCCTCTTTCCCCATCTCTGAATTAGGATCAAAGCCCCATGTCAGCACGAGAAGACAGAAATGGGAACAAAACATGGGGTGAGGCTCGTAAGCACAGCTTCTCAAACTTATGTTCATTTTGAAAATGTTTTGTTAATTTTTTTGAGCACAATTGCGTAATTAAATGGGGTTTTTTGCCATCACTTGAAGAAAAATCCAAATATTTTGAAAGTGAAAATGGAGGCATAGGTATTATGTTCCTTGAAATCTCTGGGGCTACATTTATTAATTTCAGATTTATTTCTTCACTAGTGAGTCAAGCAAAAGAACTGCAGCTGTTGAAAAGAAACCATGGAAAACTTCCTGCAAGAGGTAAGAAACTTTTTATAACTCCTCGGTTTTGATGATTCCTTTTAGTTGATTCCTTCTTAGTTCTTTCCAGTTGAAATAAGGTGAGTAACTTTAGTAGGTGAAAATTATAATAATCAAATGTGTTTCTTCTGAAAACTTCTGCTCTACTCAAATGTAAATTTCATCTTCTCTGCTATTTTCATTGTAATGGGTATTTCTCCATAAAACAGTGCAAGGGGAAGAAATCATTAATGGTCTTGCACTTGAACCATAGTCTAGAAATAAGTAAAATCAAGCCCTAGAGAGTTTACCTTCATTTTTTGTGCCTGTTATCCTCGTTCTTCCTCACTCTTTTCCCTCCCTCTGCATTTTCAGTGTCTAAGCCCAGTAGCTTGCAGCCTTTGCAGCAAAACCTTTTTCACCTTCTCTATATTGTGAGGTATTTAGCACACTGGGGGGCTGTGGAGTCCTAACTATTAGGTTTCTTCGTAACTAGTGCTATGAAAATATTTGAAGTTGGTGGCATGTAAGCTGGTGTGGCCCACACAGCCACCCGAGTGCCTTGTCTGGCTGGGAAGGTGGCGGGAGGACACACACAGGATTTATTTGCCCTCTCACACCCAGTAAAATCAACAAACATTCACCACAGATGTTCTGATATTTCTATTATCTTCATGCATTCTGCCTTAAAATAGAGCAAAACCGGAATTAAAATCCGTGATGGCATCTCTGCTGCTGTCCCCTCGTGTCGCAAGCAGCTCTTTGATTTTGCTCGCGTCTGATTTTACATGAGCCTGAAGTATTTCTGCTGTGGGGAATTCTCTTAAAGGAAAGAAAATTGATCCAACTTAAGTTTCCTCAGCTCCGGCAGATTATAACAAAATGAAAAGGAGTGCCATTGGTTTTTAAGGAATTTGGCTCATTTGTGCAATGTGCTGTTTGTGATTTACAGCTCCCCGTGTCCTGTTGGAGCGATCGCAGCCCCCGCCTGGTGCTGCTAATGCCGAGCGCCATGGGCCATTGCAGATTGAAACAGCCGGTGCTCCCTTTGTGCGCCGCTTGTTAATGCTCACCACGATATCCATTTATAGTTCCATCTTTGCTCTAGAAACTACCCCCCAACGCTAAACATATATCTAGTGATCAGTCTTGTTAGATGAGAAATGAGATATTTTGTGAAAGTAGGATAGAAAATAGAATTATGAGTCGAAGCAGAGCAATTTTGATGGAGTTTCGGCGTCAATTTTGCTTTAATAAAGAATAAATTCGATTTTGCGGTCTTGAAAATACAGTAGTAGGAGAGACGAAGAAGTATGTGATAAAAGAAAAGCACTCGGAGATGTTTTACTTCGCCTTTTAGTTTTGCGTGTGTTTTTTTCATAATTATTTTTAATTAGTTATGCTCAAGACTTAAAACTTATGACTGCTCTGTGGCTTGATACAGAGGGAATGTCACATTATCATCACATGGTGAGGCATGAAATTTATTTACTTTACGTAAACAACCTCTACTTAAAACAACTTAATACAAAACATTCCTTGCTCAATGGGCGGCATTATGTAGAACTCAGTATATCATTTTGTGTGACCAGCCTAAAAAAATGGTGCCATTGTTTGTCCATGACTAGCATTTCCAGTAAACAAAATGTTTTTTAACAGAATGTAAGCAAACTGTAAAGCAGCTGCCAAGAGATGAAATCTAGTTGGTATGTTGACGTCCAAAATATGCTTTATGTGTGCTGAGAATGAATGTGTAGGTTGCGCTATGCGTATTTTAAAGGAAAAGTTACTAGGTTCAGAGTTGCAAGGAGCGAAGATAATATTCTAAAAGGGAATATTACAAATTGTACTAATACTTTGCTTCACAACAAGAAAAACACTGCCATAAACCGTGTCCATGACTGTCTGCTGTCCAAGTAAGAAACAAGAGAGTGTTAGAGAAGCCCGAATACTTGCAGTGTTAAGGAAAACTATTTTCAGACTCTAGCTTGTAATGAAATAAAAATTATTTTCTATGGTGGTGTTCATCCTGCCAAGCCCCTGGGCAAATGCGATCACCCCTTTTATGTTCAGTTCTAAACATTCCTGACTTTCATTTTGGTTTTAGCACAAGTGACTGAAGTTTGCGCTGTTTGCAGCAGTAGCGCTGGCTTTCCGAGGGACATGGGCAGGCTTAACCAGATGGACTTCCACTTAACGCCATTTGAAATTACTAATGAAAGCAAAGCTGGACAGGTTAATGACCTCACTTATATACAAATATAATATATTTTTATATAATAGGATATACAAATATCCTCCCCCTCACCTCCTCAGTTTTATTGAAGACTGTGTGTGGCAAAACATAAAATCCCATTTCGGAAACACTGCAAAATGTAGACACGATAAGCAGAGTTCCTTCTCAAACAGATTAAATGCTAACAGTGCGATATTCCACCTTTTAAATCAAGTTTACAATATATTCTTACCTCATTCTCATAAAGCAGAAGACATTGGTTGACCTTTAGACGTAGCTGGGTGTCTGCCTCCCGCTTATTTTTCCTCTTCCTCCTCCTCCTTTGGGACCTTCTGGGGAAAAGGGGAATATGTCAGACTTCAGATGTCTATTTTCTGGAACATATCTGTAGATTTTTCTGACTGTAAAACCCTAACATAAGAAACATAGTTTTATTTCTTAGTCCAACCTTGTGTTCACTTTCAGATAAGTGATTATTATACCTTTGCTGGGAAAAGGAAGTCTTGTGAACTGGCTAAGCAGAAATTTATTAAGTGAACTGAATGAATTCACAAGTAAATTTATTCAGAAACTGAGTTTCTTTCCAGAGTTTCCATTCCTTGAGAGCAAATGGAACAAACACCACGATTGCCTGTGCTTACAGCAAGCACTCGCTTGGCAGGGAGGTGAGATGGACACGAGGGTTGGGCCTGGCTATTGGGAAAGGCCTTTTTGCCTCTTAAGAGCAGTATTTTTGCTCATAAGGCTTTTCTATCACTAGACATGGGGAAAAGTTAATCTCAGTTACTTTATACCTGCGTGTGAACACTTGCAAATGGAACTGCATGAGGCAAAACTGAATCACAGATCCCAGGTTGAAGGGACCTCAAGGACCATCTGGTCCAACCTTGCTTGGCACAAGCCTGGCCTAAACAAGCTGGCCCAGCACCCTGTCCAGCTCAATCTGAAAAGCGTCTGATGTTGGGGAATCCACCACTTCCCTGGGGAGATCATTCCAGTGGCCGATTGCTCTCATCCTTAAATTAAGACTCCTGGATGCTGAGCGTGCGAGTGTGCACAAGGACTTAGTGCGACCCCCCGTTATTTTGAATGTTCCCCTGCAGAAACCCAGAGAAGTGGTTCTGCCCTCCCGCATTTACAATCACAGCTAATTGTGAGGTTTCCCCAAAGCCCACCTAGAGAAGGAGCGTGTTGTATTCTAATTTGTACTGTGTGGATTTAAACTCTTGTTGCTCAGGCTAAATTTGACTGGCCGTCTTCTCTCATTGCGTGCAAGAGGGTCTTGTTTCAGTTGGGAACTGCAGAGTCCTTCACAGTCTGGAAGAGGTGACAAAATCCACTCAGCCTGCTATCCAAAATCTGCAATGCCGGTGATTTTCCGGGACAGGTGACTGATGTTGGCTACGGAAAGGTGAAGGAGCTGGGGCCGGGTTTCTGTTTGAGCCCCAGCAGGTCCCGGCTCTGGGGGATTGTCCCTGCACCTTCAGAGCGTGTGTTTCCAAACACGACCTGAGATTGGAGGAGTGTCCGGGTCTGAGGTCACTGACAGGATGAGCTTTTGGGATGGAAGGAAGGGGGCGAATCACAAACCTCTCCAGTGATTTAACATCCTCCGCTATGTAGATGAAATATTAAGCTATTAACTCCTGTGGCAGATACAGAAATGCACATGAGACGTACGACTATAGGCCTCAGATGTATATACATACACAACTGTCAACCTGCACTTTGTATGTAGGTGTCAGCCACATTTATTCATGAATTTCACACTTGTGTTTTATACTCTATTTTCCTATGTACCTTTGTACAGATGCAATAGCTATTAATTTTTAATTCCGGTTGATCTAGACTTCAGAGTATTAATGAAAAATTAAAAAGAATTGTAGTTCTTTCAACAGCTACATGTAGCGACTCTTACATGAGAATAAATACCGCGTTCTCCCATGAATATAATTATTTTAAATAAAAAAGAAAAAAAACACATTAGTTTGGACTCACTTAGTAGCAATTATATGTTTAAGAGGTGTAAATAACTTGCTATCCAGACATTACAAATATCCAGGTGCTCCGTATGTGCTGATGACAACAAAATTGAAAAGAAAGACTGTAATAATTCTGACTGGTTTTCTCTGCAGAAGATATTGATTATTTGTGTGTGGTGAGAGATTTGGAAAATTCAATTAAAGGAGTTGTGCAAAGGTTTCATAAATTTTCCTTGTACAGCGTGTACACAGACATTGTTGCGTATTAAATCAATGCAGCACTTCACAATATATTTTCTTTGAAACATAAAAATAAATAACATTTAAACAGTTCTGCTTACTACAGAAACAAATTTTATTTTCTGTGAAGCATTTAGTCATGTGCTATCACTGACTCATACACATTTGCCAGCTGTAACAAATTTTATAGACGTTTTCTCCAGAGACATAGCTCATATACTATGAATTTTTAAATGAGCAAATGGTGAAGAAGGGATGTCAGCAATATAAAAATTGATCAGTTAAAAGATAAAAGCATAAGTAAAGAGATTTGTATGGTAGTCTTAATAGGTTTTATTAAATAAAAATACTATAAAAAGACAGTAATGAATAGACTGAAGGTTTTAACTGTGGTTGAGGTGGAGAAAAATTATTCCGGCACATTTAGTAGAAGATTGGTTTTATATCACCTGACAGGTGAACATTTTTTTTCTCTCAGCTTTTTAGATCTGTAAATGTTTTAGAGCGGTTCCAACTTGGGAAAGAACAGCGGTGGAAAAGGAGGGGAAAGAAACTTGGGAAGATTCTGCTGCCAACCCACAAACCAAAAAGCTTGAAGTGCTACAACAAGCATTTTAAGTTTTTGGAGCATCTGAGTAGTAAATCATATTATTTGTTTACTTGAATATTTAAATTTTAATGCCATCTGTATAAATATTACTATAAATAGGGCTGTTTTGTCTAAAGGTGCTATAATGTGTACATTTGGAAAGAAAGCTGACTTGACTTAAAGCTGTTTTATGTGAATCTGGGCAGTTTATGTTTTTTAAAGCAGCTTCTCAGAGTGAGATGCAGATCTTGGCACAGTCACTTTGGCACATACGGGTTCTCCAAGTACTGCGTAGTCAGAACGACACAGTGAGTAAAGGGTTTGTGAAGACTGAACTAGGAAGTTGCATTTAGGACAAAGAAACCAACTTGTAATTAAATCTCAGTCTTTCTCTGTTACTTGTCATACAAGACTGGACAGTGTCCTATTTGAAGCAATAGTTAGTGGTATTTTTTTGACAATAATTCATGTAAACAAATGGTGTTTATTAGGTATAATGCTGAAAAGTCATACCTGAGGTGAAGTTGAATTGGGTGCCTGTTTTCTGGAGTAACCGTACGAGACCCAGCTCGGGACAGGATTGCTGGTGCGATTTGGGTCAGATCCACAGGCAGGTCTTGTGCATCACGTCCGGAACAGGAGCTCGTGACACTGACGAAATCACAGCGTGACAAATGAGGACAGAGGAGAATCTTCCCCACCGCCACCCATGGCTTGGGTGCCTCTCTCCATCTGCGTTTCTATGCAGCCCCTTTCCTCACAGCAGGAATCTTCTCAGCTATAAGCCGCTGTAAATATCTGATTGTTGTTCTCTCAGCAAATAATTCTGAAATCTCTTCACCCTTTCGCGGTGGTGGAATCAAAACACAGTAGGAACCATCAGCAGATGCTAAGGGTTCGGAGACCAGAGCTGATCACCTGCTGCAAAAAAGCCATTTGGAAGGGCTGGGGTGCACCCGCTGCTGGCCCCTTGTCCCATGTGTTCTCATTCCCAGAGTTCCTTTGTGCTCTGCTCCTCCAGCATGGGCTCAGGTGGGCTTCTCTCTCTTCTTGCCGTCCCCTCACAGGTTGTTTCTCTCAGGCAATCAGTCCTTGATTGGATTCTGCTGAATCTGCTGATATGATCCTCATGGGTTTTTATTTATTCTTATTAATAGGGAAAAAAAAAGGCCGGCTTCTAATGCTCGTGACACATTGTGTTCTGCTTTGTCATCATTGGTAATGATGTAACGCATGTGCGCACACTCACAAATGATTAAGATCTTCTCCTAAATTACTGTTGAAGTAAAAGGGATTGTTAACCACTGCAATAACTTCTTTAACTCATGTTTTCACAAATTCTATAACACCACCATTGTTCTGGTTATCCAAACTGCCGTTTCTTAGGGAGGTGGTTCTCAGGGACATGGCTTAGAGGTGGACTTGATAGTGCTGGGTTAACGGCTGGACTCGCTGACCTTAAAAGCTCTTTTCCAAGCAGGATGGTTGTGTGATTCTCCACAGAGTACGTGCAGACCGGCGGCAGCTCCGTGTTCCTGAAGTCGCTCCGTGGCTGAGATGAGCAGCCCCCGGTCGCGGTGCCGCTGCAGCGCACAGGTAGTGTCACCCACGGGCTGGGCACCGGGGTACGCAGCATTTCAGAGCGATGGGTGCGCGGGCCTGCGCTCTCTGTAAAGCTCCTTCGGAAAACAGGCGTTACTCTGCATGTGGCATTTCTTGTTACTGGTTTGTTAAGCAAAATTAACAGATTGAATCTGTAGAAACCCTGTCCCACTCTAAACCCCCCCGATAGCACTTCTCCTCCAGTTTCTAACTGGGTGCTTTTTTTCAGGAATAGCAATTCAGCTATAATTACATGTAAGAAAAGCAAGCAAATCTGTGTACTTCAGTGTCTGACTGATGCGCTGGAACTGGGCGAGGGGTCTGCGGGCTCCACATCAGCTCACTTAGTGTTCCCAGAGCAGACAGCAGGAAACAACATCCTAACGGGACACTTTTAAGATGCAGTTAATGGATTTTTAAATTCTTCCTCCTTTGGCTACTCGTCTTTGTTCCAGTGTTGTAAGGAAAAGCCCAGTTAGCGGCTGATGTCTGTCATCAGCTATTGCCTGTGCATGAGAAAACTGGTTGCTCATATCTTTCTAGAGAGAAAAAGAAGTTTCTAAAGACGAGAATATCTCCAGTTTATATTAATTCCCTGTATAGTGTGAGAAGATCTCTCCTTTGGAAAGCTGAAGTGTTCTAATCTTGTAATCGAGGAATACGGAAAAGTAGATCTACAGCTTTTACAAGCTGTAGAACTGAGTTAATGCAGGGGGAGCTCAGGCATTTCGCTTCTCAGTGAAGGTTAAATCATGTTTTGTAATCCCAAGTTACCCAGTAGCAAAAAAAAAAAAAAAGAACTTTAAGCCCTGCTTGCCCACAAGCTCATGTTCCTCTAATATCATCAGCTGCTTAGGCCAGAGATGCTTTCTACCCCTTACTCATCCCAAACCAGCAACCACACCAAAGGCTGGACCAGAGTAACCACGGGCCAGGAGAGCAGAGCGTGTGTCTTCGTTAGCAGCTCGTTTTCTCCACGTGTAATTTCCGAGTCCTGCAGAAAGCAGAGTGGTTGTTCTGTGCTGTTATCAAATAACCGGTTGCAGTCTTGCAGTGGCTTCTTAGCTCCAGCTAAACTCACGCTGCCCACATCTCCAGGGCTTCAATTCGACATTAGTTCACTCACATCTCGATTAGTTCATGTCCTTAGAGCTGGAGGGTATCGTGTAGTCAGTGAATAGTGTTTGTACCCTAAGTCCAAAAAACCCCACATTTACGTCTGGTTCTCTATCCCTTCCCAAGTGTGACCAAGACTGTCCAGCCCTTTGCATTCCTTTTGGTTAAAAAAAATATGGTTGTGATAGCTAAATGATTTTTAGCAACTATTTTCAATTTTTTTGCACAGCAAAAAACTACAGCATTTCCATAAAACATTGTAAGATATTACGGTGGTTCCAGGGAGACCGTCTGTGTGTGTGTTTTCTGTAACGCAGTGAGGTTGGTACTGGCCAGAGCACAGACACACAGCGCTGCGCAGATCACATGAATGATGCTGCTGTTGCCTAATTGCTATTTATTTGAGTCATTCCTTATCTCCACACAGGCATTATGTGAAAAATGCATTCCTCATCAGCCTAAACTTCTACATCTGCTTGACTGGACTTAAAAGGAGAGAAGAAATGTCTGTAAACCAATCTCCCCAGCAAATACCAGTTTGGGATTGCTCGTTGCGCCAGGCAGGTGCACATCTAGATAAAATTTCTGGCATCTATTTAAACTTAACAATGTGCACAACCAGATAATCTCAATGTAAATAATACATCATGGTTGCTTTATGCAAGCCTGTGTACAAAATGCTGGTTTAGACTCGCCGCTGCGTGGAAAATAAACTATATTTTCTGTACGTTCTTACTGCAAATATATCAATTATGCTGCCTTGTTGTTGGGGGGGGGGCGTGTTTTGTGGTTTTGTTTTTTCTGTGTTGTTTTTGTTTTCATTTTTTTAAAAAAGGCAACATAACCCTCCCTGCAAGAACTGGCTGACACATAATCATGTTAAAAGATGAACTTTGGATCCCAGGCGTCCAGTGGGAAACGGTTGTGTCCCGCTGGGATGGGGTCAGGGAGGTGCACACACTCATTTAATGAATTCATTATCCCCCCCCCAAGCTAGCAAAACATAATTTCAATGAAAGCATCTCGTTTTGCGACAGCCCACCCAAAAATTTAACACTTTTTCTAATGACAATTGGGCTCAAAAGAAGAGGCAGCTTGTGGGGTGGGAATTGGTCTGAGCGCTGAACACGTTTCATTTGCCACAGGGGGGGACTTTTTGTCATCCACAACCCACCACACACCACGGAAAGGTATCAGCTTCAAGTCCACACCGTTAAACACACGGCTGTAAAAACATCTGCTTCTTAGGTCAACATTTTAGTTTAGTTTTGGTATTTAATGATGTATGAGGAGAGTTGTTATAAACCAGTTTCTTTTTCATTCTCCTCAAAGCCACCTCTATAACTTGGCAAACACCCCACGTCTCAAATCGTTGAAAGAGGGCGGTCAAATGTTTGGGGGTTGGTTTGGGGTTTTTTTGCTGAGAAAGCAAGTTCAATGTACACGCAAACACCTGAACATCCTTTCCACCTCTGCCAAGAATTGGTACTCAAACAGATAAACTCATTTTTACAACTAAAACTTTGAGAACCAAAGGTATAAATGTGTTCCAGTGTGTGGTTAAACACTCAAGCTTTGGGAGTTATTAATATTGATCGGGAGTTATTAATTAGGCTTTGGGTGACAAGGGCAGGTGAGCCTGAAGCAGCAGGAGTCTATAGAACCTGATTGCAACCTCTGGAGCTGGAAATTAAACCATGATCAAGCTGCAAAGGAACTCTGTGCCACTCTAAATCAAGCTGTTCTGTGTAGTCTTAGAAAAACAAAAGTTTTACAGAACGTGTCATTAAATGTGATGATGGACAACACCAAGTTACACACTGTGGCAATTATTAAATACCATTAGAATTGGTATATAATCATTTTTTAGGGAAATACAAAGTAATAAACTAAGAGTTAGCTGTAAATGCACCTCATTCGTGCCTTTGCTATTTAAGCACAGTTTCTTTGACCTCTGGGTGTACCAGGTGTTGGCCTTTCAGAAGCAGCTGGTCTGTTCAGAACCATTTCCAGTCCCACAGCGAGTGGATCCCGGGACTCCCACTTCATCACCCCCAGAGCCACCTCAAGGACAAAGGATGCAGGAGACCCCCAAAACTTGTGTTTTATATGGGAGGAGGGATCGCACCACCACCTCCTGAGGAACGGGTAATTAGAACCTGAAGCTGTTCTGCTTCCTTCGATCTTAATTTGCTGTTGCACCCGTTATTTCACTGGCAATAGATGTTCTCCGAGCTGCTGCACCTCCTCTCAGAGGAAACACTGGAGGGTTTGGCTTTCGCAGCCTCTGGAGACAAAGATTCCTATTTATGTGTGCTGATACGCATCAACGCCACTCAGCCCACATGTGTCAAAAGCAAGGCCGCGCTGTGGGCAGAGCTCTCGCATGCCACCATCGGAGTCACACCCACAGAAAAATCCTAAACTTGGGAAAATAGTTCACTTTTGTTGCTTTACAGTTAACTGTTCCACTGTAGGTGAACTGTTAAACTGTACTCACTCCCGATAATGTTACCATTAATATTCAGGAGCACCTTTTTATTTTGTCTTAGCTGCTGTGGGTGCAATGTCAGCTGTGGTTACTTTTTCCACAACAAATAAAGCTGGAAAAAGTGAATTAATACACTCAGCGTGTAGAGACTTCACGTGCAGGATTCATAACTCACAGTTGGAAGTTCCCGAACAGCTGATTCACACACAACCGACGCTGCAGAGCCCCAGAATGTGCGAATGGCCGTGAGGCTGGTATGTGACAGAGCGCCGTCAGGTCAGGGGACACGGCTTCAAACACTTTTTTTAATATATATATATGTATACATATCTATAGGGGGATAGCAGAATTAAGAAAAAAAAAAACACAAAACACAAAAACCTGACTCCTAATTAAACTATAGCACCATGAATTGCTTCATGATCTGCTACATGCTTTGTTATGTATGTAATTAATTGATTTATATTCTCTGAACTGTTGGCATTGGAGACTGCACTGCACAGAGGGAGAAACTGCAGCTTAGTTCAGTTTATACATCTGCAAATTGCTCTGCAATAAGGGGTGGGGTTTATTGAGGGGGTTTTTTTCCTTTGAAGAGCCTGGTAATGTGCACTATTATTTCAGTAGAACCAAGATTTTTTTGGCTTTTCAGCCTCATCAGAAACAGTTGTTGAGAGTCACAAGATCCACCAGCATTAAAACCAAATCAGAGCTGCTGATCTGCAGCAAAGAACAAAACGTTCTCCGACCCACCGCGTCCGCAAGAACCTTCCCAGGCGTCACAACCTCCAGTTCTGCGCGTCTGCGGCTGACGCAATTCTGCTGGTGTTGCTGGTGTGGAAAATGTCACATGTTATAATAGAAGGAAAGCAAAAGGCTGTGGGGGAACTGAAGCTGCTGCAGAGCTGCTGTTGTACGAAACAACGATGGGTGACAGTGACTACTGAGACGGTGTCACAAAACACTTCAGCAAGACGAGCTGCCACTCAAGAGTTTCACTTCACCTGCACTTGTTTGTGCTTTTCATGCTGGGAAATCTAAACTTAATGCTAACAAAACAATTTGCTGTTTTGCCAATACGACAAGGTTTTAACATTAAACCAAATTTGGTCCTTTATTAGGTATTTTCAGTTCACAAATGGTAACAAAAGTATTACACGTCTGAAAAAACACACTAGAGCACTTTTCCAAGTGTTCATCAAAATACTTTTCCTTTAAAACAATCTTTCATTATCTTGAGTTTAAATTATGTTTCCTGATTTTCATTAGGTTACATCACAAACAGGTTTACCTGCAACGCCAGACACCGTTCATTGAAAATACTCTGTCTTTTCAGCTTAGTCCTTGATCTTCACAGGTTGATTAACTGCTTTTTTTCTGACTTCTACTATTCTTTGAGTCCCAGAGTATGACAATATTAAAATACACCAGAAATAATAAAAAGTGTAAGCAAGAAATAACAGACACAGATAGAGGGAATAAATCCGGTAACCTCTGTGGCGGACGCGCTGCAGCACACACAAGAGACAGGACGCCCATCAGGGTTACGGAAAGAAGAAACTGTAAGATAAGGAATGATATATTAGCTAATGGTGATTTAACACCTCAAACAAATAAGCTTTACTTGGGTGCTCTGTGTTTCTCAATCTATACGTAGATGACAATGCAGAAAAATTATAGTGCACCTCTACACAGATAGTGCGGCTTTCCCTGTTTGGGGCGTTATACACAGTTATAGACATAAAACTGGTTTATGCAGGTACTTCAGTAGCACGAAGAGCTGCAAGTAATGAGTTATAGGAATTAAAACTGCTTACCAGACTCCTGACAATCTTGGGAAACGATTTAACCCAAGAAACATATCCCTTAATGGAAAGGGAGAACGGTTTCAGCTGCAGGTCCTCAGCTGAAGTCTTGTCCAATATGGAGAAGGACGCGCCGCAGAGCGACAGGAACGCCGGCGTTGTCACCGCGTAGGCCAGCAGCAGCCCGTCCTTCAGGAGAAGGGGCAACAAACTGTTAAAACAGGATTATCCACAGAAGTGAGTGCACATTCCGAGTTACACGCCAAAAAATGTAAAGAGAAGAGGAAAAATAATACATTACTAGAATTGGGGATAAACATGGTTTTAAAATAATGGTTGTAGTGTCCAACTCACCTGAAGGTTGATACAAGTAAAAACCACGTAGCCATAAAAGGGATTTCATTTATGATTAAGCAGACTGGTCTAGAACGAAAAGAGGAAAAGCAGGTCTGCAAACACGGCAGTGACAGCACTTTGTCCCCTCCGCCTGGCACAGGGACGCTGCACTCCCAGCCCTGCGGGGCCTGGGCAGAGCAAAACCCCAGGAAGTGGCAGCACCCTGAGCCCCCTGTGCCCCCCGCACCCCACTGAGCCCCAGTGTGCACAAATTCTGCCCCGCACGGCGCTGCAGCAGGAGCTACCAGAGAGAACACGAGCTCTCCAACCACCAGCTGAGCCTCCCTGTCAGGCACAAACGTGTTCAGAGGGCTGCCCCTCCAAATCCTCCCTTCCCAAACATTATTTCAGGCACGTGTAAGACATTCGCGCTGCCCCCACCTCCTTTGGGGCAGGGGATGGGAAAACAGCGTAACAACCGGTGCTGCAGTCACCCAGTTTAACACGGTGCTCCAGGACGCCCGGTCACAACGCAGAGCTGAGCGAAGCGGCACAGCCTCGCACGGCTGGATTTCTAGGTTATACTTTCATTTACAAGTTATTCAGAAAAGCAAACATACAGAGGTTTTAAAATCAGATCTCTATGTAAGTGAGAAAGCAGCATGTGATAACAAGATGAGGAAAAGAAGATCAAAATATATCCACAGAAAAATCATTTACTTACACTGACACTAGAAGAATAGATTTTTCATGGACTTGAAAGGAGAACAGGAAAAATGACAATGCACAACTAACCTTAGAAAAGGAAATCAGAGATATATTAGTATATCTGACTGCAATGCAAAGCATCACTTTAGTTTCTCTGCTGGCATTAACTTCACATGAGTGTATGAGCTAAATGATCTGATTTTTCTAATGAACTGCTACATTTACTCCAGTGCGACTTACAACTACATAGAGCTGCTTCTATAATCAGCCATACACGCAAAAAATACATTGTTTGAGAGTTTCCCCAGAATTATTCAGAAAACACTTTACATAAAGAGCCCTCACTCTCGCTTAACTTTACTGACAAGAGTATCCCCACCAAGTAAACACAATATTCACGTACATATGCACTGGCAAAGTTCAGTACTGGTGAGAACTACCCATCTCTTTGATATAATATTTTGCTGATCATCATCATGAGCAGTCCACGCACCAAAGCAACCAAACTGTCCTTTTTTCCCACCAAATAAAAACACACTGCAAAATACAAACCACTTCTTCGAAAAGATAAATGTTAGTTTTAAGCAATAAACTCTCAAACAGTACTCACATAAAATCAAAAATAGAAATTATCTTGTAACTCTTGAAACCTTAGGACCAGCTCCATATAATTTTGATTTCAAGGAAAACTGATTTTTGCATTTAAGTCAGGTTAATGTGCTTAAATTCAATGATATGACTAAGATGAGGCAAATATTTGGGAGAACAGTATCACTGTCTTTTCCAACTGCTAATGAGATTACAATGTCCATCTTGGGACTCTTTTAATCGAATTTTGCAGCCGGTGCAGTAAGAAAAAGTAGCACTTCAGAAGCTTAACAAAAAGAGGAGAAATTCCAACTCTATGTGAGGCTTTAATGTGTGCAAAATCTTCTCAAGACTCTTCAGAGGAAGATCATAAAAATACAGCATTAATGAAAGAAAACTGAGGCTAAGGAAAAATGTCTGGATTTAAAAGACGGGTCGGTTCCCCTCAGATATGTGATAGCAACGCACTTTTTAACTCATCTTTTCAGCAGAAACAGAACAGCATTTAGCGGCACCCGCAGTTCCGCACGCTGCAGCAACGGCAAGTGGATATAAAACAAGAAGCAATTAAAAACGTACGCTTACCAAAGCAAATTTAAACGCTCGGAGAGAAGGCTGGACAGTTAGTTTTATACAAGTAGGAAGGAGGCTCAGGAACGTTACAGCAAAACTAAAGAATTTGTAAAAACAAAAGACAACACAGTTTTAATATATGTGTAACTATATCACTTTTGAAAACTATCTAAGTTAGGAATTCACTTGTAACATGCAGAAATATAAAATCACTCCGGGAGACTCAATCACAAGAGCACTGGACGGTCCTCATTGACAGAAGTGCTTTTGGAAAAGGAATAAAGCATTTCCATGAACATTTCAGACCCTGTAAACCTCGACTGGAATTGTTCACTTTTTCAAAAAACAGAACTGTGAACTCTGACTTCTAAGAGCACTAAAAGAGGTAATTCTCTGAAGAGGAAAGCGTGCAAATTTTAACTCACTTTTAATGAAACAAGTAGCTTAAATCACTATATAAACAAGCAGGAATTTTTTCAGTCATTAATATTCCTAACATTACTTGGGGAAAGTTTTATCATTTGGGAGAAAAGTACGGTATAGGAAAGAAAGCATTTTTTCCATATTTGAAACACCACTTTTCATAAAGCTTTGACAAAAATTACTCATTTTGCAAAAAATAATGCAGATAAAAAGCTACCTAAAACGCCTCAGTTATGTCTTACCTGAGTTTTAGTTGAGTTTGAGGTGATATTATGTTCTTTATTTTTATAAGGACACTGAGACTGCACCAAATATTGGCTACTTTATCCTGGAAGGGAAAAAAATTTAAAAAGGAAAAGGTAATTAGTGATAATTACATTCATTTAAACTTATGTTTTTAACAACAGTGGGGCTTGGGATGTGGGGGATTGTTGGGTTTTTACCATGATACTGCAAAAAGACACCTGTAAATATACATCATATTCTCAGATGTACTTAACATTATTCTGATCTTCCAAAACGGAACGTTTCGAGA
The DNA here is from genome assembly GCA_013399365.1 of Pampusana beccarii. Taxonomy (NCBI): domain Eukaryota; kingdom Metazoa; phylum Chordata; class Aves; order Columbiformes; family Columbidae; genus Pampusana; species Pampusana beccarii. The sequence goes on from VWYH01003422.1 coordinate 443,341, forward strand.
GACTCAATTAAAACATGTTCTAAAATAACCGAGAAGTAGTTCTTCAGCACAAGAGACTGAACCCATGAGATCACGCATTTTGTGAAAATAAGGCTCAGAAACTCTCTGTCCCTGCCTAAACAATGGCATATATGCATCTTTTTTCCAATGTAAAGACACTGGGTACACTGTCACATTTCATTACGTCCCCAAACGTATTTAGCTGTGCTTACTGCTTGCTAGCAATGACAGAGTTAACCTCTAATAAATCAAGAAGTCTAAAGACATTAGCAGTTGTGCTAGGATCGCTTTCAAAATTAAATTTGTAACTACAGCTATCATGCTCGTGAAACTCATCCCCGAGCAGCTGCTGGAATCACAGCTGTGTAGACAGAACAGCGAGAAAGCCACCAGCACCAACAACTGAGCCATCGTCCTCACGTGCTCAGCAGCAATACGGAGTATGCGCTTCAAACCTGCTGAGGATTACAGGCCAACAGAGGGGTTGGCAGCACCAGCAAACACCCAGGACGCCTCCTTAATAGTCAATATGATTTTACAACCATCAGCATTTGTTACCGCTGCTGGAAATGGGAACCAATTCAAAGAACCTGTTCCACGCAGCCCGATATACATTTACTGCACATTGCTTACGTGGACAATTTCTTGTTTTATCTAGATTAGCATCCAGCAAGTCACTCCCCTGATCAACTCAGAAAATATTTGGGCTAATATTAGACTAAAATCCTTAAGTACTTTCAGACTCATTGGTTATTGTTATTTACAGATCTAATTCTTAAACTTGGTACTGAATAAAGTGCGGTGATCAAAACTATTTATAAATTCCAGGTAATTCGCAAGGAATAGCGTAATTGAAGGGCTTTAGGGGGGGGAAGAGGAGGGAGGATGGGGTTTTTTGTTTCTGTTTGTTTGTTTGGGATTTTGTTTGTTTGTTTGGGTTTCTTTTACACTGAGAACAATTCCATACTGCTGCCTAAATAAAACATTGCCTTTGGTACACCAGCATTAACTTTTGAAGAAAAAAGCACCAGGCGTTATATTATTTATATCTAAAGAAGATTAAAAGAAAACTGAAGATGAATCAAGCTACGTAAGTGTTTGCTTAAATCCCTGTGACATCGAGAACTGAAAATTCAACACTTCATTTTATTGGTGAATCTTGAAGTTGAGAATTTGCTTGTAAAAGTGTATTATTATTATTAAGACTATAATATTATATTAAGACTCCTGCCCTAATTAAGCAAAATAACAGCAACAACTCACTGTTACTTGGGAAATGAGCACCCTTTGGTTTACCAGCAAGACTCCTGTGGCATTAGTATTAGGTAAAGGAGGAATTGCTCTGCTGGATCAAGGCTGCGGCACTCAGCACCTTGCAGTGTGCAAATGTCGATAGCTTGAGCAAAAGTAAAAGCAGAACTGGCGTAAAGCTTCTGGAAAATATTGCAGAAACTCGCACTGAAAATACAAGGTGGGTCAAAAAGGAAGTTCTAGGCTACACCCAAACCACTATTTTAAATTCAAAAAAAAATATAATTAATCCTGTTGAAAAAAAGCTGAGCAGAACCAAAGACAGAGACTGAGGCTGTTAACTTTTAGGGTTACATCTTCTGACACTGTCAATTACTATGGAATCTATTTCAATGGAAAAATGTACGGATTGAAGTATGGGTTTGATGATGGGATAAGTGTTGTCTACTCGTATAATATCCTGGAAGATGCCAGCTGAGCTGGGGTTAAATACTGGATTAAATAACTGGCAAGAAATGACTGCTGAAGAAGCCATCTCAAATTACTAGTTCTGTGGTGTGTCTCCCACATGAAATCCCTAAAGGTCACGATGAAGGTTTCTCAAGGGATCTAAGAATACAGAACATGTACAGCGGGGCGGGGGAGAAGAAAACATGCATGCCTCAAACAAGCCTCGGTCAATGGGAAAGAGTCTTCTGAGTACTTGCATGATTTGTTCCATGTCGGTACAGAACGGGAGCCAGCAGACGGCAAAGGAAACCACCACCGTTCCTATTATTTTAATTAACAATACTAATCTGCAATCAAGAGAAAAAGCTTATGTCAGAGAAGATGTAAGAAAAATGTTGGTAACAAAATTCAGTTCTTAGTTTATAGCCTAAACCTTTTTTAAAAAGATACAGAGCTGAAGGCAACAAATCTAAACAGAAAGATCTGCCAGTACCAAAGTTTGGCATCCTCAGATTAGTGAGAACAAATCCATGAGAACCACAGAGCTACTGATATCAATCCAACCCAGTTGCCCGCAGCAGCCCATATTTAATTTAGCTTATAGAACGAAGAGTGCTGAGAAAGGACACCTTAACAGATTTTGCTGTCTGTTCAGTGGAAATATTTAATGTAAATCTCAACAAGAAATATTTATTTTGCAGGAGAGGAACACATTACAACAAGATAAGTACCTTCCACTAAAATCAATTCAAAAATGCCCACGTGCAAATAAGGAGAATCCCATTCTCAATGCCAGGCTGCCTGGCTGTATTCTTGAGAAAGATAAAACGGTTTAAAGTCACTTACCCCTTTCCTTTCAGTCCCTTTTTGAAGCACTTTCCAAGTAAATAGCAAAAAAAGGGCAGAGAGTGGTAGAGTTCCATCTGCTTATAATTTAAGGCCAAGCAAAATGCCACTGAGCCCAAAAGGTCCCAGTCATAAGACAAAGCAAGGACACCCCACAAGGCAAAGCCAAGGCTCACTGAGTTGTATATGGTTTTTTATGTCAAGGACAAGACGCACATCTTAGTAGTGGAAGTCAGCGATGAATGCCCTGAGGGACAAGCGTAAAAGAGCATGCAAAAGAAGTTTGTCCACATTAGCTTGAAAAACACACTGCCAGTCATGACTACGCTGCTCACAGACAGAAATAATTTTACTTCTATTTGAAGTGTAATCTTTTTAATTCCAAGGCTTGATTCAAAGCTTGCACAGACAAATCTGAGGACAAATAGTGTGTGTTAATTACACAGGTAATGTATATTGAGTCAACCAAGCTTTTGGTGACAGTAAGATGCATCAGGGTAAACTTTTTTTTTTCTTGGTATTTACATGATTTAGGATAAACCTTTCAAGAGCCTCTCCTCCCAAATGATACGTGCAGAATACTCAAACACATCAGTATTTAAATTATATATTATTATTATTTAGTTCAAGGACTCCAGGGGTTTTTGTGATTCTGTTATACTTGCAACACGCCCTCATGCTTGCCAGTCCCCTTAGCTGCTAATACTGTACAAACAATGAATAAGTTACTGAAAGCAACCTTACTTCCTTACGACTTACAGGTTCCCAAACTCAGCAGAGTTTGAAGACACTAAGCTACAGTTACTATTAAATAGCAACAGAAGATTAGCTTTGTCTTTTACTGTTACTTTTACACAATGAGAGAAACCAAATAAGAGACACTTGCGTTGTCAAAAATTTCACAATAAAAATACACATTCAGATTGCCTATGTTGTTTTTAGTCCACTCAAATTTCCTACTCAAAATGACCATATATTTGAAATCTCATCAACAAGCTGTTCTACCAAAAGGCTGGGATCTTGCAGAGATGTGCAGCAGCAGTTAAGGTTAAGTAAATCTATTGACTTCTCGGGAGCTGGTCACAGATAGTGAGGTTATTCGCGTTAAAAGTCACAGGAGACTATGCAGAACATCTGTCTGCTTCAACATCTGTGTCATTCCTCACATGAGGTTTGCTGAACCTTTTCTTAAAGATCTCGATGCTGCAGATTCCACAACATCCACAGTCTATTCCAGCATTTTACGGTAACAAAGGTTCAAAATTTTTTTTTTTTTTTTTTAATAAATATGCCGTATGGTAACTTCAGAGCCGTTACTTCTTACCGTATCCAACACAGGACACACAGAACACATTATTGCCTTCCTCTTTGTACATCTCTTACGTATTAGAAAACTGTAATTCTGTGCCTTCTTCTGACCACCAGCTTCTCTCACCTGAGATGAACTGCATTCATTCCCATCCCCATTCTTATAGGTGATGTCTCCAGATGATCTACATCTTTAAAGAGTCATGCCAAAAATAGAATTTCAGAATTCCTGAACTGTAACTCAAATATCCAATAGCATTATGATGTTTTTTTTCCTTCAAAATCCGCTTTCCAAGACATATCTTCCAAGTTCACCGTCCATACTCTTGGAAGAAAACCACAATTTAGTAAATCGATTGTCAAAGCTTGATCTAGTAGATGCTGAGATTTAATATCTCCTTGGAATATTTAAATATCCATATTTATCACAACTCCAGGGTCACATCCCTCTGGCTCAACAGCACTGAGCAGCACAGCCTGGAGTAGTAAACTAACAGCATCTGCTTGTTCATGTGCAAAACAAGTATAAAACCAGAAATCTTACTAAAAAAGCCACCTGTGAAGGTATCTGCCACCAATATTGACTAGTAAGCTCTGATGGCCTAACTCATATTAAATGCCTAGCTTTTAAATGGTTCGGCATCCAGTCTCAAGTACTTGTAAATGCACGACACAATGGCACATTTTATAGAACTGAACATTCTACACAACTACACTTGACACGCTCCTCTGCCATCTCAAGATCTGAGGTGATTCTCTCTCCAAACACAAATCACAGGAGCACAAGCCATCCTTCTTTTCACTGTCATAGCACCATTGACGCTTTCTACAATAAAGCAACTGACAGAAATATTAGCCTGAGGCACGGAAAAAATGCTGTTCATCTTTGGATTGATTTGTCCCAATATCAACTATTTCTCTCCAATATATTTCAGACTTACGGATTTCTTTAATATCTTTCCTTTGGGGCAAGCAGGAGCCCCTCAGATGACTCTATACAAAAGTAACTTTCTGCCCAGCTAAAGACAAGTACTAAACAACAGTGTTACTTCGTAAACGGAAAACTCATTTAACTGCAGAACAAGGATACTGGAAGTGCCCATGGTCAATAAGAATGAGGCCTGGATAAAGCAGTATACAGAGAGCACTGGAAACCTGGAAAGGAGGACAAAAAAAAAAGAGGAGGAAATTATTATTTCTAAGTCAGATATCAGACAGAGGAACTTTCACTACCCCTCCAGTACAAAAAATTGCCCCTCCATGGTGCATCCTACACTTAGGAATCTACTCTACAAGTAATATTCTCACAGTAATATTTTGAGCAATAAAAAAGGATAAAAACTTGCCATAAATAAGAAAATATTTAATGGAGACCAGCCTGCCCTTTGCCAACCAGCTCAAAGATCACACACACCCATCTTAAAGCTTGGAACCAATCCAAAAATCAGAAGACTTATCATTCCAAAATGTTTTGGTTCTATCATTAGGAGTGTGTGCAAAGCAGTTCCTAAATTGCCCCATGTCACAGCACAAATCTGTGTTTCAGTATCCAAATAATAAATTCAGAAATAACTGAAATTCAGGAGTTCATAGCTACTAAACTTTAGAGCATCTCATTATTGTCGTTCAAAGCATTACAATAATTGCTCTAAGTTAACAGCTTTTTACATCTTTTTAACTGAAAAGCCTTTAATACAAGATATACCGACTGTCATTAGTTTTAAGTCAATTGACGCCACTGTGGTGTTCCATACATTAATTAATTCTCATCCTGTTACATTTCTACTCTGTTTTAACGGTATGTTTTCTTTGGTTTTTAATTTACACACACACCAGATACTTGCCTTCTTTTTAGTGGATGTTTCTTTCAAGGAAAAACAATAGAAAATAACTGCAGGAATATAAACCAGCAAATCAGCAACAAACACTGAAAAATAAAAATCAACTTTATGTTAGGCTCCTCCCACATACCTCATCTTAATGCTACTCAAGTTGCATATTTTCATCTGGATTACGAATATTTGACTCTGCTTACAGTTTTAACTTCTGGATGTTCCACATCTTGGTTGTATTTGGTGTAAAAAACCTAGGATTATAGTAACTACCCAGTGTTACAGCGAGACTAGCTGCCTACATTTTGAATACGCATCTGTACATTCTGAATATTGCATCTGCAGCCTCACTGAAACCTTCACTTCAGTCATTCAACTCAACTGAAGTTGACTGTAGTTTCAGTTGAATGTGATTTTCTATTGTCGTACATTGCGCTACAGTATGTTTCATTGTTTTAAACATAGCTCAGCTTTGGCAGTTAAACCCAAGCTAATTTTTTTTTCAATTGATTTTGGGAAGGCAGGGAAAAAAGATAGGCAAATAAACATTAAAATATCAGAAAGTCCTTCACTAGAATAAACTGGGTAGTTCCACTTCAAAGGACAAAAAGAAATAGGTCTACAGAATTTGATCTTGTTAATGTTTCTAACACTATCATTTCTGATGTCCCAAAGCTGCTGCTTCCACATGTTCAGCTGTTTTGGCTTCTGGCACAGCCTCAGTCAAGAAGGGAGCGCTCTCTAGTTCCTCGCATGCCGAAAGGAGAGAAGGCATTCTTAATTCTCAAAAGAAATCAACTACGACTAGATCCAGTCAAGTTGTTTGATGGAACAGATAGTCTGAAGACACAAGTAATTAAGAAGCTCTAGATTAGAATGATCTCCAGTGTATCTGTGTGAATTACTAGTGATGTGGATAAATAGACTCAAACTAGTTATTCGGTTCTGATCATCTGCCCACAGTAAATATATGGAAGGGGGTCGATAAGAACACAGAACCGGTAGGTTCACCTGCCTAGGATGATGTCAGCTCCTGCTTGTGCTAAAACCACCAGGTGAATTCTTCTTGAGCATGTCTTAAGAGTCTGAGAAAAATCTCAGATTGTTTCTATAAAGCAGTTTCAGAAAATGTGCGATTATTCCAAGAGGGAAAATATGCTTTGGAGGTCATGGGCTTTGGAAGAAAATGCTCAAAGACATCAGTTATTCAGCGAGAAATCATTTTGCAGGCTTAAGCCAAATATACCCAAGGCGTTAGCAAAACAAATACACTGACACTGAAAATAAAGGTGTAGTATCAACTGATGACATTGACCATTCTGAATTATTTTAATGCATTCTTCTAATGGCTATTGTTAGAAAGTTTATCAGTTCTCCTAGATCCATTGGTGGTTTGCCAAGTGAGTTAATTTCAAAATTAATAAAGAACATTTCAAGGGTAATTAAGTTCTAGTGATTTTTTTTTTCAATTCAATCAATTACTAGAGACCAGACTGTGAGGTTTGCGAAGTACAGAAAAGCTATTGATGAACAACAAATTCTGCTGTTGCAATCAGAAAGTGTTTTGTGGAACTCTACTGTTCTGAAAAGCAAAAGACAGATTTAAAATGAAAGAAAATAGTAAAAGGTTAATATGCCATCTGCCATTGCCTAAAGAGTTCACAGGCCACATTATTTGCTGTCCTACTGATAAGGCTACTGAATTAAATGATCTACAATTTTTTTTCTGCACTTGTTTTATCATTTTCATTGCAGAGGCAGTTCAAAATAATCACATAGTCAGAAGGGTGACTACAGGAAGATGAATTCAGTATAAAAGTGGTAAAATACGTTTTTATTTTTTGTTAACATAAGTTTATCTCTAGAAAGTGGTGACCATTTGAAAGGAAAGGGACATCTTTAAAAATATCAAGTATCTCCCCCTTTCAGATAAAGTATACAGCTCATAATAAAGACCCCTGAGACCTCAAGAGGCTGTTAAAGCCAGTAAATGCCAGTCTATGTGCAAAACAATTTACAATAAAAACCAAGCTAAGCTGAAAATGAAAAGCATATTTATCAGAATGGAAGGGAAAACACAGTACTATTTTTGAAATTAAAAATGGGTCTATTAAAAAAATAGCTTTGTTTTAGAGTTTTTACTGGGTCAAATGGGTTGAAAACTCATTTTTATATTTTGTATTTATCAGCATCACAAATGATGGCAGAAGAGAAAAGAACACAGGAGTTTGGGTCACAAATGGACCTGCAAAGCCACCCCAGTCAAAGAACTGAGAATAAACTGGCAAAGACAGAGAAGCTGCATGATATTAAACAAGTGAAATTAGTAAGCGAGACAAATCTGTATGATCATCCTAAGGAAATATAATTTTCCTACCTGTTGTACGCATAAATAACTTATGCGGCTGACTCTCATACCCCCGAGATGTGTGCAGAGCAATCCAATCAGGATTTATTAACTTTGCGCTGTAAAACAAAGTACAGACACATCAAAATGTAGACAGTTCTCATTTCCCTTTACACTCCTCTCAGCAATAAAGATGACATGCACAGGAGCATATTCCAAGAATTAAGATGAATGGAAGAAATATTTCAAAGAGCAATAGTGATCAATGAAAGATTTTCCTCACTACTAGATCAGCTTACATTATAGACTTACCTGCTATTTCACAATTAGGAAAAAAAACTATCTTTGAAAACAGTCAAAATGGAATACAATATTTATTAGGACAAGATAACCACCTTCAGTCTAGTTCCACTGACTTTAAAAAAAAACAATTGTAAATACCTTTCATACTCAAGTATTAAATATAAACCATTTACAGTTCACATAGATGCCCCACATAACTCTGCGTGTGCACTTTAACCTACATTCTTATTCCATAAGTCCCATTCCAACAGCAGCAAAGCCCTTGTGGAAAAAGTATTCCAATAACAGAATTCTATTTACATGATATCCAGTCATCAAATGTCATTTGGGCTCTCAATACAAGAGAGGTTTCCCATGCGATGCACCCAATTCCTACAGCACATCTCTCTGTACATCACTGAGCCAACACTGGCTTACAGAGAAGGCTAAATATCTAAGTCACAGCTAAATCTGCTAAAATTTAAGGACCTGGCAAAAAGAATGTATCCCTTTGATCCCCCTTTGCAATACTTACAAGACAGAAAAAGAGCAGTGTTAGTTTTAAGCAATAGGGATAAAAAATAAAATCTATTTCCCTAGCTTTAAGTAGCAAACAATACTTTCCATTTCACCAGCTCCTCACCCCCCCAAAAAAAATAAATAAAGGTGAACTTGGTGGTTTGTATTTGCAAATATTTAAAATAATTAACTTACATGTAAGCACACAGAAGACTGTGATAGGCAGTAAGAGGTGGATAATCAAGGCCCCAATATAGCAGGTTATTATCACTTGTATTGAAGTACCTAAAAAAAAAAAAATTAAAGAAGAATCTACACTTCCAGCTTTGTTTCAGACCAAGGAAAAGATTGAATATTAAACCAAATATTTTTATCAACATATTCAAAATCCAATATAGAAGTTATCAACTACTGTATCTGCTTCATTTTACTTCACATAAAAAGATCTCAAGCAACAAAACAAAAGCAAAAGTGATTCAGGAAACACTCACTTGTGTTTGCAAAACAGATTAAAAGCAGCTGCTAGCGCTTACTTACCCGGAGAGGGAAGATCCTGGATGTGAACAGAGTTTGACAAAAACCAAGAGACTAAGACAAAGCCTGCACAAAAACAGCTGTACACATCTGCTGTGGCTCTGGATTTGTTTACAAGGCAGGCTTTGCAGGTCCTCACCTCCATCTACAAACTTAACCTGTATTTTTTCATGCATGTCAATTATTCCAGAAGATAGCAGCCAATTTGCCAAACAAAAGAAATAAAAACAATGCAGCTAAAAGGAAATTTCAAAATAAATTATTTTCCTTATATTAATCCTAGATTTCTTTTTTCTGGACTTGGACAGCAGGTTCAATATTTGACAATGACTTCTAAAGAGTTAAACTGTATCTGGTACTCTTTTAGACTGTAATGTAGCAAAGTTGTGAATTGCTTCTGCTTAACAGACCTTAATATGAAAATTCTGAAAAAACATGAGTTGAAGTTACACTGCTGGGAGGCAACTAAAGTGGAAAAGGGTGGCATAAAGATATTATGCAGACAAACAAAAAGCAGCGTAGGGCTGGAAGAAAACTGCCACAGCAGGTGCCGCTGCGCAATTGTGATGGCACAAATGTAGGAGTCAGGGGGCTAAAAAGTTCCTTAGAAGGCAACACCAAGTTAGCAGAGTAACACCCCCTAAATACTCAACACAAGGTCACGAACCTCAATCAGATATGTCAGCCACAAAACATTTCACCTGGTTCTACCTCAAAACTCCGGCAGACGATGGGAGAGAAAGGAAAAGAATTTTCCCATTTGTAATTACGTTGTGTTGGTTTTTCTATGGAAGACTGTCAGCAGTTAAAACTAAGTCACCTCTTCCAAATAAGAAACAGAAGGTTTTAACCAAGGAAAACAGAAGTTACAAAAATAAGGCATCAGACCCTTTATATGTTACAGTGAATCAGACTGGCTGTAGTGTATTCTAACTGCCGAGGGGCAAGCTCTTGGCTTTTCCAGGTCCGCTCTTCCAAGGCAGCCAATTTTTGACATTTATTACAGTAAATGATATTTCTTGAATTCCTTATGAGCTGCCTGAAGTATCTTATGAACTGATGATGAATCATATTTCTTTCAGTTGCATCTCTGCTTCTTATCCTGCAATTCAAGATTGCTCATGCCAAGGCAGTTCAGATTCTTTGTGTAGACTGTAATAAACTGCAACTTAGTAGTAAACTTTCCAGTTTTGTTTATTTGTTTGAATTTTACCTTCCATAAACTCATAGTTTCAACTGGAAAAAAAAAAAATCCCTATACCCACTAATATTTAGCAAAAAGGCCTTCAGTTTTAATCAGTATAAGAAGAAAGTAGCCTTTAATAAGTAATGTCAAGGCTCTAAAGAATAATATAAATATATATATGCCAACGTGACAATTGAGTCTGAAAAGATCAAGCAATCTTACAGGACTATGTCCTCACCAAAGAGCTACTGTCTGTATTTACCTAGACAAATCAACAGCTTGTTGCACAGACATCTTTTCTAAACACTAAACAAATAACAGCACTAGAGATTATTAGAATCTCAACTTCAAATTTGAACACTGTTTTCACATACTGGAGCATAACATCTTTCCGCACTGCATATTTCTATAGTACAGAAGGGGAAAGACAGTTTAGTATTCCAGAATGTAATCTCTTGCGTGTCTGCTCGATGTCCTTTTCCAAACGCCCAAGATTGAATATGACTTCACTGTACAAGAAAGTCAATTCTCAAAGCAGACCCAATCAAAAAAACTTCTGTTGTAAAGAAAACTAAGAGCAAATATAAGACAACCAAGATGCCCAACTGGCAGCCCACAGACTAAACCCACCCTGCAATACAGTTTCATCTGGCCCCTGGGAACGCCCAGATATGACTCCTCTAACTCTTCATTTTAAGTACATATAGTTCCGCATAGCAGAGTGGATCAAAGCTGCCAACTCTATTTTTATGCCAGCTCTGCATTATCCCAACTCCGGCACAATGAGGCGTTTGGATATCCCAGAAAAACGTAGAAGAGAAATGATAATACGGATACAACGGGATGATCTTAAGTCACAATAGAGAGTCATCTGCAGGGTTCCCCAGAGCACTATACTTCAGAATTTGCCCCACATCTATTTACAGGAATAAACTGAATTAATATTCTATTCTGTCATATCAGTCTGTTCCCCAACAGACAAACAGAATGCCACTGTCCCCATTGGAAGACGACCTGGAGTTCCCGTATGTTCCAGTCTGTGTTGTAGCACATACATAGACTACGTAATTTTTACTGTTCCATGCAAACTCTAAGGAATATTAGGAATAACATAGAAATAAACAAAATACTTGGAATTTTCCTAATGTTTTAAGTGATCTGTACAAATTAAGTTCACTATCCTACATCTAAATTCCAGACACCCACGTTTTAAAATCTATATTAAGAATATGAGTGTGAACAATGAACTTGCAGGTGTAAAAAACAACCAGTGCCTCCAGCACAAGAACCAAAGTCTCTGCACTTATTGGAATGACCCTGTGTTTTAGTTCAGGGAACACGAGCAGAGTTCATTTTGATTTTGTCAGTGCTGATAATCATGAGAGCTTTTGTGCATTGCAGAATTGGAACTCAGGAAGCTGATTTTTTTTTCTCCCTATACCAGGAGAACAAGCTTTTCTATGAGCTCTCATATAAGCCTGCTAAAAAATTGCTTCTTGATCTTTCCAGTCAAGTCAGAACAAAGCCAGAGCCTCCCAACAGAGGGACCTGCCAGTGAGGGCATTTTGTTATACAAGCTCACAGCTAGCAAGTCACACTTCCAAATTTTAGGGTTTTTTTTCTTTTTTTGCAAAGAAAATGGTACCTCAGCCTAAGAACAGGGTGACACCATATTACTACAAAAAGGTTTTTAGAATAGTTCAGAGAACAGTAGATGATATTGCAGTGAGCTCAAAGGTATATTAAAGTAAAACACAAAGCAAAGTTTCTTCACATTTACCCCTTTGTAACATGAACTACAACTGCACTACGTACCACTGCCTGATGGGTAAATTGTAAGTAACTTCTTGCCAGTGTCTCTGAGCTTCATAGTCTCCATACATAGGTGGCTTTCCTGCACCTAAAAAGAGATGACAGAGTATTAATGAATTTATTCTGTTTATGCAGATTGCTTTTTCTCCAGATATGTATTTGCATATTAATATATCACTTATTTCACTCTCCATTCCTCTGTGATATTTGAGAACAAAATAGAGACCTCATCTGCGATGCAGTCTAAAAGGGAGGGGAAAAAAAAAGCTACGCATTCTTTTGCCTTTCTAGATATTTCTGCGATAAGCATTTATCAAGATATTCCACTGTGAAGAATTGCTTCCTCAACTGACAAAAAAAAAAAAATCATTTCCAAGTGCAGATGAAAAATGTGGCACTTTCTCCGAAATAAGAAAATGTACATCTTATCCTGGTTTTACATGAAGTACTACGCTTCCTTAGTATATAATAATTCACACTGTTCTCAGTTGTGTTTCAGCCGTGTTAGTGTTGTCATACCTTGCTACTAAAAGTAACAACCAGCCTTATTTTTTAATATACTTCAACCTCAGACCTGCTCAAAGTCCCCCAGTCCCTCTCCCTTTCCTCTGTTGCCTGCTTTGCAACACCAGCAAGGACACTGCATCTGTCCCTTTCCCCACGATTCTTCATAAAGAGTTAAGATGAGCCATTTACTAAATCAGGACATTCAGTACACAGAATAGATTTAGCACAATTTTTTTCCTGTAATCTACAAAGCTTTCTAAACAATAACTGCTTCATTTTGGTTTACAGGAATTGTCTCTCACACACTTTTCAACTGAGTGTTACATAGCCGTTCTGCAAAGTGAATTATGTTAAGGGACACGTTTCACACATGTATACTTAAGTCTCTCAGGGAATTTTATTTTTTAATCCACAGGAAAAAAAAAAAGCTTTATCAATGCAAATACTGCAGATGTCAACTCATAAACAACTCCCTCGACATAAGCCTAACTCTGATCTAGGCAGTATGTTACATGTCTTTATCACAGATTATTTACTTCTACTAATCTGCTCTTACTGAGAACAGAAACTGAACTGATAGTACTTCCACTAAAATATTGACACTAGTCAGACAGAGATTTAAGAGTTTCTTTAAAATACAGGAAAGGCATCTATAATTTTTTCACATGATGTATGTTTGTGGGAGTCACACAAGCTCAGATATGTACTATTTATCCCTGGGTAGTGGAGAAAACATATTATCTCCACTAATTTATTCCCAGGTAGCACAGAGAGTAGATTATCTCCACTATACAACACATTCAACTAAAAGTTTCCGAAATAAGTGAGGTCATGGGAGAATCAGAGTCATATCAGTGTCCATCCTGTAGCTATAAATCTAGTGGAACAAAGAACAGAAATACAAAAATAGGTTTTATCCCAGTTTTAGAGTGTGCTATATGTGTGTGTATATACACATATATATTCATATACAAACACACATTTCAGATTCTCCTCCTTTAAAAATAAATAAATAAATAAATAAATAAATTGGCTTCAGAATGGCCAAAAGAGATCTTAATCCAAAGGTTTGATTACATAAAGCCAAATGCAGAGACTGATGACACACCAGATTGAATAAGCATATTCAGTTTCCATCTATGGCAAGCATCAAGTATACAGCCAAACAATTCAGAATCAAGAAAAGTGGAGTATAATATTTTTAAAGTGTCACAAATATTTTAGAGTGGTCTTATTCAGTTTTATTGTTACCTTGAAACAGACATCTTTAAGGGTATGAAGCTGCCTTTCAATACGGGTATTTAGCTTCTACTCATTTACCAGGAATTTTACAATTAATTTTAAAAAATTATGCATTAATCTATGAAGTCTAATTTTTCCCCAATAATTCTCTGAGACCAACTAATCTAAGGCCATCATAACTAATTCCTAGTTTTGGAAGTTTACAATTTATCTGCTTTCTCACCATCATGACCGTAATTCCAGAGACAGATCCAACAGCGTGCCACATGGCAAGCAACAGAATTGAAACTACAGAGCAAATCAACACTGCACAGTCCGTGGGGGCAGAATTAACCCACTCACTTCTGGCCATCCACTATTCAGACTACGACAATTCAGCATTTCTACCAGGCTCTGCTTCAGAGAATGACAACTACTTCTAATCCTTTGCTCAATTCTATTGCACGGAGCAGCAGTGAACGCAAAACAACAGGACCGTGCCAGTTTAAATATTACCCTGCACAATTTTTTTTCTTGCTCCTGTCATTAAAGGTTTATTACATCTGAAGGAAATCAAATAATAAAAAGCTTCCAGTATACCTATGCATTTGACAGCTCTTTTTAACATTCAGGTTATTTTTCTTTTTTTCCCAACCAGCCAGTGCTCAAAGTTAAGCACATGCTTTAATAATTCGCAGGGTTGAATCAGACTGAGCTTCTGCTATTCCAAAAGAAGTTATATGATTGTTCTGTACAAAACAAGATTAAAAAACTGTTATTTAATTCAAGCATTATTTTAAGACTCTCTTTCAAAATACTGATTGGTTTGAAATTAAACCAACTTTTTAAAAAGTATAGTTAGAAATGTAATTGTAAATACTTGCACTGCAACAGAAATTTAGGATTGTGTGACAAGAGACAGGGTGTTTTTCTGCCTGTAGATGGATAGAAGAGAGCCTCAGTTACCTACACAACAGGTCTCTTATGATGGCATTTTCAGAAAGCAAATTCAAAATAAGACAACTGTGTAAGAAGGTATGCATGCAACTTGTCTGCAAGCAAATTCCTGCAAGTAAATGAAACCCAGGAGTTACCAGTTTAAAATCCTTAGAATACTACTGAGCAACTCCAGCAACTCAGGGGATGAGGTTCCCAACTGCCTTAACAGAAAATCAGAGTTTAATTTGACTGAGCTTGTGATTTTTTAGCTGATGGGAACTGAAAGTAACAACTCATAAAAAAAAATTGCAAAGAGCAAGCTTTGTGTAAACTTACGCTAAGCGTAGGAATCGCACTGAGAGGTTTGGAAAAAAACTTGCTAGTTCTTTGCAAGCATTACGAGACAGGGAGGAGAAAAACTCATCTTATTAAAAGAATATAGCTCTAGTTCATGCTGTAAGCAACCTGAAGGAGTTATTGCTACAACACAGAACATAATCACTCACTGCACATCACTTTTCTACCATCTTCATTATCACCAGTACAGTTTTATCTAAATATAAATTAAGGCTATATCTGTTATAGAAATTAAAGGACAAGATTTTTAAAAATGTACAATTGGACTGCAATAATATTCTGCAGCTACTGACACAACAAAGACACAGAGGTGAACCGCCAGCTCTTCTTTGGCTCCTCCTAAAACATTACTGACCATCACCCCCCAACAGCAAAAAAAAAGTTGTGGTGGGTTTTTTCAGAATTTTGTTCCAAGCGGCCATGACGTTAACCATTGCACACTTCAGAAAAATAAGAACAAGGTATTACAAGAACCTTATGGAAACAGGCACTAAAATATGATGATACTTGAAATAACACGTTGCTTCCCATTTATGATTTTACATGCAAGTTTATTTTAATTTATCATAAGCTGCATAATTCACCTTCATGTGGTTGTTTTACAGACCGCACACATGTATTACCTGAATAAGAACCAAGCGATACAGTCCAGCGTACAGTAAGTGCTAGTAAAACAGTAATTGTCATTAAGCTCCACTTCTCCATAGCTGGTCTTCGTAACAAGCCAAAAGGTACCTGAAAAAAACACCATAAACATTGCTTCAATACTGTCTGTGATTTTATTCCTTAGGCATTTAACAGCACTACTGACAGTCCCAGACTTCCCCCCACCCAGCAGCATTCTGTTCCTGCCCTGCATCTGGAAGCATGCTGCAACCAGGAGGGGTTCTAATTTCTAATCATGAAGCCAAATGCTGCCCAGAAGCAATTTCTCCCACTTCTGAGCTAGAAGCTGAAAAGGCATCTGAGAAAACGCATGAAAACAACAGCAAGAAGGTAAAAAATTTCAAACCACTTAAGAGAATTCAGATACTAGATCAACACTGCGCTGTACATATACATCCATCCTTAAGCACCACCTTAATAAGCTCCACACAATTTGTTACACAAACATGTAGCATGTTTTACCTGTAAGTGACAAGAGAAGATTCTACAAAAGACCAGTAGAGATTGTAGCAGCAGACAAAATACTCATGCCAGTGATGTATGTTAAGCAGCTCACAAACTAATACCTGCCACTGAACAAGAAAAACCTCTTCAAAGAAGTCTATAAAAATTTCTTATTTTCTTGATTAAGAACGCCACAATCAAATTACGCAAAGTGCACATCTGGCTTCTCTAATGGTTTAAACATACTAAAAAATTATTTAAAAGTTAACTATGTACTGGCAGGTCTTATGCAGGAGCAGGTGTTGTCTGTTCTCCTGGACCCACTATAAAAGCACAAAGTCCATCATAAACTCTGTATCATGTGTTCTAACCAATTCCACTGGAATAAAGTCAAGAGACAGTACATAATCTAAAATTTAATGCATACCACTGAGCTAGGAATGCAAACATGGCATTAATGATCAAAAATCCTTGACCTGAATCTTACCTCAGTCTCCTCAATATTCAAAAAGAGGCTTGAAATTCTACCTCTCCCTTCCCAAACATAACCACACAATCCATCAGCTGCCTTTCTCTATAGGATCTACCAGATAAACCTACCAGGCTCAAGAGATCTTCTCCATCCTTCTCCCCAAAAAGGCTGGGGGACTGATCTCCCACCAAGCCTGCTTGACCATTATAAGGACATAATAACAATAAGAAATGTTACTAGATCTGTCAAATTGAAGGCTTCATGCATCAAATTCCAAAATCAAGAAACGGGAAAATAGAGATGTTGTCCTATGCAAACAAAAACACTAATGATAGAATATGCAAACTTCGACTCAGATAATCAAAAATATTTTAGTCCGAGTTAGAAAAAAAAACAAAGTAACTACTCTAGTCTTGACAGTGACAGACAGCAGTAAATCCAAAGACTGTCCTGCCAAATCAGCAGCAGCAGCACCATTCCCTCCAGAGTCAGCAACAGACACATTACAGAAGAGCAGATGAGCCTGGCACAACTGCCAAAGACTTTCCTTGCAGAAGAGGCATCATCTGATTTAAGTGAGTTAGTGAGTTTTATACACTTGCCACTGCCAAAGGAGAAAAAAATAGACACAGAAATCCCACACTGCAGCAGTACTGAACTGCTGGTTTAGTAAGACAAACAACATCTAAGACATGTTTAGGTTATTCTGTTCAAATTAAGACCACATTTATTACTATTCACAGAAAGGTATGACACAACACCACCACCAGGGGAAAAAAAGCTACTTTAATAATATAAATCTCTGACAGTAGTAGATCATCATCTATAAGTAGAAATGTGAACATTGATATTTTCATGCTTTCAAAGCTACACCTGTGCCTAAACCACAGGATATGCACATTTATCTAAATAAAACATACTGAGGTTGACTCTGTAGATCATTTTACCCTAAGTGAACTCTCATGCTCCCTAAACTTGGGCCCAACAAGACCAGAGTCCTGTGTGACCTCCAAAACAGAGTGTCACAAACGTAGCCTTTCCATTCTAGAAAATACCCACATCTACTCTCCCTGTTTATCTCCAATTAAAACAACTATTAATTAATTCTATCTTCTTAACTCCTATGTAACACCAGTCTCACCTACAGACAGACTCCTCCATCCCTGTTCCTCTCACTTCTGCCATTCCCTACATCTGGAGTAACCATCATTTTCTGGGGTATTGACTTTCTTCTTTTTCTCAAAGGTGGTTCATAAATAGTCTTTCCTACTTCTTTTTCATCTTTAATAATTATTCCGTACCTCCTGAAACAAACGCCATGTTTTTGTTAGATTCTAAAGCACAGATCTCTAATTTTTGCCATCCCACAGGTAACAATGTTATACAAATTAGACTTTTCAGGAAATTATAAAGCTGGTTTGGTCAGTCTCAAACTTTTTACCTCCTGCCTCTGGATGGGCAATACTAGAGGGTGTCTCAAGGAAGATGCCACCTATAAGCACAGGGTGAACATCACAGCTCAAAAAAAAAAAAAAATTATCCTTCCACGCTGCCTACTACAAAGACCCAGATAAACAGCTCCCATGCAAACCACCCACTCCTTTCCAAGGGGAAACTCACATAACTCAGGCATCTATAACTCGTTGTTTTAAAAGAGATGTCAGCACACCGCTCACAGCATCCTTCGCTTCCTCAAAAACACCAACACTAATCTAAGAATTGCATTTGCCGAATACCCTACTGTTCCCCCACTCCTCGTTAGAACACGTATTTATTCCTCAAATTTCCTCAATTCACCCACCCCTATTTCCCGCCGCTTCAGGGAGGGACACGACGCTGAGGAGCTGGGGAGGGTCAGGCGCTCGGGCCTCCCCGTTCACCCGGCCGAGCCGCCGCCACCGCCCGCCGCCACCGGGCCTCCCCTCAGCCCCGGGGGATCCCCTTCCCCTCAGCCCCGCCCCGGGAAGCCAAGGAGGGGCGGCTCGGTACACCCGCCCCGCGCACCGACACAGGCGAGGCTCCCGGTCCCCCCGGGGCACGGGAACGGGACGGGAGACGAGTCCTCAGGGGACGGGACCCTGAGGAGACGAGCGAGGCCCTGAGGGGACAGGCCCTGAGGGGACAGGCCCTGAGGGGACAGGCCCTGAGGGGACAGGCCCTGAGGGGACAGGACCTGAGGGAGCGGGCAGCGCCTCCCGCCCCGCCACGCACCCCTTCCCGCCCAGCCGCGGCGCGAGCCCGCGGCTCCTTACTGGACACAACCGCCGCGCACGCGCTTCCGCCTTAGAAGCGGCTTCCGGCCTCTCGCCCAAAAGCCCGCGCAACGCGCATGCGTGGAGCGGGACGCGATCTGCGCCTGCGCGGCTGCGGCCGCTGCGGGGGGTGCCCCGGGGGTGGCGGCGGCGGCTGCGGGGTCGCCCCTGGGACCGGCCCTGCGGGGATAACGGGCTGGGCTGGGCAGGGGTGGGAGAGGACCCGTGGACCCCCTCGGGGGTGTAGAGGAATGAGGGCTTAACGAGAAGCTTTACCTCAGGGGCCGGTGCGAGCTCCCGGCTCGGCTTTACCCCGCTGGTGCTGCCAGAACGGGGTGCTCTGGATGGGGTGGGTTAGAAGGGGGTGGTCAGTAGGTCAGAGAGGTTCTCCTGCCCCTCTGCTCTGCCCTGGTGAGACCACATCTGGAATATTGTGTGCAGTGCTGGGCCCTCAGTTCCAGAAGGACAGGGAACTGCTGAGAGAGTCCAGTGCAGCCACGAAGATGCTGAAGGGAGTGGAGCATCTGCCGTGTGAGGAAAGGCTGAGGGAGCTGGGGCTCTGGAGCTTGGAGAAGAGGAGACTGAGGGGTGACCTCATTCATGGGGATCAATATGGAAAGGGGCAGTGTCAGGAGGATGGAGCCAGGCTCTTCTCGGTGACAACCAGTGACAGGACAAGGGGCAATGGGTGCAAACTGGAACACAGGAGGTTCCACTTAAATATGAGAAGAAACTTCTTCATGGTGAGGGTGCCAGAGCCTGGCCCAGGCTGCCCAGGGAGGTTGTGGAGTCTCCTTCTGTGCAGCCATTCAAACCCGCCTGGACACCTTCTGTGTGACCTCATCTGGGTGTTCCTGCTCCGGGGGATTGCACTGGATGGGCTTTTGAGGTCCCTTCCAACCCCTGACATTCTGTAATTCTGTGATTCATTGTTTTTTTAATTTACCCTGCTCGCATGCATCCCTTAAAGTCGTGCTTCTGTCTCTATCACAGCAGTTAGGGGAAGTGGGGAGGTGTAATATTGAGGTGTTATTGCTGAAAAGTTAATAATGTACACACGGGAAGACTGGCTGTTTATTCAGGCAACAAATTAACCTTTTTTTGGTTTGCTTCTTGTTTTTTTTTTGCAGAAGGAAGGGCACAGCTGGAAGACTCATTGTCCAGCCGCACCAGAGAACTGGGAAGCAGCTCCTCAGCCCTTATGCCTGGGAGACGTTATCTGGGAACCAACCTGGAGAAGAAGGATCTTGGGCACCATGGGCCTCTCTTACATCCTTTCAGTTTCACCCTCTGTGTTTAAGGTCTTGACAAAGTATATAGCATAACATAAATGATGCTAGATCATCTTTGTAAAACCCTTACCGATATTTAAAAGTACAGTCTCTGTCTCATTACTGTGGTTTTCTTCTGGTTGTGTGTCCGAGGTTGGCATATGAAACTAAGTAGAAAAGTAATGATTTTTAAAACTAACCCCGCCTACTGAGGTTTTCGTGGACCTTCCAGATGGTTCTCACCTTGGGCTGGAATCCCAGAACTGAAAGTTGTAAAGGATTTAAACCCAACTGCTACAAGATGAAAGTACAGTCACAAAGTATCTGATCACTTACAATAGAAATGTTAAAGTAAACAGAGGTGATAGAAAAACAGAATTCTTCATCCTTTTTTTTTTTAATAATGTGTGTGTTCTTTTCAAAATACATAAATATTAGGCAACACACGGTGTTTCATACCACCAGAGATGGCTTTTCTTCCTTAAAGTTCTAGTTCCAGTGTTACCTCAGGCAGGAGGGTATGAAGAGACTGGACGTTTCTGGTCTTACGTAGGTAAATGCAAAAATCTCACTGGTCTGCTGGCCGTAATTCTATTTAAAATGGTGAACTATTATAATCAAATTTTACCTGTTTTACCAAAATCTGTTACATTCAATCATATTGCTGCTAAAGAAAACGCTTCCATTTTAGGATATTAAGATTCTAAGGGATCTCTGAAGAAGACAAGTCTGTAAAATAAGCATCGTCCTAAAAAAATCCATCAACTACAAAGTAAAATAGAAGGTGGGAGTAGTTCCATGTCCTGAACCCCACCGGGCTGTGGCGTAAACACTGAAAATGTGCGATGCAAAGTGAATTCCCAGCCCAGGCCTGAGCGATAACGTCCCTATTTTCATTTCTCCTCTCCCAGTCTCTTTCTTCTTTTCTTCCACTATTTACTCCAGGATTTTCCATGCCCAGAGTTCCCTAAAGCCGGCTTCTGAATCTCGAGTTTTCAGGGGTTTTTTAGCTTTCACCTTGCAGGTTATTGATAATTTAGCCCTGGAGCCGGTGTGGAATGTGCGCCGCTGCACATTCAAGTGCATTATTTCAATTAGCTGAGCGCTCTGTGTTGCAAGGTGAAATCATTCACTCCCCGGGAAAGCTTTTTTATTGAATGCTTTCTAAATCCTTGCATTGGTCACGTCGCCTGGAATTGAGTCCCTGTCACTAGTATTTCTGCGGTGACTTTGACCAGATCAATGACTGGAAAAGGCATTAAGGACACATTGATACGGCGGGGTTGGAGACAACCGGGGCTTGGTTTTGGTGCTCGGTAGTGAAGCCGATAATGAGCAGATAAACGGCTTTTCTTAACCCTTGGCGTTCTCGGGAGGCTTCAGCAGATCTGGCTCTTCTCCCCCAGCCCGACTCGGAGGGCTGATGCAAAGCCGAGCACTGGGAAGGCAAATATCTCCCGGGTATTCCATAAATCTGGAGTGAAACGCGGTCAGGATAACGAGAAAGTTAACGAGAAAGGAGGATGAGAGCCCTGGCAGAGGCGAAAGTTGCTTTCCAAACTCATTTAGGATTTCATTTCTGAGCTGAGCCGTGATAGGGAAACAAACTCCAGAGGCTTTTTCAACTGTAGATTCACCATCTGACCTTTTCCTGGGTTCCCGACACTCCAAAATCGCCCGGAATCTAGCGGGCACGTTTGTCGGGCTGGGGCAGGCGGGAGGTTCGAGTGTGGCCGGACAGCCGGGCTAGGAAACCCTCCGCCATCGCATCTTCCTTTCCAAAGCAAGAGCAGAACTAAATGTGCTTGAAGCCACCACCACAACCTGCAGGGAAATCGTGTTTGTTTGTTTGTTTGTTTTCCCCCTTTTCTTCCCCTGAAATACTAGCACTTAATAAAGTAATTAGAAAGGCGTGAGGTTTGGGTTTGTTTTCTTAAATTCCTGCCATGCTCCGAGCCCTCCGGAAAACGTTTCATTCTTTGCTGCAGACGAGAGGCTGAGCGCATTTTGCCTGTCCTGGCTTTTCCTATTTTGCTGAAACTCAAGGAAACGGGGATTTTATAAATCCTGAAGTTGAAGGAGGCTCCCTTTCACATTTCACCGTCTCAATAAAGTGGCCAGGTGCCTACTTTCTCAGCTTGCTTACCAAACCCTGAATTAATAAAGTTTACTTAGTTATTTAAATAGATTAAATGTCACATTTTAAATTGAAGGGGTAGGTTCTACCTTACTGACCTATTTTTCATTTCTGATTTGGAAAAAGGCAAGATTAGCATGGATATTGCATTTTCAAGGACCTCGCCACTATTAAATAGACTGTTAAGTGCATTTTATGGCTGAAAGTCTGTTCCCAGTTCAGTCTAGAAGACGTGCTAAGTTCATCTCTACCTGCTACATTGAACATTCACTGACTACAATACTTTCTGTGGGTGTAATACCTATGCTCTGTATCTTTTAAGTACATAACGCTTAATGGTTTAGGACTAGTAAAACGTAATTCAATAAAAGTCCCTGGAATACAAGTGTCGGCTCTCAAGAAAACTGGATGGCGAGTGTTTGGCCAATTGCACGAATTGCCGGCTCGGTGCCATCAATGGCAGGAAGGCTGCGGGGATGACATGGATGCGCACGGCTCCGGACGGTGTATCCGCGGAGGTTTAAGCGGGTGCGCATCAAACGCAGCCCCGGGGGATGCGCTAGAGGCCAGAGCTGTGCCCCAGCCGAGCCCTGTCCACAGCTGCGGAGCTGCCGGCTTGGGCGGCGGTAACTTGTGCTCCGTGCTCGCTGTGTTCCCTCAACCGCTGCCTTTTCCAATCGCTTGTACCCATCCAAAACGGCCAGGCTGGTTTTCTGCCTTCCCGGACCACGCTGAGCTCCCCGGAGCAGGCGAGAACGCGCCTCCGGCACATCTCAGACACCAGGGACCTTCTGCAAAACTGCCCGAGAAGCCACAGGAGGCAAAAGCCCATTGAATTCCCCAGTCCCCCCGGGAACAGCCGGCCTGCCCCGGACCCGTAGCGGGGGAAGAAAAACCCCCACTCTCCTAAAGCAAATCCCTGTGGCATTTTTCCCGGCGTGGGAGATCTCCGAGGGCCCCACGAAGTGCGAGGGATGGCATTTCCCATATTAAAATCCATGTGTCACTTCTTTTGTTTCTGGCCCAGGACATAGAACCCGGGCCGGCGGGGTGGGGACCGGGGGGAACCGCATCCCCAGTGCTGGGGCGGGAGCGTCCCCGGGGCGGGAGCGCTCGGAGCGGCCCGGCGGCGAGGAGCCGGGTACGGACGGGGCTGGGGATTTGCGAGGTGGTGCGCGGTTACCCGGGCAAAATCCCCCCGGTAGCGCTGGCGTGGACCCCAGACCGTACCCGCCAGGTACATCCTCGGGGCTCGGGCCGTCTTCGAACGCTGCCCGCGTCCCAAAGGTTTTTGGTGTCACTAGTGGATTGTTTTCCTCCGGCCACCTCTCCACGGGACAGTGTCGGAGCACCCCGAGGGAAACGTCTCTAAGGGGCATTTTCCCCCCCGAGCCCCCAGGACGCTCCCGGTGGACCGGCCCCTCCGCTGGCACCGGCACCCCCGGCCTCAGCTCTGCCCTCCCGCGGCTCCGGAGCGGGGTCTCCGGTCACCCCCCGGGGCTCCACGCCACCTCACCCCCCAGGGACACGATCACCGGCTCCGGTGCTGCCTCCGAGTCTCCGCTGTTTTGGCCGTACAGCCCTCGGTGCTGCCAACCAGAGGCTTCGGTTAGGGGGGGCAACCCGAACGCTAGGACTCTTTCCTGAGCAACAACGTCCACACGCGATAAATATACATTTTTAAATAACTGCAACAGATCTTTTCCTGCCTTTTCAAATGCTCGCCGCTGTCTTTCAACAGCCGTTAGCCTGTAACTTTCAGCCCCGCTCTGTGCCCGGGGAGAGATCAATTATGCTATAAATAGGCGGCGTTGAGAGCAGTTAGCGCGGAGGGAGCGCAACTCCCGCGGCCGCGCAGCGCTCGGCCCCGCCGGCTGCGAAAACGAGAGGGTTCCCCGGGAGACTCCCATCAGCGAGGAAATGGCCCTGATGAGCCCATCTCATCCCTTTTTCAAGCAACGTGCTGGTTAAGAGGATTAGGGCCAGATCGTATCTCCAGCCTATTGTACGTTCGCCGGCACCTTCCCCAGGCGGAGAGAGCGGCGAGTCCGCAACCGTAATAAATAATGGGGGGTCGCGGGGGGGTCGTGGGGGGATGACTCTGGGTAAACTCTCCAGGCTGCGAGGACGGTCATTTTCCCGGTGCTTAGGATCCAGTTACTTTCAATACACTCCAGGGACCGACATGACACGTCTTATACTAATAGGCATCTGTCACCGAGCGTGTCAAGTTTTGCTATATGCGTCCGACAAGTTTGTGGAAGGAAAAGAAGAGAAAGAAGAAGAAAAAAAGACTTTCTGTAGTCTGGCTAAAGCGAGCGGCTGCGGAAACTTCGTCGGGAGATGGTGTCCCCGGCTGTCCCCAGCCCGCCGCCGCTCTCCGCGGGGCAGCACCGTGCGGTGAGAGCTGCTCGCCGGCTGACTGCAAACCCTCTCCCGTTTGGGGACCGATTTCTCGCACCCCCCGGACTCCCGAGCCCTGCCGGTAGCTTTGCGCCACCCCCCGGGGCGCTCCGTCGGGCGGCCCGCTGCAAGAGCGCGCCCAGCGCGGTCCCATCGCGGTCCCATCGCCTTGCCCGGGGGCACCGGGGATGCTCCCGGTCCCCCTGGGTGCTCCCGGCCCCGGGGGGGCGCGCCCGTTCCCTGCGGGTGCAACGGGAGCCGCCGCGCCCCCTGCAGGCCCCGGTGCGCCACTGCAGCTCCGCCGCCGCTGCCACCGGGAGCCCTCACCTGCCCGGAGGGCTCCGCTGCCGCTCCCGCCCCGGCGGCCCCAGCGGCTCCTGCGGGGAGGCAGCGGC
>VWYH01003423.1:0-157650 GCA_013399365.1 Pampusana beccarii
CCTCAGTTCAAGAAGGATGGGGAGCTGCTGGAAAGAATCCAGCACAGAGCCACAAAGGTGCTTGAGGGAGTGGAGCATCTCCCTTATGAGGAAAGTCTGAGGGAGCTGGGTCTCTTTAGCCTGGAGGAGAGTGAGGGGAGACCCCATGGGGGCTACAGCTTCCTCGCAAGGAAGGCGAAGAGGCAGGTGCTGATCTCTTCTCTCTGGTGGCCAGTGACAGAACCCAAGGGAATGTCAGGAAGATGTTCCAGGGCAGGTTTAGGTTGGGCATTAGGAAAAGGTTTTTCACCCAGAGGGTGGTGGAGCACTGGAACAGGCTCCCCAGGGAGGTGTCACGGCCCCAGGGCTGAGGGTGTTCAAGAAGTGATTGGAAAACTCCCTCAGACACGTGGTGTGAATTTTGGGGCTGCCATATACAGGGACAGGAGTTGGACTCAATGATCCTTGTGGGTCCCTTCCGACTCAGGACATTCCGTGATTCTATGATACGTAGTTCTGTAGATACTTTCTGGTTAAGGCTCGAGTGGAAGATCCATTGTCTGATATTTTGCCCAGGTCATGCAACATACTGAAGGAAAACTGCTGTGGTCCTAATTCTGTGTGTCTTGAGAAAGGCCAAGAATAATTCCGTAGGTGTTTCCCCTCTCTTCTCTGGTTCTGCATTGTGGTGGTCAGCTCTAGGAAAGAGCAACACGTGAAGCACAGGGTACTCCTCTTGGTGCTGAGGCCCCTCTGCTGAGTTGAGGCTTATGATGCTTAAAAGAAGAACTTTGAGCACATTTAAATGAGCACCAAAATCCCGCCCAATTTTTCCATGATCGTGCTTTTTACCTGAATGACTGGTTTTCCACCCATCTCTACAAACCAAGCTGTTTGGCCTGGATTGTGCCACTTACCCCCAGAGGGAAGGCAGCGCTTTTCCTGGAGCCGTGCACTGCCCGTCACTGGGCAGAGAAGCCTCCTGGCTGCTTGCACATGGCAGAGGTGTCAGGGGGTCTGGAAGTTCCCTGCCCACCTCCCCTTTAGGTCACCCTTTGGCCTGGGGCTGAGGGAGGGCGCAAACCAAGGCAGGCACAGCGATGCTTAAGAAACATCCCACTTGAACATCCGGGGAATTTTTTCCATGCTGTTCTTCACACTCTTAGCTCATTATTTAAAAAGCATGTGCACATTAGGTGGCTGCTAAAAATTAGCTAAAATAAGGCAAAACTTTGCTTCTCAGGAGCTGATAGTGAAAGGAGATGGTAACTCAAACATTTTATTTCTAAGATAGCGGAGTGATGTGCAGTCAGCAGACCAGTTATTTTATTAGCAGCAGTGCACTGCATCCAGCTCCAGTATAGGCAAATATATGAGAGATGATTTATGTACTTCTAGTTCGTTTTAGAGTTTGCACCACATCCTGCTAAAGAGAATACTGAACTAAGTCATTTTAGGAGTATTTGTCTCTCCCATTTATATGCAATTGTATAGCAACTGAACTAGTATTAGGAAGGTATTTTGCATATTTTTGCATTTTCTAGTGTGATTTATATGCTGTATCATAAAAGGTTCAATATTGTCAGAAGAGTTAGCTTGCAAATAAGTAAATCTTATGTATCAACAATGATTCATAAAGAATTTGTGTATGTAGATTGATACAGATGACATCAGGCAAAATTCTACATTTGCTGAAAAATTAGAATTTGGAATGGTGAATGCTATTTGCAAATTAACACAAATTTGGTTTACATGACATTTTTAAACAAGCCAAAATATTGATTTGCTGCATTTTTATTTAAATAGTTTTTTCAGGCCTAAACAAAATTTTGTTTAGGATTTGGTTGTAATTTAATTCTTAGGGATTTTGAAAAATACTGAAATACAAATGAGAAGATTTGTTGTGGATGAGTTTCTGCTCTTGATTGAAAAGTAATGGTCTTTCGTTTCACCAGAAAAACTTAAATTTTCTGAAATAATGGTTTTTAGGCTTAGGAGATTTCTGTGCTGTTCTTCTCCAGCTAAATAGCTCCAACTACCCGATGAATACAATAACTGAAATTATTACTGTAGTAACTGAAATGGGTTTACACACAAATACTAGCATAAAATTCTGCTTTCTCTTTCACTTCCGTTTCAGAATGTAATAATTCTGATCTTTGATTTCTCCTGATATTTTAGCAGTGCACCATTTCTGTCTTCTCAAGTGATTTTAACAATGGCAGATATTCAGTATCTGTAAGTAAACACTGAAAATCGCTTGCTTCATTACACTTCTGGGCCATTAAATATCTTCTTTCATCTATCTAATTCCTCTCTTCTCATTGCCTCAGCAGTGTGACTCAATCAGGCATGTGTTATCTTTCCCAGATCCTTTTCTGAACATAGCATAGTGCGCAGGAATGCAGTTTGTCAAACACATTGTGTCTGAAATCCTTTGTTGGGAGAAGTGTAGAGAAAGAGATTATAAAATGCCTCAAAACCTTCATTAAGGCCGTTCCCAGGTTTCTTACATCTGTTCAGCCAAACAAAACATTCATACCTCACTTCGATGTATAGGATGGTGTAGTATAATATGGGATGTATTATATCTTCCAGTCGCATCTTTTGTTGAGGCTGCAGTTTACAGAGTAATTTATTTTCTGCTTTGGCGAGTTTTTAAACTCATCAAGGCTAGCATAGAGGGGAATTTAGAAGAGAGAAATATATCTGTTGTCCATAATGTTGATTTTCATGGGCAGTGAGATTTAAGATCCTAATGTTTTTTGTAGGAGAGATGAACAAAAATACCCATGTGGACTGGTGATGTGTGTTTTTCATTGCTCTGCTAATATAAACCTTTCTGAGGTAAAGTTGTACAGCGCAAATAACTTCTGAAGCTGGTAGCTCCTGTCATCCTGAGGGAATCTCTGACTGACTTCTGTAGCATTTCCTCCTCAGAATTTTGTACACAAACTGTCTTACATGCTAATCAGTTCATTTGAGTTAAGTTTAAAACTATGCTGTATGCAGACAAATTTTGCACAAATTCATCATGAAACCTTCACACTTGGTTTCAAGTATTTGGTAGTGTGAAACAGCCTCAGCCTAAAGGCTGTGTGTGTAGATGCCAGAGGTGACAAGAGAAAAGTGGTAGCTTCTTTGAGAATAAAAAAGGAAGGCAGTGATTGTTTTCACCTTTGGAGGCAAAAACTTGGCAACAGCTCTGAGAAGACATTTATTTACAGTACGTCGTCACTAGAGGTGTAACTTGAACATTTTACACTGGGGTTATTTTGAGAAATTAGGCTAGAACATGTAGAATATGTAGCTGCTGAGTCCACACTGATATTGCACGCACCAGTGTTTTGGGAAATACATGCTGTGTTCACACTAGTAAACTGAGTTATACTGTGAATTCTCTGTCAGTGTACCCCGAGAGAATTTTTTTTCTCCTTTCCAGGTCAGATATCCAAGGGGAAGTCTGGGAAGGCTTTGTAATGCAAATTTGGCTTGCCTTCGCTCACAGAAGGAATGCTAGATCCTGACCCATAAGGACTGAGTTCAAGATTTCTGTGAATATGTGGGATTTGAATTAACTGGGTAATGAAAGCCTCTAAGAGCATAAGGCACGTTCATGGTTTAGAAAGCTAAAATTTGCCCTGTGATGATTAAGAGAAAGCTGGTTGATGCTGCTCCTTGGCATGAACATTAACAGGAATCCACCCATGGCACTGGGATTTTTGTTGAACAGCTGGTATGTTTTGTTTAATAAGAGAAAAGTGGTACTGGCTTTGCTGGAGATTGGCTGCGCTTATGGTGGATGACACAGATAATAGAGATGTATAATGAATAGTGAAGAAACAGATCCAAGCAAAAATGCTCAGATATAATCTTTTGTAGTTTTTTTCTGTTAGAGAGTATAAAACGCGTTAACAGACAAATAAAAATGCACAAGACAGGGACAACCATTGAATTTATATGTGAAAAAAAATAAGGGTGAGTTCAGTTATTCAACTCTGATAATCACCTGTGGGACAGGCAGCTTTCTGGAGTATCCTTTGAATCCATTATATTTTCTGGAGATATTAGAATATGGATATGGAATAGGGAAATCACAAGTCCTGGGTTTCTGCATGCAGCAGAGGCACCCTGTATTCCACAGCAGTACTCGTATTTGCCCCAGAAGAGATCTGTCTTTTCTTACACTGTTTTGTTGATTGTATACCTCTTTTCAGCTGCGTTCTTTTGCCTTGTGGAACACAGTCCACATGCAAAATTAAAATGACAATTAAAATTGCCGGAGGACTGGATGTGTATAATTATTTTGTATTTTATTTCAGCATTAATATTTTCCATTTTTCTTTCTTTTTTTTACAGAGGGTATGAACTGTATGAACAAAGATCATGGGTGTGCACATATCTGCCGGGAGACGCCCAAAGGTGGGGTTGCCTGTGAGTGTAGGCCTGGCTTTGAACTTGCCAAAAACCAGAAGGACTGCAAATGTAGGTAGATGAAGATTCAATTTCAAATGCCCCCAAATGTCTTATTTTCTTCATTGTTGTTATTTTCCAGAAGCCAAGAAATCAACTTTGTTTTGGCCAAAGGTGATTTGTAATTTTAGTAATGTGTTTTTTCTCTGTAGAAGGTTTACTTGGGGATGGTTAAGAGGGATTGAATACCAGAATGTTGGCAGTGACTCTTAGCAAAATGGTATCAACTTTTCTACCTGCCTATGAATGCAGAAGAGTGAGGGATCAGTTTAATCCAGGCTTTCCTTGTAAAGCAAAACAAATAAGTCATAGAGGATTCTGGATTACAAGGTTTTGAACGTCCACAATGATAGATGCGTTGATAAATCTGCTAATGGGTTTAATGATAAGTCCACTAGAGAGATCAAATTAAGAGTGTTAATTCCTCTCTTTTAAGTGATATAAATGTTTGCTCTAGTCCTGATTCCACTGCACATAGGCTACTTTTCTTGTTATTATGGTATCATATATATACTATTCTTCAAAGAATAACCCTAAGTGATGTATTCTCGAAGCTGGGATTCTGAAGACACAGGTATTCATTAGCCCACAAAATTGGAAGTTGTTCTGTATAGGTTAAAATAATTGACCCTCTGTAACTTAGAATTGTCATGTGAAAGCTTTCAAATTGCATGGGAGTGTTTCTGATGGCTTCTGTGAGTGTTAGATATGATTCAAATAGCTTGCTTTCATACTTGGCAGCTTTGTGAGAGACAAAAAAAAAGAAGTGCTATAAAACAACATAAAATATGTTTTGTGCTTTGCATAGGCCAAGTATTTTTGTGATAGCCTTTCTTCCACTCTGACTTTTTTCTTCCTGAGATCTCCACTGTATAAATACACTTAGATGATATTAGATTCCAAATACAAAGTCAAAAGAATCACCTTCAAATATCATCAAGAAATGCCACAGGATATTGTACAGCCTGATTGCTCCTCAGCATTAAGAGGCTACACAGAGCCAAAGGCAAAAGCACAGAGAAAAATTGTCTTTATGGCCATTTTCATTCTCAATGTTTATTAGAAGTGAACATTGCGTCTTGTTAATTGCAATGCAACATCAGCTACATTGGTAAAGTGGGGAGAGGATGTTTATTTATGTTGTTTATTATTTGTTTCTACAGATTTGTACATTCTTTAGGAATTACATTCTCCTTTTTCATAGTGAGATGGTGACAGGAGAATTAGGGCCTTTTCTAGAACAGTATTTCTAAATGCCTCAAGGTTTAATGCAGTGAAAAACTTGAATTTGTTCTGTGCCTTGTGGTGTTCAAATTGTAGTTGGAAGTACAATGAACTTTTGCTGACAGACCTCTAAGTGGGGCCGCTGACTTTTTCAAGGCCGCAGAGCTTGCTGCAGAGTACACTGACCCCTAAACCCACAGCACATTCTGCAAATGTATTCCAGAGTCTTCTTTAAAATAACTGTATTTCCAGCCCTTCCAAACGCAAAGAAATATAAAGCTGTAGCCAGATAGTCTGGGACAAAATTTGTGAGATTACAGGAGGCTATTTATAAAGGACTGGTTCTGAAACCAAATCTTGACTTTTAAAAAAACCTTTTCACAGCTGACCATTTCAGTGGAATTGGCTTAAATCTTGAGCTGCAGCTTTGCAAGTACAGAGTACAGCTATGTTCAAGAGCTGAAAAAGAGACACTTGCCCCTTGTCAGCCTGGGCTGGGTCTGTAGCCCTGGATACCAGGGACTGGTAGGGTTTGATATACTCCTGGTATATGCCTGGATCCCTCTCAGTTATTCTGATTTATCATGGTCCCTCCAGGAGACTGTGCTTTTCAGTCTGTCAGAGCTTGCTGCTCCATTTTTTATGGGAGCAAGTGGCAAAGAACTGGTACCTTACTGGGTGAATTTTTGCCAGCCAGTTTGCAGCTGAATCAGAATACTGGGAGTAGTTTTCAGACATATTGGCACAAGTCCACTAGCAGTGGGATCTTTGTTCCTCAAAGGGAAAAAAAAATATGTTAAAACAAGTTAGAAAACAGAAAAAAAAATGGAGGGAGGCTCCTGCCTTTCATACATGCATTACAAGATTGTCCTTAACATCCTAATCAGATGATTACATATCAGCTGATCGTATCATCGCATGCTCATAAGGCAGTCACTATTGGTGTCTTACTTCATTTAGTGTACATGATGGCCAGTGCTCATTAAACAGGCTTTTGTTCAATAGCTTCCTCTCCATAATTCAGGGTCGTACCTTGCCTGCTGCACAGTATTTAAACCCTATCATGAACATAAGATTTTTAATTTCCTCATGGATGTTCCCATGATACTCATTACTGTAATAGTGAAGTGCTTTGTAGGGATTGGTAATGTGTTTTCAGAACATTCTTGTCAAGTTAAAAAGTACTGGTTTGCCTATCTTACAAATGGGTAATGAATATAAAGATGTTAATGTCGAAGTCATTTAATAGTGATAGGTGATTAACAAGAAACACCCAGAACCCAGCTCAGCATTTATAGTACTTTAGCATGATCAAAGCCAAGCTCCCAATGGCTCCAGCCATGGTTGCAAATGCCATGGAGAAACGAATATAATATTAGCAACCTGTCACAGATGTGATTCAGATGACTTGCTAAGCCCTAAGTAGGAATTCCATGGCAGGAGCAGAAATAGATTAGAGTTTTTTTAGGGCTCAATTCACTGTCTGAACAAGACCATCCTTTCTTGATGGTCCCTTTCTGATGTACTGCTCATTCTACAGCAAATGAGACAAGATTCTCCAGCTGTTTCCACAGACCTGACTTTGCCCAGCTCCACTGTGCACTGAATAAGACAGGAGTGTTTTCTTCATTTGCCATTAAGGATGATTATCATGACACAATAAGTCTATTTATATACCTATTTTATATACTATCTATTTACCGGAAGCGTGGTATTTTGTAACTTTTGAGTGCTTAATATTGCAAACTTAATGGTTTCTTAGTGTAAATTTTAAACATGCAATTTATTAAAAAAAAAAAAAAAGTTGCTCACCACGCTAGGAAAACACAGAAGCACTCAGGCTGGAAAGGACCTCAAAAGGTCACCTAGAAATACACCATGCAGAATCACACAGGTCCACACATAATCCACACATAATTCCTCAGAAGAGCTGCATCCTTTAGATCCAAGCTGCAGTGAAGTATCATCTTCTGTGTACACAAGCCACTATAAAAGGAATATGCTTTGTCAGTGATTTTCATAGATACTGTCTGGCAACAGAAAGAAGAGAATTAGGAATAGTGGATTTGGTTCCAGATTACAGTAGAAAAACAGAGGAAAAGACCTGTCTATATCTGTATCCATGATAGATTTTAAGATGCTACTCCTGAGCATGATTGCATTAGAAATTTTTGACAAACTGAAGATTTCCTTCCCAAACATGAACAAACCAAGACATTTTTTGTTAATCTCATTATTACGTGGAGCAGTTTAGCTGGAACTTGAACAAGTAAGAGAAAACCTAAAGCAGATACACATGCATGCAAGTTACAACCTAAAAGAAATAATTCTGGCAGTTATAAACAAGTGAAAACTGAGTATTTTAATGAAAAATACTGGCTAAACTTAACTACATCTGTTTCTGTGTGCCTCCTCCAATAATAATGATTTAAGTGAGCAGGAGGGCTAGTGCTAAATAATTCTAAAAATCCCATCTAGTATATTTACAATAGAATGCTGTCCCATCTATGCCAAGTGTCAGCTTTTCAGCTCCTGCTGACAATGTTCTCATACAGCTATTTGCTGGCTGTACAAAGATCTCCAGAATTTTAAAACTGTAAGGCCGTACTAGAATAAATAGTGCAAGCAATGTTGCATGCACAACTTTATCACATAGAAAGAGGTGCCCATGTATTTGTATAAATTATATATCTAATGGCCAATTTACTTTAAAAAACAGTGCAATTTTTTATTTATCTGGAATTGCAACCTGCTGGTTCGAACTGCTGCAGAAAGCCATGCTACAAAAACAAAAGGTCTGGCTTGTTGCAAATTCTGTGGCAATTAAGGCATTGTGTATTTTTCAGTCCGCATACAGACAAGATCGGGACATTGTTGTCTTAGGGGATTTTTTAGGTTAGTGGGTACTAAATGCTAGATTTAATATTTGGCGATACGTTTTCAAATACTTGTCATGGGCAAGTCAGATGGAAGAGACCAGAAAAAGGATTATGTGAAACTTCAGAGAAGCACTGAAAATAGGATTTAGCCTGTAAAGTGAGGCTGAATTTTGGTGTTTTCTGTCTTCTGAGGGGTTTAGCATATAAAATCGGTATCATTATTTAGTAGAATAAGTACATTAAAATATCTTTTTGTCTTTAAGATGTCGTTCCTCTTCCAGACAGTTGTTTCTTGTCTTTCATCATCAAAATGTCATTTCAAGACTAGTCCATGTATTTCCATGGATATATGCAGTGACCCACATGCAAAGCTGTGTCTGAGGGATGCTTAGCTCAGCCCAGCCCAACTGAATAGTGCCTGCTGCTCACAGTGTAGGCAGAGCCAGAGCCTGAGCATTATAGCCAGTGAAAAGAATTACTCTCACCTGAAGTCTGTTTGAAGCACCAGCGTCAGGGTTGCAGCTCAGGATGCCCCGTAGCTCTTCATTCACAGGAGAAACAATGGGACAACAGGCAGGTAACTTGACTACCGGTATTAGACACCTCGCATAGATGCTGTGCATCTTTGTAGGGCTTATGTGTGGTTTCTGCTCATGTTTGTAGCCAACATGAGCAAAGGCCTCTCTAGGAGGTGCTGGTTTTAGCTGGTTTTACAGGGTATTTCTTCCATTAAGGGAAAGAGCCCGTTATTTTGACTGCACTTAATACAAACGCCTACACAAATGCAGAAGCAGTGTCAAAAGCTATAGTGTTATTCTGGTTTTAAATCTGCTGTGTGAGGTTAAGTATATCTGAGTTCTAACAAAAGCATGTATATTCTCCTTGGGGTTAAAAAAAAAAAAGAGAGAGAGAAGAAAGAAAAATTACTTACTCTTTTCCTTCTATTTTCCATCCCTTTTATTGTAACATGTTTTATAATATTTGAAGGTGAACTGTGTCTGTTGGGAGTTACCATTTGGCTTCTTTTTGTTTGCCATTTTAATGTCACAGACTCAGAATGAACACACAATCTTTTGCAAAGCTGTGAGTCCAGAGTTATCAGAACTAATTTTTAAAAGAATGCTGAGATTCCTCATTAAGCTTGCTTTAATGCTTTCTGGCAAAAATGGAGTAGATCTGGATGTCACTTTGCTTCCTCTCAGCAAAAGGAACTTCTCACTATGTCACTGCTACAGAATTAAGGCTGGAAGGAAGTTGAAATGACATATTTTACAACTGGATTTTGTACCAATTTCACCTGCAGAGCTGTCAAGCTCCAGAATTTTTCTCAAGTGCTTAAAATAAATAAATAAATTGTAGTCTAGACAGAAATTCAAATACTTCAAAAACATGATTTATTAATATTTATAAGAGACAGGAAAAGGAACTGACCTACATCTGTGTTCATTGACTTGGTAGAACAGGAACCAGTAACTTTAGCATACAGGGAAACTATAAAAGAAGTGTGTGATTCTGCAGGATTTACTATAAACCCATCAGTCTAATGAAGTTTTTCATAGACAAATATATCAAGGAAAAGTCCCTCATATTACGTGGATCAGAGAAACCATGTTAAGATATTTTCATCTCTGCCAGCAGAGGCTTTCAGCAAGGAATGCCAAAAAATAACCACTGCAGTCAAGCTGTTTAAAATATACACTGTGTTGCTGATTGCACTTTAAAATCCTCAATAAAATTATTGTTGGCTAGAAATGTATTTAAACATCTGGCATAAACAACAACTTTAATTTAATTCGTGATGGCACGGCAGTCCAACGGGGCTAGAAACGTGGGATGAACTTCCACATAGTCCAAGAGGCAAACGGGGTCAAGGAAGGGAGGACAGGTAGAGGGAAATTACCCCACCTAGGATTGGGGTAATTGGCACTGCCAGTGCTTGCCCAGAGCTGTGGCTACTGCAAGCAGCTGCCTGCTGTGCCGCTTACTGGCCCTGCCTGGTCATGTCCTGGACACAGGCAACCCAAAGAGAGCTCGTGGTTGCCACCAGGCTGCTGTCAGTCTATTCAGCCTCCCTCTCTCTGTTCCTCTAGCTCTCAGCTAAGCTGCAAACCAGTATTTCTCTACCTCCACGTTAGCCAAGAAGTTACTGTTGTGCACGTAATGTGGCGTAGAAAGAGAGCCACAAGAAAACAAGTAACTCTCAAAAAATTACGAATCAAAGAATAGGCAAAAAGAAGAGAGGAGAATAGGGACAGGCATAGCATTGAGCAAGGAGATGTTTTTTCAGCACGACTGCATCCAAAAGGTGGGAGGTTTAAGACATATAATTTCAATTGGTTTGGTTTGCATCAAAAAAAAAAGCTAAAAGGTTATTGCAATACGTATTGAAGGAAATGAAATGTTGCTTCAATTTGATGCAAAGCAGAATGGTTTGCTTCATGTATTTTTTCACAAAAATACATCAATAGGCAAGTTATAAAACTGGAGAAGGAGAAAAAAATGCTTGAGAGTGGTTGATGCTTAGGGGGCTTTTTAATGTAATTCATTGGAAGTTTGGGATTCTTATGACTTGGGGTATGTGAGTTCAATTCCCTCCTCTCTCTGGTGGGACTGAACCCACAATTCCCATTTTCCAGTCTAGTGCCCAAAGTGTCAAGTTCCGATAAGGGAATGTGGATCTGGCTGCTCTCCGTGTTTCCCATTGGCATTCTTTGCAATGGGATAGAATAGTGACATTTCTGGGAGGAGAGGTGGGAATCCAGGCCGGCCCTATTCTCAGGGATTGTTCTAGGCCACGAGACTATTCCCTCTCTATCTCTGAACAACGTAAGAATTTTGTTCAAAATGTCCAGTGTGAAGGACTGAGGATGCTTGCACCTGTAGTAGCTCTGATCTGTACTCACTTGGGAGATGGACAATTCTTGTGGTGATCTTTGCCAGACTTCAGGGACCACGGGTGTAAACTTGCAGTTCTCACATTGGCAGGAGGTTTTAAGGTGAAATCTGTTGAGTATGCTGTGGTGGGTCTCCCTCAGTTCCTTTTCTTAGAATTGTTCCATTTTAAGCAAAATACTGTAGTGATTACTGAGAGTTGCATGACTGTTCAGCGCTGGGCCACTCACACCGCAGGGAGGATATTTCAGTTCTAGTTATTGTGACTGAAAATTCCAGTCTACTCCATTTTAAGAAGCTAGCATTAAAGTAGGGTCACTGACATCAGTGGGAAATTATATGAGTTTAGTCCTATTGGATTAGATAGAACCCCAGTTCAGATTTAGATACACGATTTTAAAATCTTGTTAACCATTATCCTAGTTTTACTGTGCATTGCAATTTGCTACCCTCGCTCTTTTGTAGACTCTCTTCTCTAGAACGAAAATTCTGCTAAAACCAATGTGAGGAAGTTCCTTCTGATCAGTAGGAGTCAGTATTTAAATTACTGTAGTGACTATTTGAATATATTATAACATTTCAAAACATTGAAGTCCTCTGAAATGATGAGTATGATGTAACTGAATAACAGCATAGTGGATTTGCCCTGTATCTGCCAGTATGTGTATACTGATAAAGAACCTCGCCCAAATTACCTGTATGTAAAGACAGTAAATTGAATTCAATCAGGTCAGAATTGTGCTATTCAGCATCAAGCTATGTGACTGCAAAGGATTAAGTGGCACAGGAGCAAATGAGCGGCATTGTTAATGACACTTGCCATCTTAATATTTAAAAACATTTTTGTCTTAGTAGTCAGACATTAAATCCATCATGTGACAAAGGATGTTTAATCCGATCTGTTGACTCATGTAAACTTCAAAACTCTGTCTTGAACAAAGTTTGCTTTAATGGATGTTTAGTATTTTTTCACCAGAGAATGTTTTAATTGCTAAAAGCCATTTTCCACTGTATGCTTGGAAGTGAAAGTGACATCTCCAATGTTGCCTTCCTAGTTTAGGCCAGAGCACTGCAAGGCCATAACAACCATGCATTTTTTGCTTCAGGGAAGAAGAAAAAAAAAGTTTCCTGTTTTATTTTTAAACAATATTCTACTCGAGGAGGACTAGTACTTGAAATAATGGATTTCGAGACTTATATGGTTTTGTTCTTGCCGTTTGGTCTTTGCTTCCTCCACTTAGAAAGTGAAGGGGGAGGGCAAGATAAATGCTGTCTGTCGACTTGAAAATATGTCTATATTGGTAGACTGCTCGCTTCTTCATGCCATATACATCACGGACATGAAGCATGTAGCTTTTAGAAAGAGATGGAATTGGCTGACCACTCATGCTAAAATTCTGAATGCAAATAGGCTGGGGAAGAAGTAGCACATACTTCTTTTTTTCTTCCTTTTTTTCTTCAATGCATGGATTGAGAGTAGGGTGTGAGACAGGAGCATGGCTAAGATAAGCAGGGATCAGAAAGAATAAGAAATGCGAATAACTGCAAATACAAATGTTATGTTGCCTTATGTCTTGGTTTGTTACTGCTCTTCTGTATTCTGAAAGGCCCTCAAGACTAATTGGTTTCATTGTCATTTTATTTGTATATACATATATACACATTCATTTGGGGCTTAACTAGTAACCTGTAACTATGGGAATGGAGGCTGCCAGCACACCTGTGATGACACAGATACTGGTCCTGTGTGTGGTTGTCATCAGAAGTATGCCCTACATTCAGATGGCCGAACCTGCATTGGTAAGTACTTCACTGCAGCGCGTTTTATTTCATATTCCTCATAGAATATATATGTGCACGTGTGTGTGTGTGTGCGCGTGCATGTGTGTTTGTATCTCACAGGCGTGCAGCACCATTGCTGAGAGAAGTGTATAACAGCAGTTCCTGGCCGTAGTAGCTAAGGTCACGCTATACAGAGAGAGAAGCATTTGTGTTTGTTTTGCTTGTTAATGAAGTATCCCTTTGTTATTCCTTTGTATCTTTATTTTCATAATTATAATAATTTTTGAAGTTAAAAGGTGTAGAACATTCATAATTATGAATGGAAGTTCAGCTCTTCCGTTCACTTTCATGAGTCAAGACTTCCTTGCGTAAACAAGAGGCGGAAAATAATCCTCTTTTCTAAGCTGTTATTGGGGAAAATTAATCGTCATTATGTGCTTTCTTCCCTGTTGTATGTTTTATGATTCTAAAAAATACAGCACTTGTAATGAATAAGCTTTCACTCAGATTGTCAGTAGGAAAAAGCTGTACAAGAGATGGAGCATCTTGGGAGATGCTATGTAAACCTTTATGATTATAAAATACATTATTTGCCTAACACTATTTCTTTCCACTCTGCCTTTTTTTTTTTAAATAAAAAAGCATATTTTTGCATAGTGCAAGTTAAAATTTGGATATTCTTATTCACAGATCAGAACCTGAAATCCATAATGGTTTTCATTAGCATTGCGGTCACGTTGACTTTTTTTGTTTGGTTACTTTCAAATTCTTACAAATTCTTAGTAATTTCCTGAGTTTGAAAAATCACGGATGCGTATATATCATCTTCCCTCTCCTTTATCGATATTGCAAGACAGAGCGCTTCAAACCCATGGAAATCTGTCAGTTATCTTTAGCGATCCCTCGGTCAGATCCATGGCGTAAAACTCAGTGGCTGCCCGGAGCCTCAGTCGCTTCTGCAGGGTTCGATGGCACAAGCGTGTGGTAGGGCGGGTGTTGTGTTGGCAGAGATAGAGCTGGACAAGGTTCAGCGCTGGACGCTGCCTCGCTGTGCGCACAGCCTGTGTCTCAGCTTACGGGATCTCTCAGCTTGTGTTTTGCTTAACACAGAGGGCTCCATCGCACGCTCTCTCTGTTTCAATAACCCTCCCTGAAGCCTGCGGCAGTTCCAGATGCAGAGGATTTGCAAGAGCGAGGGCCTTGAGGGCAGGTTTCATCGAGTGGATAGTTGGTCTTCTATTTCTTAGTGTTCACTAATATCCTCAAACTGATGTTTTGTTTTGTCCAGCATGTAAAAATGATTTTAAAAGCTGTGTACACTGCACCTGTTTTTTACTTTTTACCTTTTTTTTTTTTTTTCCATTTTTGTAATGTAATACACACAACTCCATGTTACATTCCTTGGTCTTGTGATGTAAGTCACATATTACTGCCTGTGCTGATTTTCCTCCCTCTAAGTAGTTCTTTCTCTTAGAACACTTTTGATTTTTTTTTAAATTTATTTTTTACATTTTTATTCCTGCTTTCTGGTGATGGTTCCTGATTGCCTGTCTTGTCTGATAACCGACGTTCATTAATTATTTACAGAGCTAAATAAAAAAACTCAAACAAAAGCCTCTATTGCAGCCTGATCCCATCTAGAACTTGTTAAAACAAAACAAAATAACTTCTTGTTACCACTCAACTATTTAGTGTTGCCACGAACAAAACCAGCCAGCCTCCTCCTCCTCCTCCTCACTTCAGTGATTCCAGTGTTTGCTGTCTTCAGTGGTGTGTATATTCCAGGCATCACTGCAAGAAATGCAAACTTCTGCAATGCCGATAAATACTTGTTGACTCTTTGTCTAACATATTTTGTCTTTGTTTGCTTGACTTATCCTTTTTTTATGTTTGCTGCATGTGAAAGTTTCCACTTGCACTTTGTTTTTTCTTTTGCTAATAAGCATTTCCCTCTCTGTATAAATCATTTTATTTACCCAACTGCTGCTTCTCCATTGCTCTCCTCTACCAGAAATCTGTATTTTTATTTCATGTACTGATCATCTCTTCCCACACTTGTGACTGTTTCTGTGTATTTCTAGTGAAGCATAACCAAACTAAAGTCCTCATTATGCTGTAATGAAACTCTTACCTGTAGGATATCAGAGACTACTTTGTAAAATGACCTTTGCTGACATCATCTTGCTTACTGCATGCTTATAAAATTACTAAACCCGGTTCTTGCAACATCTTTCCTAGCATTGAATGTTTAGCTAGTAGTGTTTCATAGACAAGCAGGCAACCAGCACTGCCCAAATTGTTCTTTTTTTGTGTTTGTTTGGTTTGTTGTTTGTTTATTTTTGTTGGTTTTGTTTAATTTGCATGCTGTTGTTTGGTTTCTCCTCACGATGTGTCAATGTGGACGAGACTATGGTGCATCCGTGCCCATCCATCACCGGACTCTTCTAGCTCTTTCTTGTCTGTCTCGGTCTTCTGCCTGCCACCCTCAGATCCTGGTCCACCATTAGCCTGAATCACTTTACAGTTTGTCCTTGACAGTTCGTTTAACTAGCACCCTTGAATTTTAATTTTCACCGTTAACACCTCTCTGGGGCGCTCATGTGAGCTGTCTTGTTCTCCAGTAGGAATCCAGCTTCCTGTATGTGGTTAATTACTTCATATTTGACCATTCTTCCTCCCCTCTCTCTTTCTTCCTCATTTCCTCAAACACCCTTTAATTTTTTCCTGGGGTCCCAAAGGGAATTAACTCTCTAACGGGGATTAGTGCTTTCATGCCTTGCTTCTTGGCTTTGGCTATGCCATGCCAAGAAACTGTCTTAGGCAGTGGAAAATTGGGCTTGTGATTAACCAACTGCTCCATGTTTGTCCCTTACTTGTGTTTTAGAGAAGGATGAGGC
Organism: Pampusana beccarii; assembly: GCA_013399365.1. Lineage (NCBI taxonomy): Eukaryota > Metazoa > Chordata > Aves > Columbiformes > Columbidae > Pampusana > Pampusana beccarii. The sequence goes on from VWYH01003423.1 coordinate 16,127, forward strand.
TGCAATTGAGAGTTCTGAGTACAATGCCACGTCAGTAGCTGATGTGGACAAGCGGGTGAAACGGCGGCTACTTATGGGTAACACTTTTCTTCCACTTCCTTTGTTGTGCTCTCACTTTTGTCTGTATGTGTGTGGGGGGGAGGTTCTCTTTTGGTCTCATTTGGTCCCTTTGGTTTTGGTTTGGTTTTCTTTAACCTGACTTCGTCTGTGTGGAAAGATCACCAATTTTGTTAAGTTCTCATCAGTTGTACGACTTCATTTCTCGTTTTTAAACTTTTTTTTTTTCCTAATGCTGCAGCTTTAATGTTACATTTCTTCTGCATAGAAAGAAGCTTTTGCCATTAACCTTACTTACCTTACGCAAGCTACCTCTTACATGTGATTTGTGTGTGTTTGTGTGTATGTGTTGCTGTAGGATTCCTGAAAAATCTCATGTTGCAGACCTGCCTATTGACTTAAAAGTGAATTATGATGATGATATAAAACAATGTTCTGTTACATATGTAGTGCTAAATGAACAACTGTATTTGCCTACTTACAACTTGCAGTATTTTTGATTGAAATGTAAATATTATGACTGAAAATTCTTTTATTTCCTTTGTGCAGTTGTGTTAGTAACCACTGAAAGATCTTTCCCTGGTGACTAGTGAGCTTCCTTATTTTCTTTTTTCAAGACTGAAGCATGGCTTGTTTCTCTGTGTTGTTGGAGGCTGAGAGTGGAAGGGATGAGGGAGTGCATTGTACAATGAACATAATTCTTTAGTTTCTACTCCGAGTTGGCCCATTGCACAACCTTGTGCCTGTCTTCTTCATGTTACATTTATGGCCATTATTGGGAATGACCTTTTGGGAACAGAAAGGGTAGAGTGGCTGGACCTCTGTCAGACTCTTTCATGTGACAAAGAGCAAAGGGTGGCACAGACTGCTGAATGGTGCCAATGGTTTGGAAGTTTTCAGGAGGTTTGTTACACTGTATTTTCTATTCCAGTGCCCTACTCCACACACATAATTATTTCTGCTAGGTTTTAAACATAGTGAGCATTGGTGAGATATTCCTAATGAACCATTTACAAGACAGGGATTCTTCACCCACAGAAAAGATTCTGGCAAGGCAAGATTCTGCACTCTTCCCTCATGGTCCCCATTTCATTTCCTAAAACCATTAAGCCCATTGCAGACTGTACTGCTAGCCCTTGGTGAGCTCACCTCTGGCTATAAGCATCCACACCTATCTGGAAGGAGCACCTCTATGAGGCCAGAAGCCTCATTTTGAATATTTAGTTGATTGCTGGGCTAATAGTTGCGAGAGGTAACAATATTTATAAAGATGCCATATCACTTGTGTCTCATCACCCGCGACAAATCATCCACTTAACCGTAAGCCAGCATACAACTACTGTATAGAAAATGGCATGGTGTTATGACTCTGAAATGACATTAGATGACAATACTGAGGTAAAATATTTTCCCTTGTATGAAAACATGGACATACGTTCCTTTATTTTTACATTATCTGTGACTGTAAATTTGCAATTAGTTTTCAGACCTAGCAAGTGACCTATATCAATGTATTGTTTAATGATGCACTGTTTAAATGAATTTAACCTAACAAAAGCTATGAGACAGCTCATCTCACTTTCTAAAGGTGTTATTAACACTTTTAGCTGTAATTTCGGTAAGACCTGTAGTCTAACAGGTAGTCAGGGAAAAAAACGTGCAAAGGGCCTCTAGACCACTGGAAAATCCAATTGTCTAGGTCTAAATTGTGAGTTTGCCCAGCCACTAACAGTCTGTACAACATGGTTTAGAGGGACCGAGAAACAGAGTGTATTGCATTGCTGCCTCACCCTCTGGTAAAAGTAGTTATCCAACATGAAAATAAGCTCACACTGCCTACAAAAAGTCCAGGTAAATACAATGAAATGGTTATGATTAGCAAAAATCTTGTTAGTTATACCAGGTCTGCAGGTTCCAGGCAGAACACAGACTGCAGAAATAGGTTTAGGGAGGTAGCTAAAAATCCAGTTTGCAAAACACATTCTTTAACTCTTCAGTACCTTCTGTATTAGCAGGTATCAGCCAAGAGCTGAGAGTTTCTGAGCATGCTGTGTTTCAACAACTGATTCCTTAAGAAAACATTAACGAGAGCTGAAAAGAAATTTAATTAGTAAGTGAGACCTGAGTGGGTGGCTTATTACTTAGGGACTTTTCTACTTGTTTATTTCTACTGGTTTCTGATGCTCAGAAAATCCATAATTTATTTTCTTCATGGAGTCTTACTACATTTCAAAAGTGTAGTGGCATTTCCATGAAATACCATGTGTCTTGAGATGCTTTCTAAACAGCTGTTTTAGAAAGTACTGGAAGGCTCCTCAGGAAACTTTGTTACCAGCTTTTGTAAATGGACTGTGATTTTTGACCGTCCTGCAGGCAGTCTTGGGAGAGTAGGAAAAGTAGATGACTTTATGTAATTTTAGTAGTTTGATGAAAGATGCTTTCGACTGCAAGCCCAGAGACGATAATTTGTAGTCCCCTGTCATTTGCTGCATGCTATTGGAATGGCTATGGTCTTTGTAACCCTTAAAAACAGCCAAGGGTAAGAATAAGCTCACATGAGATTACTTTAGGAGAAGGGGACTGCTGTCAGACATGGCTGCTTGTGCTGCTCAATTTGCTACAGCAAGACTGGCTGACTGCGTAGCCCAGACTGAGTCTTACAGGGGCTCATGTCCTAGTCATGGTGTGGTCTTGTGACTTGTGGCTAAATCTTGAATAGAGAAAAGTTTCTTCCTGTTAAATGTATTTTTATCTAGATCTTCTCTTCAGGGGCAGATGAGAAACTGGTCTTCTCTGATGATCTACAAGAAACCTTCCTTCAGAGCCATCCAATAATTCCTAGGAATTTTCATCTAACTTTTTTAATGATGTCCAGAAAGACCCCAAGGTCTTCCAGCTGTCCTTTGTCTCCACTGTTCAGACAAAACCACTTGGATTCAGAATAAAGAGCGCTCCCATTAAAGAGATGGCACTGAATGGCTTTTCTCTGATCTGTGAATGTTGCACCACGTTGCTGTTCATACAGCTCATTTAGATTTTCTTCACTTGCCTTTGGGCCATTGCCACTGTAGAGTGGAAGAGGGTGCAGCCTTAACTGGACTCCAGGTGGGCTTCTGGTGAGGTTCTGCCGTCTGCCAGAGTTCTGTGGTGGGTGCTATAAACTGGACATTGAGCTGTGTACATTCTGTAGATTAGGAAGGAAAGTGCACATTCTTCCTGCGGAAGTGCGCACCTCTGAGCATTTAAAACCAGAGCCTTACCATTATCTGTAAGGTATGTTTATATCTGCCTTGTTGGTTAGAGGAGTGTGCTGATGTGTTTCACATATTGTTCAGTCTATATCCAGCATCAGTTTGAAACACAGTATGTCAGGCTCTGCCTGCCTGGATGTAAGCCCTTTTAGCGTGGGCACACAACTTTAGAAGTACCAAATTTCCACTCAATCTCTAATACACATATCCTCAAAATATTTTGTCCAGTGTCACGTCTTCAGCAATGGATGTTGCTTTTATTCATGTATCCAGTTGACAAATGTCTTTTTGCTGTTGCAGCCCTGGATGGAATTTGTAAGTCCAGTGACCCCAGAGTCTACAGCTGTAAAGATGAATCATCCAGTAGTCTAACAGTTTATCCTCATATATACTGTAAATTATCAAGTCTCCCTGACTTAGCATTATTCTCTTCTTGGGCACTTGTCTTTCGCTTGAAAAGGCTACAGGGTTTTTCTAGAGAAATTACCTGTTGATACCCTGAAGCTTTCTTTTACATAGAACTTGATACTGCAGACACCAAAACAGATTTTGTAGCATCAGTGATGCCATTGGGCTGCCTCATTACAAATAAGTCAACCACTTACAAAGGTGTGATAGGCTCTTTTTCTAAAAGAGCTGAGAACTGTCAGATCTTAAGACTCAGTAAGTCTCCATCTCCTAATCAAAGGTAATGCTTTGTTCTTTGGCTAGTCTTTGCATCAACTCTTAGGACCAATACATTTTATGATATATTTTTTATATTGTCTTCTAAAATGCGTTCACTTGCTGCATTGTCATTATCACAAACCTTACTAGTCTGCACGAATCCCTAAGGTGTTTTAGCAACACAACCATGATATTCTATCCAGGGCGCTTCTTAGATCCTGTCCTCTGATGTGCACTTTTTGAAGAGGTGAGCCTGACCTATTTCTCACCATGTTTCATTTCCCTCCCTGTACTCTTCAGCAGTCAAATGGATCAAGTTCATTTTGGCTTGAAGTCAAGTGACTTCAGAACAACTGCGAAGGCTGCATTTCTCTCCCTCACCTTCCATCCAGCTTTTCCATTCTTTCCAGAGATCACTTTTGTAAGAACTCACTCTGGCAGTAAGATGTTCTTCCTCTGACCCTAGAAGATATAAAATTCATTCCTTCTTGTCTCAAGAAGAGAGTATTATGAAGTTCTTTTCAGTATAGCAAAAAGCAACAGGACATTGAGCCTATCTTGAAGTTAAGGAAGCACAGTAATTTCCCTTGAATATTTAAGGCCAGGATAACAGTGCAAACAGCAGTAATACCATTGCTTACAAGTGTTTTCAGGAGCCTAAACTCCATACTGAAATTCATTCCTTCACAAGACGTGTTCAACTCGTACATCAGGACAGCTTAAGGTTTTGCCGTTGGACATTGACCTCTTGGGTCGTCAGTAAGGCTGTTTGTGGCCCACCTCACATACAGGAATGTAATTCTCTTTCCTTCCCTTCAAGCTGGTTCCCAAGATCCCTACAAATTGTTTTACTGTCAGTTGAAGTGCTTGTATAAACTGTAAAGTGGATTGGAATTGTCCTGGACTTTGTTACTGCTAAAATTTACTTCTGCCTAGATTGTTTCTGTAGTGGAGGAAGCACTTCAAGTCATTTGGAAAATCACACCGTCAAGGACCAGTGTTGCCAGTCTGGGATATGTTATATGTGTACCTATGTTACATTTCATCTCTGATTTCCTAAGAGTGGCTTACAGGCGGGGCTTTGGTCTGTCTATATTCATTGCATGTAACCAGCATTTACAGTAGTACATTCACTAGTTCTGTATTTTTCGTTGCTGTGGCAAGAATCATTTGACTTCTGCAGATGACTCCTCTTCCATCTTTAGTAGCCTTCCAGCCATTTATACTGAGCACCCACCTATCTGCTTGGAGAGCCAAATGTGCAGTCCACTAAGACCGTTTCCTCGCCGCAGCAATCACTGGAAACATGAGCAGTGGAAAATGCAATTTGGACATTTCTCCAATGGATTGGCTTATGGCAGAGGACATCAGTGCATGTTGTACGGGACAGAATCATCTCTTCTTTTGCCTTAATGTGGGCTTGCTTTGGAAAGCGTACTTCCACTGTCAGTTCAACTCCAAGGACCTCGAACGTTGCAGCAAATAACCAGTTCAGATTAGTAGATCGCAAATGCAGGTTTTGCTTTGGCCACTTTCATACATGCCAGTACTCCTTTCTCTGTATGCTGGTCAGCTTTTTCATCCAGTCCTGTGCCTCCTGAGGGTACCTAGAAACAGCAGCCAAGATAACTGTATTTACCGTGTCCTGGCCAAAAGATATTTTGATTTCAGGAGATTTTTAGCCTAGTACCTATAAAAAAAAACACCCACAGTTTGAGCTTATGGTCATGACTTACTGCATTTGCAACAGAGACAAACATTTTATCATCTGTTACATCAAATATTTAAGTCAGAGAGATTTAAACTTTATAGCTGATCCTTTTTTTGAATCATAGAGTAGTTGTTCTTGTGGAAATTGTGCCTATCTGACCCAAGCTGTTGCCTCCAGTCTGGTGTTTTGTTTGTTAGGAATTTCAGGACTTAAATCTCTTTGAATCGTTGNCACCCACAATTTGAGCTCATGGTCATGACTTACTGCATTTGCAACAGAGACAAACATTTTATCATCTGTTACATCAAATATTTAAGTCAGAGAGATTTAAACTTTCTCGCTGATCCTTTTTTTGAATCATAGAGTAGTTTTTCTTGTGGAAATTGTGCCTATCTGACCCAAGCTGTTGCCTCCAGTCTGGTGTTTTGTTTGTTAGGAATTTCAGGACTTAAATCTCTTTGAATCGTTCTCTTTTCAAGAGAGACGTACAGCTCTTTCTTGATTACAGGAAAAACCAAATCCACAAAGTTAGCTAGAATTATGAGAGCCTCATAATTAAAGTGATTTTCTCCTGCCATGTGTAAAATTCCATCGTAACAATAAGGAAACTTTCCTTGGTCGTTCTTTTAGCCATCCAGAGATCTCTTCTCTGGTGGTTCACTGTTAACAACTTCTCCAAAGTCAAATCTCTGTCTTGAGTTACTGTATAGAACACACAAAGATTGTGTAGTCCATATGGAAATGCACCATTTTCTGGATTTCAGGACTCTGTGGTGGATCCAACATTTAGCTCCTTTGCAAATCAGGAAAGAACTGTAGAACAAAGAAGCCAAGCATTCTTTATCTAAAAAATCCTTTAATCTGATGAGAGTTATCTGGCAAAACCCTTTCTTTTTTCTTGAAAGTTAGTTTTGTGGGAAGACTCTCTTTTTCACAGTGCTTTTGCCTGGAATGATCTTCAGAAACAGGGAAAGAGAATGTACACAGTAGTTTGGTTAGAACGTTCATTTGACACGTGAGGAAATTACACTGAAGACCCTTTCATGGTGATTTTTAAGGGAAACGTTGAGCTCTAAAGTCAGACTGACCCGTTATTGCCTCATGAAGGTGCTCAGCCCTTGGGGCCAGTATTGACGACCAATAGCCTGGTAAGGGCTCGGGATTCTTCAGTTTCAATAAACATAAAAGAATAGAAAATGAGACCTGGGTTTCTAACATGGTGTGTAATGCCCTAACTACCAAGCCGTTGGAATCAAGGGTGTTATGAGCTCTGGTTTTCCATTAGGAAATTTCCAAAAGTCTTAGGTTGTTTTATTCCAGTGTGAATTAAAATTTATTCCGTAGTCTTCATTTTTGGTTCTCTTTCAAAATGGAATGAGAGTTTCTAGGTGATCCTATTCTCAGTTTTCTGTCTGAAAGAGCAGGGAGATGGACAAGCTACTTTTTGCTTTCAAGTGTTCTCCCAGAGCAATTAACTTCTATCATAGTTACAGCCTACCAAGGGTCACTTTAAGCTAAGAGCACCTTTTCAGTATGTACTTCAGATCCTAGCTGTTGTACTGCCTCCTAGGACTCTTTCAAGTTACTTAAAATATGTCTTTATTTATCTGAGTGGCTTTTATCTGACTTTGAGAAATGCTCACTGTCAGAAAGCCAAGTGTGCTGCTCTGTGTGCATCACAATCTTTTTGTGCTTTAATCAATAAAGCATTTAAAACATATTATTAGCAGGCATGTTGCCAGGAAGATCTCTAACTCAGTTACTGGCTGTGAAACCAAGACATCACTTTAACTCTTTCTGTCAGTTCTACATTCCCATATGAAATCATAGAAAACAGAGGGAAGGAATCCCTGAGGTCATTCATGCATTCTCTCTCTCCAAAGGGCAGATCCTTTCATCTTGAGTTATCGTCACTTTTATTCATTGAGTTTGTGAATGGTGTGCTATTTCCTGTAAAAATCCTTTTTCTTCATTTCTTTACTGATGGTAAAGACTCTGACCTTATCCAGAATCCCTACCAATACCTTCCATTGTTTTGCTTTTCCATTTAAAATGAAAGGATTTGTCCAAGGTCAGGAGATAATGCTCCTTCGCAATGTTCAGGGTATTTTGGTTTTTCTTAGATGCAGCTTCTCTAGAAAAAGTGCCACAATCACAACTAATAGTGCTGTTTTTAAGGGATCAGACTGGGCTCATCCAGTGCTTATAAAACACCTGATCCAATCTATCAAGTGATGTTCCCTAAATATGTAGTGTCCCCTGAAGGGGAATCGAACTATTCTGAAATGAGAGCTGTGTGTTTCATGATTCAGTGCAAGGTTCACCTAGACGTTTCTTCACACATTCCATATGTGGCAGTGCAGAATTCTCATCCTATTTTCATGCAAATAAAATTCTACCAATCATGAAATTGCAAGGAAATGAGGAGACAAGCATAACGGAGTGAAGAATTCCACATCCTGCAAGTTACCCTTTCTGTCTCACCTTTTTCATTCCCTGAATATGAAGCTCTTTCAGTTTCTCCTTCATCTGTTCCTCAGCTCTTTGTTTCTTTCATTATACTCTTCTGAATGCTCTTTCTCTATCCTTTCAGCATCACAGAGCGTAATTTGCATGAGAATGACATCATTCTCACTTAACTGAAAATTCAAATATTTCAGTTGTGTGTTTAGTTTCTCCTTGTGCTTCTTGTCCTTTGGGTCCCTCCTTGTACCCTGATGTCATGCCATACACCACGTGTAGTGCCGCTTGCAGTAAAATGCTTTTTATGGATGGCAGCAGCAGTCTCATCGTGTGTTCTCTGACTCGTTGCTTTCTTACTCATACTGCATATTCACTCTTACTTAAAGGCAAGAACATCTGTATAATCAACAGAATTTTTTAAAATGCTTTTCCTGAGTTAAGTGTTAATCTCTTCCAAGTTTCAGGCATTCAGAATTTGTGTAATTTTGGTCAGAATTTGCGTGGGATTTTGAGCGTTTTGTCATCCAGTTAGATAGTCTTTGTTGTTAGGCATTGCCATGCAGTTCAACTGCATAGAGCAGTGGTGCCACTAGTGGTAAAATTATTTCTGTAGGGTTCTCCTATATAAGATAAATGTTAAGAGAACCTACTATGAAAAAACCCAGTATACCTGGAATTCAGAAAGATCTGTGTTTGCTGGAGATTTTGCTGTGATACCAACCTGAAGGAAACAGTTGAGATGTCAGCACAGGCCACCCTTGAGCCAGACTAAGCAAAGAGCGTTTTTGGATGTGAGACAAGATGAGATACAAGTTATGGGCTAATTTGATTCCAGATACTGGCATGAGTTTAAAATTCATTACAGTGAGGGAGTCAGTAACACTCGGATGAGAAGGATCTGGCCCTCCAATGGAACTATTCTAATACCTTAGCATCATCACTGTTTGGTAACTGTAACTTAAAATAGCTGGTGTTAGTCCTTATAAGTGCTTAAAAATGCTACAGTGATGCAAAGAACCGTTACATATGATAGCAATGGTTTAAGATTTTGCTTTCTCAAAAGAAAAGCAGTCATGAGTATGTACTTTTTTCCTTCTTAAAAGAATCACCTAATTCCTGGCAGTTTCATTTGAAATCTTACTTAAAAAAATAAATCCAGTTTAAATTTAAGATAGGACTCACTGATATCCTGGGTGCTCTATCTAGGACTGGTTCTGCAATTTCATTTCCACTGGGATGTACTATAAAATCAGTTAGGAATCAGTGCAGGACATAAAGCAAATGAGCAGAGAATGGCAGCTCTTGTGATAGCTATCAAGGTGATGAACGTTAACAGGCATTTTTCAGCTTTTTAGTATTCATACTTACAGATTGCCAGATATTTGGCTTTCTTTCACAGCTATCCTTAATCTTTCCTCACTTGTTCAAACATAGACGTTTTCCTGTCTTGTACACATAGCCTGGAGAGTCAGTTTGTGTTTCACTGTGAATTAAGTACAGACAAATCACCTCATTTTTGTGTTTAGGATAGGTAAACATGTTATCTCTTGGTTCAGACACAGGAGCAGTTTACAACAGGTTTAGTTACGGCACATCTGCTGAGTTACAGAAATTGCAAGTAGTTTAACCCTTTTTGCCACTTCAGTTGCCAGGCAAAATTACTTCACAGGCACCTCATTAGGAAAAAATGGTCTAAGGTAATTCGTATACCTCACATACCAGCTAAATCAGTGGGTGCTCTAAATCTGCCCTTCTGCTTACAACCTTTAGCTTTCAGTTACGTCAAGACTGACTTGCTCATGTATCTGAGCCCTGAATTTCAGGCAGTTATTCTGAGCATAAGATAATGTGTTCAGATCTTGTGTAAAATTCAGACCAAGTGTAGAAATAGATATGATTACACTCTGAGTATTATTACTCATAACTTTGCTTGGGCTATGACCTACTTGATAGGACCTGAAAACTACTCTAAATTCAGAGCTCCAGACTACTCCATTGTGGACTGCTCTTTGGCTGGCATAAAAGTTGGCTCAAAATAAGCTTCTCTAATGTGGTACAAGTTTTGGGAGCAAAGTCTAACCACCATTTTTCTGCTGAGCCCAGTGAGCTTTAGGCTACTGCAAATGAATTCCAAATGAAAAGCAGTTGAATTGCTAGTTTGCTTTAACTTGCCCTATGGTCAGTGTTATTATTTGACCAATCATAAGAACAAGGTAGGGAAAACAAGCATTTTTCCTCTTTCATGTCTTCCTGTGTCAACCTAAATGATTTACAGAAATTTGGCAAACTTAGAAAACGTTCTCTGTTTTGGGAGACTGCTATCTCTTCTTCTCCCTTTCGTCTTAGAGTCAGACGTTGCCCGGATTCGTATCTTCAGACAGCGTTTTACATTTGAAAATCAGCGGAGAATCATAGATTAATTTTGGTTGGAAGAGACCTTTAAGATCATAGAGTCCAACCATAACCAAACTCTAGCACTAAACCCTGTCCCTAAGAGCCTCATCTATACATCTTTTAAACGCCTCCAGGGATGGTGACTCCACCACTTCCCTGGGCAGCCTGTTCCAGTGCCTGACAACCCCTTCCATGAAGAATTTTTTCCTAATGTCCAATCTAAACCTCCCCTGGTGCAACTTGAGGCCATTTCCTCTCATCCTATCACTTGCTACTTGGGAGAAGAGACCAACACCCTCCATGCTACAACCTCCTTTCAGGGAGTTGTAGACAGCAGTGAGGTCTCCCCTCAGCCTCCTTTTCTCCTGGCTGAACAGCCCCAGTTCCCTCAGCCGCTTCTCATCAGACTTGTGCTCCAGGCCCCTCGGCAACTTTGTTGCCCTCCTCTGTGACCAAACTTAATCTTTTATTGCCTACCTATTGCTGCGAAAAATCCTTTTCCTCTGCACAAGGCCTTAAGACAAGAGGTCAGTCTAACCTTCCTTTCTGATGCGGAGGAGAAGGCAATCATCATCCATACAGAATTTTTTCATTTAATTTCTTCCAAGAACAACTTTTTCTGTGTAAGAAGGTGCTGTTAACCATCCCTCCCATACTTTTCCTAACAGATAGATGATCAAAACAGCAGCTGCTGCAAGACTTCCTTGAATATAGGTGATGACTTAAGCGGCTTCCCTCTCCATTTTCACCTGAGGCTATATATGATTTCTTTTGTTTTCACTACAGCCAGCCACTTTTGGTCTTCCGTTAAGACCTCTTTGTGTGTTTATAGATGCATTATTGAAAACAGCTCTTTCATTTACATTTGTTCTCTGCTCTTTCCAGTCATGATCAAGAGTTGGAAAACAAATAGGGCTTCTGGATCCTGTTGACTGCAGACTTCCATGCTGGGTAACAGAAAAGATTGGAGAATCACTTCTCCATATCTCCAAAGGAAACACCTTGATGCTAGATGGCTTGGTTTTGCTTTCGTGCCTTGTGGCTGAAAGGCTCTTCATGATAGATCTGCGTATTGATCAGACTAAGGGAGTTGACATTGATCACCAGTGCAATATTTCTAGACTTTATACATTGTTGGCATAACATTAAATTAAGATCATCTTCCTTCATGCAGAGATCCACAGAGCGCTCCTCTGTCTTGTGTCTTGCTCAGGAAACATCACGACAGGTCAACACAGTAGAAACAGACTACATTGACTGCTGTCTCAGTGGCCAGCACAAATGGCACATTGACTGCAAATGTTGTTTGTGCTTTTAGACAGCAATAGTTCAAGCTCAAGTTATATTCAGCATCTTTTCCTGAGGGCTCTTTGTGACTGCTGCCTGGCTCCGCCTTCTTGTGTGATGGGCAGGATTACACCTTTACAGTCTAAGAGCATTGCTTGCCTTTTTTTGAAATTACCTTCTTGCTTACCACTCAAATAAGCTTATTTTGGGTTAAGTTTTCTTAAAAATTATGACTGATCACTTCATTACTTGTCCATTTAGTTTGTATTACCCATGTACAGCATCTTTATAGTTTCGATTTTTTTTTTATCTTTTAAGAGAATAATTTGAATATTTATGTTATTTTAAGCAAGTTTTTATCCTGAACAGTATATCAAATGTTTTACCATGTTGACTGAGATTGGGAAAGCAGATTTTTGCATATAGGTGCAGGTATATGCTCACATTCCACAGTTTATGGGATGAATTTTTAAAGTAGAACATAATTAGAGCTAATCCAAAAAGGAAATACCTTGGTTAAGACAAAACAGAGACACCAACCTGTCTGTTATATAAAGCTTTTTCATATTAATCCTGTTGCATATTATGTTAATCTAAAGGAATTTAAGAGTGGATAGAAAAATGAAATTCCCTTATCCCTGTAAAAAGTTAAATTTACAGAGGAATGAGTATTATCAGGGCAAAAAGTAAAGAGTGGGGTGTGTCAAGTCTTGCATTTCATTTTGGTACTATTGGTAGTAATTTTTATACTATTGGTAGCAATAAAAACAATGGTATTTTTTACTTATATGTATGTGTCCTAATGAATTTCAGAATATCTTATGAGTATAGGAAATACTGCATCTCTCATATTTTACATGAGGAGACCAATATATCACAATTTTTTTTGTGAGCTCCAGCACAAATAATTTGCCAAAGGTGAATCAGCAGCTTATGGGAAGCTAGTGAAAAAATTTAGGTCTCTACTTCCATGCCCTGACTTTCTGAACATGATCGTTTCCTATTGGAAATATCATAGAGTCATCAAATATCTCAAGTTGGACGGAACCCATAAGGGTCATGGAGTCCAACTCCCAGCTCATCATAGGACTACCTAAAATTAAACCATATCACCAAGAATGTCATCCAGACATTCCTTGAACTCTGATAGGCTTGGTGCCGTGACTATTTCCCTGGGGAGCCTCTTCCAGTGGCTGACCACCCTCTCAGTGAAGAACCTTTTCCTGATGTCCAATCTGAACTTCCTCTGAAGCAGCGTCATTTTATTTCTTCATGTCCCATCGCTGGTCACCGGAGAGAGGAGATCAGCACCTCTCCTGCTGCTGCCCCACTTCAGGAAGGTGTAGACTCGATGAGGCCCACCCTCAGCCCTCTCTCTCCAAGCTGAACAGACCAAGTGACCTCAGCTGTTCCTCGTAAGTCTTGCCCTCAAAGCCTTTCACCATCTTGGTCGATAGTTTGACATCCTTCTTATACTGAAGTGCCCAGAACTGCACACAGTGCTCCTGATGAGGCCGCACCAATGCAGAGCAGAGCAGGACAATCTCCTCCCTCACCCAGCGAGGGACCTCTGGAGGTCATCTAATCCAACTTCCTGCTCAAAGAAAGGGCAACCTACCAGGTTGCTCAGGCCCACATCCAGTTGAGTTTTTAATATCTCCAAGGATACAGATTTCACAGTTTCACTGGGAACCTGTTCCTGTGTTTGACCACTCTCATGGTGAAAAATGTTTACCTTGTAACAAGCTGGAATTTCCCATATTCTAAGTCGTGTTTGTTGCTTCTTGTCCTTCCACTATGCACCTCCAGTAAAAGACTTGTTCCATCTTCTTTATACCATCCCATTAGTTAGCTGTAGACAGAAATGAGATCTCTGAGTATTCTCTTGTTAAGGCTGAACAGCTCTCAGCTTCTCAGCCTCGACATGTGCCCTAGCCCCCAAAACATTATCTTAGTAGAAGTCCACTAAATTTGCTGTAGTAAATCCATGTCTTTCTTGCCCTAAAGTGCCCAGAACTGGACACAGCACTCCAGATGTTGTTACTCCAAGCACCAAATAGAGGAGCAGGGTCACTTCTCTTGATCTCCTGCTTGTACTTTCACTAATACAAGCCAGGATGTTGTTGGCCTTCTTTGCCTTAAGGAAACACTGCTGACTTCCATTCAACTTGTCTATCAGGGACACCAGGTTTTTCTTCAAAACTGCTTTCTAGCCAGTCAATTCTAAGCCTGTTCCATTGTATGGGATTATTCCATCCCATACACAGGACTTGGGTTTGCCTTCATTGAAGCTCATAATGTTCCCTTCAGGACAATTTTTCTAATCTGTTAAGGCCCCTCTGAATAGCAGCCTGACTCGGTGGTATATCGACCACTCCCCCAATTTGGTATAATCCAGAAATTTGCAGAAAGTGCTATCCATCCCAAAATCCAGATTGTCAGCAGGGACACTAGGCAATGTTGGCCCTAATATCACTAGCTGAGGCTGAGGGACAGCTCTAGGGACAGACTGTCAGTTGGTCTTCGTACCACTGATTCAGTCCTTTGAGTTCAGCTGTCCGGACAATTTTCCACTCCCTGTGTTATCCACTTATCCACTATATCTGACTCTTCATCACTGTGGCCTTAAGGATGCTATGGAAGACCATATCAAAGGACTTGTTAAGTAGAAAAACATCCACAGCTCTCCCCTTATCTGCAGTGTAAGTCGTGTCATTGTTAAGGCAATCAGGTTAACGAGACATTATTTGCTCTCAGTAAACCAATGCCGGCCATTCCCAGTCGTCTTCTTGTCTTTCATATGTGCTTGTAAATGGCTTCCAGGATGATTTGCTCCATAAATGTACAGGGGTCTGATATGAGTAGTAGGCCAGTAGTTCCCCAGATCCCCCCTCTTGCCTTTCTTGACCTTGTCCAGTCATAAGGAACGCTACCTTGTCCTTATGACTTATCAAAGATTATAGAGTGACCTCACTAAGACGTATATGACTGTATGATCTTCAGATGTGTCCCTTCTAGTCCCATAGACCCATGTAAGTTTGTTCTGCTTTGTACTGTATCTCGGCTCCTAAAACATTGGTTTGGATCTTACTTCAAATTGACCTAAGCTGCCAAAGGGAATAATAAAAATTCTGAGATTTGCCTGATTTTGAGTTACAGCCTTAAAATCACACCATATTCTTTTGATCATAGAGATAAAATGAAGTCACAAAAATTGGAGGCAGATTTTGGAGACACCTGCCTCCGAGGCACTTTCTCAGTGCTTTTATGAAATAACTGGCCACTTCAAAAAAACAGATTTGAATAGAAGCTTACATTTTGAATGGTGATGTTTATCTGGTTCATAAAATAAGCTGAAATTTAGATTTTCAGAAATGTTTCCAAGCCATGACATATGTGTTCAGAGTTTCAGGCATTTAGTCACATTCAAAGCCAAATAAATCCTGTCTGGTGTCAGTCTTATTTTTAGGAAAGTAACCAGGCTCTATTGCCACCTGGTAGAGATTCTGCTGTAGTTCAAAAACTTCGGAAGTAGAACCTGAAGAACTGATCTGTCACTGCTAAACCCTTGCAGACACTGAAGTGACATATTAAAGGACTGAATACCCATGTAACTTCACCTGGTAACTTAGTCAACATTCCTGATCCAGTGCTGAATGACCAACAGCTCAAGCTTGTGCTTTTTCATAGGATATTTTAATATTCAGAAGCAGTGCTTATTCCACAGTGCAATGGACTATTGTTAAAACAATAAATCTCCTGAGCAAGCCACAGGTATGGCATGTTGATAATAATTTTGGTTATTTCTTGTCTAGAGATCCAGGGAGCAGATACATGAGACTTTGTTCCAGAATTAGGAGCTTACAGTGGAAAAATACAATGTAAGCTGTCCCAGACTGCATTATGTAAATAGATGTCTTTCTCTTTAGATCCCTGTTTCTGTCTGAGTTTTCTGGTGGGAATTCAATAAGGGTGTAAGTGGGGCTGTAAACATCACTTCAAATTCACAGGGAAGTCTAATAGTTTCAAATGAAGAGATTTATCATAATTCAGAAGGAATCTAAATGTCAGTTACATGACAGTGCTTTATTTGTGTCTTCAAGTTATTTTTCTGCTCCCTCGTCAGAACAGAAAAAATCAGAAACATGCCAAAAAGTCTGAAACAAGGAAAATAATTTTTTTTAAAAGAGTAATAAAAGAAAGAATAATAAAGAGTAATAAATATACTGAGGTTGCCTTTCACAGTGAAAAAAAACAGTGGAAAATGGTCTGTAGGATCAATATCAACATAAATTTTGAACTTCCATTCTTTCCCTTCCATATAAGTACAGCTTCTCCCATGTGATGGCTTGGAAATAAGTCATTTGCTTCTGCTCTTTATTTCAGACCTAAAACTTGTGTTTCCATTTCAAGTATATAATCAAGTTAGATAGTCATGCGGTGAAGAATGAGTTGAAGCAATTTCTAACAGAAACATAGGTGGTGATGCGCTTTGGTTTATCTTGCACATAGACCTCAGCTATTCTATCTGATGTAGCTCATGATACCTTTTTGCCACATTCTACTGTTCGTGTTTGCTTTCTCTTACCAATGTGTTCTCATGACCTTGAATTTAAGGAGTTTCATCATTACATCTCTCCGATTATGCAAAATGTTAGAGGTATTGGCAGATGTCCTCTTGTTCACGTGCATCTTCATTCTGTTAGAGTTCATCATGTATTAAAGTCCAAGTCACCAGGAAAGTTGACGGGTATTTATCCTTTTTGGTTTGTTTTACTAAATCTCTGTGAAAATAAGAAAAGCTGGCTTAATTCCCTCTATTTATACATAGAAATAACTCTTGTTCACTGAATGACCCTTACCCTATAGATCCAGTCATCCATGCCATGGGAAAAAAAAATTGTTGTGTCTATTCATTTTCACTGGATGTCATCCAGAAAGCAGAAATATTACTGCTTATGTTCATCTTGTGTTGATGAACTGCAATAAAGGACTCTTCATGTGCCAAAGTTAATCTACTAATGTAAGATTTACTGCTCTTTGCAGTGCCATGCCAAACGTACATCTTCAGCACTTTTTCCTGGTTTTTAACCTTAACTCTTTACTCCTGGCAGATCATCCTACCCTTGAACTCTACCCAAGTAAAAAAGTTTTAAATGACCCAAAACGTTTTCCCTTCTCTGAAACATAAAATAATTTGATATGTTGGCCTGTGAGGACACACACGCACACACATTCACGTACAAATGGAAATGCCAGCGTTGTCATTTACAGAAAAATTCTTCAAGCAGCAGTGTCAGCATCAAAATCTATAAAATAGTCCTTCCCAGGGGAGTAAATGAAAATCAGAACTACATTATTTAGACAGTTGGGTTCAGGTCCTGCAAGTCATACCTAAGGTGAGCAAGAACTCCGCCTGGAAATAAGGAGTTGCAGACTCAGCTCCCTTTTCAGAAAGCCGTTCCAAAAGACATATCAATCCATTTGTTAGCTGTGCTTGCTGGCAGTTATATGCAAATCCATTTGTATGCTTATTGCTTCTTCTACATGATGTTATTACATAACACACATGGCATAAAAAATATAAAATCTGTCTAGTAGAGCGTGTGTGAATGTGTATGGACAGCAGAGTTCTGTCCCTTGCTGTTAATGCATGTATGCCCCAACCGCTTGCTTTCAGTTTGTTCCTAAGTGCCAGCAGCTCATTCCACAACTGATGAAGAGATCTGTGCCCAGTGCAAAAGGAAAAAAAAAAAAAAGTTACACTTGTTTTATTTTGAAACAGGGAAGTCCCAAAGGGCCAGTCTAAGTTCACCTTGAGGGCATTATCAGAGACTACTTCAAAACGAAAATCTTTTAGTGCTAGTCAGTGAAAGATAAAGCCTTTTCTGTTTCGTGTAAATAATTTTTGATCAATGTACTGTTCTAAGGCAATTCCCAATTAGCATATCCTATAGCTTCTTGTCAGACCCTGTCCACAGGGTACAATTGTGACACAGGCTGTGAATATTCAGCAATAGGAGTCTGTAAATCTGAGTAGGTAATGACAAAGCCTCTTTAGGGAAAGCCAGAATGAGGTGAGCTGAGTAGAATAATGGCAGTCTTGGGGAACAGGGGGGTATTTTAATCAAAGCCAGAGCAACTGAAAAAGATACTATTAAAAGGACTTGCTCTCTGAAGTAAATACTTTTCAGATAAATGCACAGTTCAAACTGACATGCTAAATTGGCATCCTTACATCCACTCTGTTCTCTGGATCAAAGCGAAGTTAATCATTTCACTTGCCTTTTATCTATTTTATGGATGTATGTGTGTATGTGTGCGTATGTATGTGTACGGTGTGCGCATGTGCACACACGAGTAACAGAAAAGAATGGCAATGAGGGAGGGGTTTTTGCTTTTTCTGTAATGAAGTTGGAGATTTTTTTTTAAATGTAGTGGTACCTAATAGTCATTGCCCACTGTTGTAAAAGCTCAGAAGTATTGCAGCTTTCTCTTGCCTGTGTTTGCCCAGCCACCCTTCTACATACTACAAGCACTGGGAAATTTCAATGACACAGCTTGGAATGGGTTCAGTGACCTCAATTATGCCCTCCCACCCACTCCAAACTCCTTTCAATTTGCAAAAAGCTTTAAGTGGACAAAACCCAGATGCCTTTTGCTTGTAGTTCAGTAAGAACAGATTGGGCATGTAGATTCTTGTCAAAGTGATATATGTAGTTCATTTTCCATTAACTCTTTCTTAACTAAGGATTTTAAATTCTCAGTTCCAAGTCTAGCACTCTGCTTTGCTTCCTGCTGCTTTTTAAAGTTCATTATGCCTACAACATCATTTAAAAAAATGAACTTTAAAAAGCCTCAGCTAGACATTGACTGATACAAAACAGATTGAATGTTTGGTTCTGCTTTTAAAGGCAATCACTTTTTTTTCTTTTTAAGCTTGTTTCATATGTAATAACCCATTCTGTTGTCTAAGACTGTTCGAAAGCACTAACTAAAAATAATAAATAAAAACACGAGTTTGGGGGGAGAAAGAAATCATGACCTGTGGGAATGATTTACCAGTCAAAACCAGTACATGGGCCCTGACAACCCTGAGAGCTTGCTTCAGTTGGCTTGCTTAAACTTAGATTGCTTTCATAATGTTGTAGTATTGCCCCAAAGAGTCGGTGCCTTTCCCTTTCCCCAGAACATTTCATTACACTCCTTTTCTCCCTTTCTCTCTCTCTCTCTCTCTCATTCTGCAGAAACATGTGCTGTCAATAACGGAGGCTGCGATCGGACTTGCAAGGATACCGCGACAGGGGTACGATGCAGTTGCCCAGTTGGATTTACCCTGCAGCCTGATGGGAAAACATGCAAAGGTCAGCTTCTGTTTGCTTTGCAATGCATCATTTGCCTTCAGCGGTTCCAGTGCAAGATGTAAATATTCAGTTATTTAATCAATACTTTTAAGTTAAGGCAATACTGGCATAGTGATTGCAATTGAGTTCATTAGCTTTCTCCTTCCTTAATTTTTCTGTATTTACCTATTTCAGTCATTTTTCTCTCTATTTATTAGAGGGTTTTATTACTGCAAAGAAATGAGATACAGAGGTCAAACTGTTTCAAACTGACCAGAAATTTAGAGGAACAGCTCTGGGCTGCAAAAAGCCTTCAATTTCAAAAGATAGTCTGATACCCTTGGAAAGCTTCGGTCATCTAGTGATGTCTGAATTTGTCTATTCAAACAGCGAGTTAAAATTCTCAATCAGTACTTTGTTACCTTCAAGTAATCAACTGGTTATTACTAAGTGAAGCCAAGCAAAAGATGCAGAGGTATTGCTCAAAAAAAGCCAGACGACTGTCCATTTCTGCCCCTTCAAAACATAAGCAGCCAGCTACAAAGGAAAATCAAAACAACATTTACTAGTGCACAAGTCTAAACCAGACAGCCAGCACTCAGATTTTGCCATTCCAAAGGCAGCACAAGAACCTTGGCATTTTGTCCTTCATGAGTGTGTTAAAACTGAGGTCGGGGGAAGAGAGAACAAAGAAGAGCATCTGATATCACTGTCAACATCTGTTCTCAGTTAAGGAGACAGGGACAGTGTTCAAATATCCCTGCAGAATGACACTTAATGGCACTATGCATGTGAGTAAATTTTAATACCTCTTAGTAGGACAAGGCCCTCCATCAACCGTTTTCGAGTCTTGTATGTATTTCTTTTGAGGTCCATTGCAAAAGAGTTGATGATGGACATCCAGGAGGACATTGCACATATTGTTGTCATGGAGAATACTTTTTTATCACTCAGTGATTTAGCAGATGTTGACCTAACTTGCTAAGACACTGTTGGGACTTTTTTCCTTCAAAGTAACCAGAAATGTCAGAAAATGTTCAGTCCAGGGCTTGATGTTACTTAAAATAGTAAAACCCACAAAAATAAACAGAAAATGTGTGGTTTCCTCTTGCTCCAGGCTGAAAAATCCCAGTGCTTGGGCATGATCCTGTTAGTATTTAGAGAAATAACAGTCCATTTGCCTGTTTGTTTGAAAATAAAACATTTAAACTGCCATTGCACACAATGTTAATAGTTAAGGGTGAGCACACATCAAAAATTAGTTGTTTTAGTTCAAGCCACATAAAAATAAATCTTCGTTTTTACAGGCAGACTACCTAAGCCATAGCAGAGCAATAACAGTGATTCCAGCAACTGCTTAAAAAGGAGGCATTTTAATACTGTAACATACACCTAGACTTCATCACAATGTTTATTATTGAAACTGTATCATGAAAAAAAAAATAGTTCTAAATTTAGAAGTTTGGCCATAGAACTAATATGAAACAATATTTATATAATAATCAAGTCTATAATTAGTGCTACAGACAAAATTAAATACTTAACCGATCTTCAAAGCAAATACCCTAGCTCTAAGCTCTTTCACATTTTTTCTTTTTCCCATTTTTATGGGAATAAAATATAAGAAACAGAATCTGTGTTTTTATGATGCTGCTGATTCTTTCTTGCTTTCTTAAAATAAGCAGCAACTGGAAATTAACTCACATGGTTTAACAAACCAACCAGACCATTTCTTTTTAATCTGTATTGACATTTTTGTCATAAAATGGTAAATGCATGTTTTGCATTTACTTTAACTGTAATTAATAATATTTATTTAATATACAGCACTGTGAGATTTTGGGGCTAGATTCGGCTTCCTTGAAGCTCAAGTAACTTCTCATTTAAATCTGTGTGCAAAAGATCCTGCATGTGAAGTGACCAGTGGAGCTTCTTCTCTAGTTTCACAGGCAGCCCTTAGTCAAGGCTGCTCTCTCTAAGATATACATCTTCTGAGTGCAAAATTGAGCATTTTGGTGGAGTGGCACTGATGCCTTCTCGGCTCCTCTTGCTTATAGGTTAAGCCTGGGAAAGGCTGGGATGTGGGAATTCAGTGTGTACATATTCCATCCTCTGAGTTCCATAGGAAACAAAAGAGTGATCTGCTCAGGTTTTATCCTTTTATTTTTTTTCTCTTTACTCTCCTTGATTTAACTGGCCCACAATTTCTCATATATATATATATATAGTTGATTGTTACTGCTAACTGTAACATTACATGTGTGGTAAGAGCTATGGATTACCTATTAAAGCATCTTCAGAGATCATGCAGCTGTCACATCCTGTCTTTTTGGGGCAGATTTTTCGAGTCCATCAACTGTCACAGCTTCTTCAAGTGAGGTTTTTCATAAAAGCATCATTTTTAGAGAGGTTATGTTTCTAAATATGGGAGAAACATATGCCATTATCTATTAAAGGAAAGTAGAGAGACAGGGCATGCAAGAAAAGCTGAGAGAAAGTGGAGGGATAATTAGTATATTAACCAAAAAATGCAATTGTGGGTTGAGCAAAATGATTAGTGTGTTTAGGTTGAATTTAGCAAACAATGTTTCCCAAAAGAATGTTTTTATGGGAAAGTCTACGATTTTTCAGTCCATTTCGGCATCTTCCTCTCTTAAGACATTTTACATAGTGCAGCTACTATTTGAAATTATGTAGTTGTTTAGATACAAGAGGCTTAAATAAGACTCAAAGAAACATCTGAACTTTCGAGTACTTTGAGGTGAACATTGTGTAATTTATTAATCTGAAATTTTAGCTCACTTGCAGGTGATTTCCTCAATAGTGTGCTTTTACCATACTGGTTTTCTGTGGAAATCTGTTGCCACTTTTCTTCCTCGTTTTTTACAAGGGAGTCAGCTAAATTAAAGAATATTTTTTGTTTTAAATTAATGAAATAAATAAAAGTCTTAGTTTTTCTAAATAACAAAAAGTACTAGATGGTTCAGTTCAAAAATAAGGACTTGTCTGTTTGAGGCACTGTATAGACACATATAATGGGAAGAAGAGTTTACTGTCCGAAATGTTCACAGGTTTTTGCTTACTAGTTTGGAATTTCATTAACTGTTTGGTATAGGAAAAGGCAAGCACACATACGATAAGAAAGGCAATTTTTAAAGAAAGCGTATATGCAGACATGCTTCATTTGCCGAAAGCACATAAACCGTATTAAATATAACTAATTGTTCTACACTTTATTTGCAAGATCATATTTCATATTCTATAGTTCTGTCATAAAAGCTGGGCTTGATTCAAATCACAGAGTACAGAACTGAGTCGGGACTGAAACTCTGGTATTTCTCTTGGCCCTTTCCCAATGTATCAGAGAATAGAGGATACAGGAAAGCAATTTCCAGGTGATACAAGGGACCTACCTTCAGCGGTTTTGCATGTTGATCTCTTTCACAGGCTCAGTGGGAAATGGCAGTTCATTGTACCTCAAAGAATCAAGCTCCTTTTGTTAATGCATGGTGCAGTCTGGTTTATATCACATGTCAATAAAATAGGAAAAAAAATATTGTGGAGAAAGTTTTAACATGGAATATGTACAGGTAGCTACACAGACCGTAGGAAGACTACTATAGTGGAAGATTATTTTGGTTTCTGGAAGCTGAAAAAGTCTTTTCGATCTCTGATTCTTTCTCCCTTACATATACTACTTACCTGATCTCATGGTGAAATAAGAGCAAAAGTGCTGTCTGTGGTCTAGTTAGAGGAACCTTCAGATGTGTTGATGGTGGCTGGGACAAAAATACATTAACCTTTTGCTTTCCTTTAAAAGTCAGTCTCAAACTCAAGTATTCCCTCAGATGGGTTGGCAGACAATGGAGATTGCTCCTGTTTTCCCTTCGGCTTTCCTATCAACCTGGATCTTAATAAGCCAAACCATGGAGGCTTTTGTCAGCTAAGAGAGGCATCCCAGGCAGAAAGAGTTCCATATTCTCCCTCTAATTAATGCTATTTAATTTCTCCCACTGTTGTAATGGGGTGATCCCAGCTTGACGCTGAGTTTATTTGATGCTGTTAGTTATTGTACTGCATGTGACAAAACAGTGTAGTTCATTTCCTTAAATGCCAAGCAAGTCATCCCACAGAAGTCAGCTAATGCAGCCAGAAAGAGAGCCGAAGGGCTAAAAGACGTAGCAGCCCAGGATGCTTATTGCTCGTTGCCTCTTACCCACTTTTAATATTCCCTGTATTGTGCATATCAGGGATTCTGTGGCCCTTGCCTCCCTTGCTTGTTGGTTTCTGTGCATCCTTCCTGCTGAGTACCCTTTTCACACATCTGTGTGTAATCTGCCCTCAGCAAGAATATTTATCAATTTAGCATTTTCATTATATTAAATACAACTTATGTAGCTGATAAAGCAGGAGACTCATTTGCAAAAAAAAAATTCTGGGGTTCGGTCAGACTGGATTAGATTTAGGACAGTTTTCTGAAGATTGTTTAACTCCAGCTGCCAAACTGGATCAAACAATAAATGGCTCATCTGCCCAAGGGCAGCTACAGAATGGGAGACAACCTGAGCAAGGGAGCATTCTTCTTCCAGGACTTACAGTAGAGAAGGACTGGGAATGACTGTAAAAGGCATCTGAGAGAGACAGGAGCTTTCTTTGTGGATTCTCTAAAAAGTGAGTTAGAGCAAGAGGAAGGGCCACGGGCTTCCGGCATGGTGTAAAATGTAGGAGTGCATATCTGATGTGCTCCGTCTCTGCCTCGGGCATTTAACAAAGCAACTGTGCCCCCAAGGCACTCTTGTGCCCCAGAGTAATGCAATTTCCCGGCTCCGTACACATAGGCATAGAGAAACTGTGCAGGGTGTAGCACTTGCTGAACACCTGGCATCAAATGGCAGAGGAAACAGAATTTTTAAGCAGGAGAAGAGAAGCCTAAGTGGATTTCTAAAAATTTCTAGTGGATTTCTATAAAGTGCCACTTAACTTTGCAATGCCCTGTAGATGTTTTGTAATAGCAAGACGTGTATTATTTTGTTTAGCTAACTTTCTATGTTGTGTCATTTTCATAGGTAAGCTTGACAGTGGGATTTTAGGGAGGTAGATATTGAGCGGTGCTAGAATGTCAGTGGTTTTAGTAGCAATCGATAATCTGCCACCAACTGTGGCTAAATACAGTGGTGTTAATTCGCATGTACAAATAGATCTTTTCCAAGCCCAGGTGATCCCATGGACGTGTATTCAGGAGACAGAAAGGTCCCTACACATTTCCACCTAGAGATGGGGCATTTTATTTACTGTGCAACAGTAAGTAAGCCCTTCTTAGCACTCTGGCATATTGTTTAACTAGAGCGGTGTTACGCTGGGGTTATGTGCTGGATGCTGTTTAGGCAAACATTTCTTCTTCCTGCTGTCTCATTGTCATGGTTACCAAGCAATGTGGTGTGCTCTCCACTTCCTTGAAACAGGCCCCCATCCTTTTGCATTCAGATGCAGCAAAGAAACGTGGCGCTTACGCACTTAAATACTTCACTGTGCTACAGTGGGAACATCAGAAATGCCTTAGTGTTGAATGGTTTGTCCACTAACGCAACTCTGTAACCGTCCTTATCATCATGCAATCTACAAAAGAAGAGCAGGAGCATAGAAACTAATGAACAATTTCAGCCAAAGGACCAAATCAAAGTTTATTGAAATAAAAGGGAAATTTTACATTTGCTTTAGTAGGTTGACATAGTCATTGCTCTTTTTTATCTTTCTCAACTGCA
Source organism: Pampusana beccarii (assembly GCA_013399365.1). NCBI lineage: Eukaryota > Metazoa > Chordata > Aves > Columbiformes > Columbidae > Pampusana > Pampusana beccarii. The sequence continues at coordinate 41,061 of VWYH01003423.1, forward strand.
GCCTATTACAGCAGGAAAATGCATTTAAAATTGAGGTTTGGGGATACAAAAAGTGAAACTCTGAAAGTTAATTAATTTTTGAAAACGGAATTGTTTCTCTGAGGAAAGACTTTATTACAGAATGAGTTTCAATGAAGCAAAATATGTCATGTTTAGTTAATATTTAACTGAGAGGTTTCATTAAATTAAATGTTTAAAATTAATGCTTGACATCAGTTTGATACAAGAATATGACTCAGATGTTGAAGGCTTTCCTCTCTTTTCATTCAGAACACACTAACACTAAGTGAAAAGCTCACAACGAACAGTTTAGCTGGCCAATTTGGCTTCATTTCCTGGCTACAGAATATCCGTGAACAGTTATGATTTCCTTCATCATTCCAGTAGTCAAAATCACTTAGAATTTGATGTAGGTCTTTTTTCTCTAAATTTGATTAAATTGACGAAAACTTTTAGAATTGCATCTTGTCGGTCCTGATCAATTCATGTGAAACTGAAAATGTTTCTTTTTTTCTTAGAAAGAAACACCAGAAGGAGTTTCAGGTTGTTTATATTGTTTATTATTAGTAAGATGCAGTTGTTTGTCTGGTACACCAATTATTAGCTTCCTTGACTTATGATACTACCTTTGTTTGTCTGTGATTGATTGGATATGTATCAGAGTAGTGTATTTTTTTCACTGATTGCCTAAATGGGGACATTTTTGCAGTAGGAGTAATTACCTGAGATGAACTCGGGTTTTGTGTAGTTAGTGTCCCTGACTTGACATTTTTTTTACATGCCAGTAAAAGTTTGACAGTAAAATATATCCCTGTGCAAGATAACCTCTATACAATACGTGCATCAGTCAAGTTTACACCAAGACAGATAGAACTTAGATGGCACAGATGGCCACACTTTTCATATCGTGGAAGTGTCCCAATAACTTTAGAATAAAATCTGTAGGTTTGGATCAGGTCTTCTGAACTAGAATTTATCTCTCCTGAGAGGCAAATGCAAGACAGACACAACTGAACACATATGAATGAACTTTTTTATTTTTTTGGCTTGGGCATTGTTCTAGTTTTCTTCCTTCACTATAAAGAGGCCTCCTTGAAAGTAGTCACTCAAATACAAAAAGTTTTCCTTGGTTAGGCTGCCACAGAAAATTCTTAGGTTTCTGTTTGAGTGAGACCATCATCTTACCAAAGGTATACGTGACTTTTTCATAAATGCATAAGAAGCATTAAAAAAGACACCACTAAAATAGCATGCTGAAAGGTAATCTAAGGTCTCTGCTGAAGAGTGTAACTTCCATTTGAAGGTACACAACCACGGAATTTAGGTATTTAGCTTCTACGTAACTTCAGGGAACATATTGCATTAGAATCACTAAGATACTGTGCTATAAAGCTGGAATTGTGTTCCCTGTTGAATTAATTCACATACATCAGCAGTTTAAAGTAAAAGGTATTTAAATTATCACCTCAAGAATTTAAACTTCTAGAGATTGCTTATAGAGGCAAATCTGTTCATAGCTGCCTGACCACTCCTACTTGAGATCTGCAGGCATTCTGTGCATCTCCCATTAGCAGTATCAGTTAGCGTGATATCTGTGGTACTCCACACAGTGAAAGGAATATTGGTGTCTGCTCTACACTATGAGTATGAGTGTCAATATGTATTGGATTGGCACTCAGAGCAGGTCCTGGGACATACAAAAAGAGCTTTTTCCAGCTCATCTTTCTCTAGCAACACAAAGATTTTTAAGATGTGAAGAGATCAGTTTAGCTTCCTTCACATTAGACACATGCATTTTTTGAGGAAAATAAACATTATGAGCCACTGGCCATAATGATCCATTAGCATTTTCTAGTGCTCTCTCAGAAAAAAAAAAAAAGAAAAAAATACATGCGAATGGTGTGAAAGAATAAACTCAAATGAAGTAAGTTGCTGGCAGTCATCACCTCCACTGCAGTCAGGGTGCTGTGGTAGCAGCGAATGTCAGCATAAATGTCAGTCAGAAGATTACAAGCAGCAGTGGGGTTTTTGAAGGGGACATCTGGCAAAGCCAGAGAGGGCAGAGACCTGCTAGTCTCATTCCCTTTACTTCTGATTACGTTTTCCTTGATAACTGCAGCACCTGAAATGGCTATCTACTTCTGTGGCAGATCTTTAAGATAATTTATGTAGTTAATAGGGTGGTTGTACTCTTAAGTTTAATACTAGTTCATACCATTGCTGCTTGATGCTAGAGTAATTTGGTGTACAGCACATTAAATGTTGTTAACATTCTGCTGATATGGTGCTTTATACTGTATTTGGTTTGGAAAACAGTGTATGGAAAACGGTCCCTTAGCCTTACTCTCAGTCAACGTTAGAGTGATAACTAACGAGAGCAGCTTTTCATTAAGCTAATAAGTAGCTTATCATGGCTTGCTGTGCATAAATAAAGCTATCTGGGTTGGATTGCTCTGGGATATCCCAGAGCAACAGTATGCATGCTGCTTAGATTCTGTCAAAAGTAACTAAGGGAAAGACAGAATTACTCTTAGTAGGCTTTTATTTACTATTTTGGTGTCTCCAGTGGAAAAAACGCAAAACTTTGCAAATGGAAACAGATTGAGATACACTGAGTGCTTAGACCTTCTGTGAAGAAGCTGACCCAAGCAGACAAAACATTTTAACCATGATTTCTGGGAGTGGCAAGTGGTCAGCCATATACACTTCAGACTTTTTAGGGGAAAATTTCTCAGACGTTTCAGAAAATTGAGTCCTTGTGGAATTTCAAGTCAAGAACCTCAGAAAACAAAACAAAAAAGGCCTTGAAAATTACTATTTCATTTTTAAGATAGAGGTTATCATCCTCAGGCCTTTGTAGAGACTGTACCTTCTGAGACTCTTCCTTTGATCCCCAAGGTCCATATTGCCTCTGCCATGGATACCAAACTAGAATGTCTGTCCCCTCTTCTGTGCATCAGCTCTCAGTGGTCATCAACTTTGATTCTGGACCTTATGCCTTTTGCTTCTCTTAGGAATCCCACAGTGTCCCATATTTTAGAATATGGTCAGAAAAATAGATGACCCCAAGGAAAAATAAGCACATCAGCCTTGGTAATTCCTAATGGGATTAGAGGTTTTGCATCATATGTCTAAGTTACCTCCTATTTGCACAAGCTTAAAGGTATGTGCATTGGGAAGCAACATGGAACAGCTGGCACCCTCCAAACTCATGCCCTATCACAATAACATGCTCATGAGCACATGCAAATAGTCTAATCCTAGCCTATAGGGTATACACTATACTTGACTTGAAACTGTATCTGAACTGGGTTACCCATTCCACTTCCCTTCGGGGTCTGACCGGTGAGGAATAAAGTGACTCTTCTTGACCTCAACTATGAAAACCAAAAAAAAAAGAAAAAAGTGAATGTTAATACAGTGGTGCAAAGAGGCCTGTGTTCTCCACTCACACGTGAAAGTCAATGCAGCACAAAATTCCAGTTTCTTTCTGGTTTCCTTGTACCTTCTGTGTCACTCCCTCAGAAAAAGGTCCTACTCCAGAGGAATCAGACTTCCCTGATTTTTATCAACAGCAGTCAGTAGCCTGTTTGTCAAAGCCAGTTCACGAGCTGTCTGGAGTCAGGGGGTAGAATTTTAGAAGTTAGTTGAAGTATGCGTTGTCTTTTAACAACCCTTAAGTGTTTACTGAAGTGGTTTATTTTGAGCCATTCTCGCTCCCTGAATGACTCTTTCCATGCTTCTCAACATCTTAAACCAAGAGTAAACTTCCCAATAGCCAAATCAAGGTCTAGTTTTCATAATTCATTATACAGCAACTCTACTTCCATCAGACCCCTCACAGGACTCTGCACCACTTACCAGTGTTTGTAACTAGAAATAAGTGCGTGTTCAAATATAAACACCCTTTCAGTTTGTTTTGCTGTACATATAAGCAAAGAGCTATCAGAAAATAGAGGAGATCAGATAATATCACAAGCCACTGTACTCATGAATCAAAACAAAAAATACCTTTGCCCTTTCCATGTTGAACACCAAGGCAACTACAAATCTTGTGGCTGAGGTCTGTCTTTTATCCTAAAAACAAGTAAAAAAAATCCCGAGCAAACAAACTCTTAAGTGTTTACATGTATAGATTTTATGACACAGAATGGAGAATGGACAGAGGAATGTCTTTGCCTTGCATGAGAAGCCAGCACCTAAATAAATTAATGAACATGAGATTGTTGTGAAGAATGATGATCATGAAAATATGGGTCCTCCAGTAACTAGGCTAGTGCTTCTAGGAGGAACAAAAATAGTCATTTTCTATATATGTGATGCACAGATTAAATGTTCAATTAAAATAGCTGAACTTTCTTTAAAATGCCTTCTGACAAACAAGTTCTGACCATTTTCCAGTGCTTCTGCGTAGTCAAGGCATCACGAGATCACATGCCATTTTCAAGAAGCAAGCAGATAGCTTCTTGGTAAAGGCAGACTTGTGTGAATCTCAAACTTCTTGAGTGATTTATGGACATCAACAGATTTTCTGGGCAGATGTTGCAGCAGCAGCAAAGGATCTCCCTGTCTCTTCCCCTTCCTAATACACCTCTTCTGGCAAAACCCTTATGATTAAGAAAATAGAGGCATTTGTGCCAAAAAGGTGACCACAGACAGACAGTGGGTGGTTTAGGACTATGAAGCAATAGATGCAGCTGCCTAACCAGAGAAAAAAGTAGTGAAAAAACATTAAATGAGAGGAAAATGAGGACTTTTGTCATGAAAACAGTGGTCCTGTTCACTGCTTAAGTACTGGCAAGAGTTTCTGAGGACACAGACTTTGTAACCTCTTTGTGGAAGCACTGAGAAGATTGTGTTATAGTGCGACTCAGTAAATGCTTCTCCAGGAATTTCTTTGGCATATGAATCAACCACGTGCATGGACTATGCAGCAGAGATAACAGGTGGACTTGTACTTGGTGAAAGAAGATGCAAAGGAAATTTTCTAAATTTATTTTATAGGAGTGACAAATGGACGACTGAAACCAAAAGGGAATATTAAATAACAGAGGCAGTCTTTAGGTTATTTTTGTTTTGGTAGGACATGAGCAAGATACAAGACCATCTGTGTCCAATAAAACCTCACAAACGTTGGAATTGGGAGAGGGAAGACTGAGTATGTGATGGAGGAGCAATGGTCAAGTTCAGTTTATCAAAAGAGCTGCTTGCTTTAGAAGAGATGGATAAGACTTGGAAATCAGACCAGAGCATGAGCTCCGAGGCAGCTACAAAAACATTTGCAGCATAGCTACCTAAATGTGGATTAAAGAAGCAAACGTTAAGGCCTCTCGGTGATAGCCTTGTTACTGAGGCCACAGTCATTTTATGTGATTACATCACTGTTATCCAGTTTCTGACAAAGAACAAATAAAATCAACCCAATGTGAGGAAAATGGTAACAGCATCTGGCAGACAGCTGGAGGAGCTCAGTAGAAAGCTCCATGTCTTGTCCAGTGAGGGGGCCATAGTCATCTGGCCCAACGCTGCTGCCCTGGAGACAACTGTTTCAAGGCTTGATAAGACTGGGAGGTGACTCAGAATTAGGATTCTAATTTTTTTCCCCACTTTTTTCGAGACCATTGTTGGTGCAAACGCAAATCTGGCATGTGGTAAGATGACATAGCATCCGACTGAGGGGCAGAGGGAGGCACGGAGAGAGGTGAAGGGTCAGCAAAGTTGGTGGTAAAACCGTAGGTGGTGGAGGAGACATTGCAGAGTCAGAAGGGTGCTGGTCACCAGCAGAAAATGTATGGAATTTGAGGGAAGGAAAGATAGAAAACTCTTGGTGGTAGGTGGCTGTAAGTGGTCAAACCTAAGGAGGGGATCAGAAAAGTGAGAAATTGGACACTGGCTGATGGCTATGTATGTTGACTGAGCGTCGTAACAGTACATTTTAGCTATATCAACATAATTCGATCCAGACTTTTTAAGAGAGAATTGGAGTTCCAGGCCACAATGAGGAAAAATGAAATGATAAACCCATGGGATTTTAAAAAAATGAGAGGAAATGCAAATTGAAGGTACCAACACAGGTGAAATTTGTCAGAAAGAAGACAATGGCATGGAAGACAAAAAAAAAAATGAAGAGAGGATGGAGAGCAGAATCCAAGAAATAAAACTGTGGATAACATCTGCCTGCTAACTGTTGCTGCAAATTTATCTACTCCAGAATGTGTGTGAAACTTTCACTGCCCCTTCCCTATTTTGGAGGCGATTGCCTTTTGTTTTATTTTATGTTAAAGACATACAATTCATTTGTCTGCTGCAGACTCCTTCACGACAGACAAATGTAATATAACAGATTATCTTCCATTAAAAAACTGCAGACTTGGGTCAGCTGTCATGTAGCTCATTCAGTTTCGTTCCCTCCCAAGGGTTCCATCTATCCCCACAAAATAAATTCATGTGTACTAAGTTAGGGTTTTTTCATGACTAGGCAATATCCCTGTTCCCTGGAAACTTGCAGTTGTTATTTGTCTTTGTGAACCTCTCCTTTGAAAATGCCAAATCCTTTAAATTAATGCTTGGGAGGGTCATATTTTGCATTTCAGTCGCTGAAAAGACCTTGCAATTATTCAACAATATAAAGCTCCCTGAGGATCAGCAGCCGCAGTTTATTATGTAAAAGTGTGCTGTGCTTTCTGTAATTTCAGGGTTGACTACTCACATAATCATAGCTACCAACATTCAAAACTTGGTATTTTTTTTCATTCTTTTATTATTGCTTTTTTCATCGTAAAATAGAGCTTATTTTTTATACAGCTAGATCCTGGTCTTGGTGAAGTATCTGTCTTCCCTGGTACAGAACTGGTCACTAGCTGGTTGAAGTAACGTCTTCCAAAAGTTCTGGAGGGTTAACTTTTGGTCATCAGCTGATTTTCTTTGATTTGTTATCAGCCAAGAGGCATTTCAGTTATCATGGGCTAATTGCATTCAGATGTCCTTTTCAGGAGGAGCAGCTTTATCATAGGAAAGCTACCATAGTTTCAGTGGGATTTTAGAGAGATCATCAGTATCATCAGCTGTCCTTAATGCCAGTTTTATTTTTAAATTTTAATTCATTACATCAAACACCGTTTTTAGAAGCAAACTGAGGTTCTTGGGAAATAGGCACACAACTTTCCTCAGCAGATAGCAATTCCAAGGGGGAAAATGAAAACAATTATGAGTAAAGGTAAATTAAGTTGTTATGTTAAGTCTAGGAATTCTCGTTTCTTGGTCCAGTAGCGCACAGCTTGATTACTTGCCCCTTTGCTCATCGTTGAGATTACACAGAAAAATGGAACACTGTAACGGCAAGGCCTTGTTTTTTAGTGAGACTTGGTACTGAGAAGATGCTCAGGGATGTCAGCTCCCCAGTTTTGTCCAATTTATACAATAAGAGACGCTGAACTAACTCCTTTACTGTTGCCATAGTGTGTAACCTTCAGCAACTTCTGCCTCAGCTCCTCCTGCATAAAATGCAGAAACATTAAACATGGAATCATTATGGTCATAGTGGCTGTGTGAATAATTAAGGTAGACAAGTAGTCAGCACAATATATTTGCACGTTCCTGTACCACTATTTTAACCACAGCCCCCTGGTCTGCGTGTGTTTACACGGTCACTGTTACCTTCTGGATTTCCCAGGGTCTGATGTGCTGTACTATCCACATGCTTTGTAAACCAGAGATGTTTTTTGTTATCCTGAAATACTGATGAGAGTCTTAACTGCACATTTATTTCTTCCTCTCTATTGTTTTGTAAAAAAGCATTTTGATTGATAAAATGTTAGAGCAGGAGGAAAACTAACTTTATTTTCTGGTATTCCTGTGGCGGGGGGGGGCAGGGAGGGATTTTGCATTTAGTTCGGCCTAGACAGTAAATGACTTTATGAGTCTGGTTTTTTATGTCTCCAGTCCACTTCACATTCTGGTGTCACAGCCTGAGACAGCTTGCACTGTTTGGGTTCATAGCATTGCGCTAACATGTTTTTAAGTTTAAAAAAGCATTCAGTGTTCAGCAAAAACTTTAAGGGAAAATCCTTTCTTTTCACATTAGATTGAGCAAATCCCTTCCCTTTCACAAATGAGAAATCAGGGCCTAAACTGTTCTGACAGCGTTTCGAAGTTTTTAACTTTCGAAGCTTTTTGTGCTTTATAAATCTAATTAACTGTAATAAGAAAATAATAGGTCATAATGTTTGTTTTACAAGGTGATTGATCTCTTGGCAGCCTGGCAGACTCTTTTATTGATTGGTTGGTGGATACTGTCAGAGTGGATACGTCCTGGAGGAGAATAGCTGACACCTAAATCCATATGTGACAGATTACCATCTGGGTTGGAAGACAGGTTTCTTCATGAAATTGCAAAGATAACAGGTGAAAATAGAGAAAGTGACATGAGGGAAATGTGTTGAAACCTGCCTCAACCTTTCCGTGCTCTAAGAGCATTTACACAAAGCTCTCTGTTTTGTGGGCAGCCTGTTTTCAGAATGAGGGAGATTAAATTTTAATTACGCTCATTCCTGTCTGCCCAGTTGAGTTTTAATTCTGTTAATTAGGAAAATGCCTTGCCCCACAGCCTAGCCATAAAGCTAATTAAACAGAGAACCTTCATTTGCTACTTAGTGGAACTTCAGTTCGGTAATGATTATCATACATTACAGTTAATTAGCACTGTGGGAGGGAAAATGAGGATGTCACTGAAGTGCAAAACTCAAATTAGAGGTGCTGTAATATATGCCTTATTTCATTTTGTAACTATCTGATGCCGGGAAGTCACACACTACCCTGCCTGTCTCGGTTTCACATTTGTTAAAGGAGAATTAATTAAACTTATCTCTCCTGCAGATGTGTTGTGTAGGTTTAATGTAATGAAGTTGATAAGATGCTGGCCTTTGAAATCCTCAAGTAGAAGACACTGCATAAGTGGAAATATTCCTCCCTGAAACATGCAAAGCGTATTAGAGGCAATGAACTATGCAGTCACAGGTAGAGTGGTGGTACAGCACACGTCCTTCATAAAGACGGCCATACAATTCTGCACATATTCACAAAATCTTCCAGGGCAAAACACTACCAGCATGGAACTTGCTGCTGTATCAAACCATTCAGAAGCCCAGACCACAAATTAAAAACAACTGTCATTTGACTAAAAGAATTTGACAGTAAATGACTTTGATTCATAATGCTTTATTAAATTATAATAATCCATTTTAAAGTATTGGTCCTGGAGATATCAATACCCCATTATGCAGGTGAAGTAAAGCAGAGAAGGGTTCAGCTTGCCCAAACTGCTAGATAAATGCACCAGGCAACTGCTGGCTCGATGTTTTCTGGAGAGAACAGCAGAAGCTGTATTTTCATTTAGGTTTTCTCATGGTGGCACTGACTCCAATGAGTCTGGGGTTATGAAATTATCATTATACCTTAATAAAATATCCCTGGCATGCATTATTTAAAACACTGTGGAAAATGTTGTTTAGAGCATTGCAAGTATAGCCCGATAGGTTATGCTTATGTTAATCCCGAGTTACTCAGCATTTTTCAAGTTTTATTGCAAAGTGACAGGTGAATATTAAAATAACTGGAATCTGAGCATTGGGGGCTTTGGTAATATTTGTCATGTGGAGAAACATGTAGAAAAGCGTGTGTTTTCTGCAAGCCTGTGCTGGTTGATACAGCAATCTGCTGGGTTGTGCACTGGGCTTGGATTCAAGCGTGGATGAGTTTGTTTGTCTGTGCCGCTATTTCCTCACCTCTAACATGGGATTTAAAAGTTTGTGGCTGCTTTATAAAGTACTTTGTGGTCTGTATGTATCAGGGAACTAATACCTGTGCCAACAAGGCAACCCTAGTTATAAGGTTTGGGGGACAATGGTGATTTGTAGAAGCATGAGAAAAGAGAAGGAAAGAAAAGCAAAGGAAAAGTATGAAAGCAAGGAATAAGAAGAATTAGCAGACTGGCCCACTTTGCAGAAAATATGTCTATATTGATGTCTACTGTATGCTGGCAATAGCATTGTTAATCCTAACATGCTGTCATTAATAGAAACAAGAAGGGTATGAAGCTTCCATAATGATTTTAGGTTGAGCTGGGACTCTCTTATTTTCCTGGAGCTGGGTAGCGTTTTAAAACTGCAAAGGATTAGACAGACACAATCAGTTCAAATATTTGTCCAGCCATTGAAAGGAGAAGCCTCACTTCCGCCTTTGATGAGGCTTTGGAAATCTCCATATTCATCATTGTTCAACAGCTAAGTGAAGACTGCACATTGATTACCCTTTCAGTTGCCTTTAAGCAGCTTATGTGAAATGTTAAATTCTAAGTTGCCTAAAATCCATACTCTTAATTTGTTTTCTGACTTGTATGCAGCAAGGCAAATCTTTGAGTTTATGTGCACACAGGCACAGAGGCATGCACCCTGATCAGAACCAGATCCTTCCAAATATGAATTACGCTGAGCAGAGCTTTAAAAGGCACAAGGGGAACAGAACCAGTCATTCCCATTGATCATCATAAGGACATGAAAAATAACAGACTGCTTGTTTCATCTAGTCAAATTGTGGCTATGCAAGTTACCACAAAGCATCTGAGTTTCTGTTCCTTTATGTTCAGCTGAGAAGTTTTATTTAAAGCTGATTCCACTGCCTCCCTCTTATGTTGAGATCCTCAGAAAACTTAGGATAATCGCTTATTTCAGAAATATTGTATTTTATTTATTCCTTCTTTATTCTTCCAAAATTATTATGCCTTCCATTCTTCTGAAATTAGCTTTTGACTGTCCAAAAGAATATGGAGAGCTTTGCGAAATAACTGCAAAGAAAGGGCATTTTAATAGAGCACTTGGATCTGTGTACCAAAACTGTGACTTATTAGCAAATGCCACAAGGCTCCAGAGTCACATAAGCAGATCCAGAGAGTAGTCGTGCTTGGCTTGGTCACAGCGGCTTTCTTGATGCCAGGCCTTTGCTTATGGGATTTGCTGCAAACCCGAACTTAACAATGCACATAGAGAAGGCAGCGAGTCACAGAAGCTGGAGTGGAACTTCTCAGCTATTTGTGAATTTTGCACGGGTGTTGCAGAGTTCCGTCTCCAGACTAATATTTGCGATGGTCTTTTTCCCCCCGAATATTACAACTTTAAAGAAGATTTTAGCTACCTTTGTTCATATCTTCAGTTTGCTTTTGTTTGGTTTTAGTTGCATGGAAGGAGAGGAATTAACCATTTTCAGGGCTAATGGGAGGCTTGAGTGCTGGGTTGCCTGTTACGCCATACTTTCATCTGACATTTTTTTACTAGTAAATTGTAATGCTTCTGTGGTTTTTCATTGGTCTCTATTTTGCATTTCTGCTTGTCTCCCATTTGTACTGGGCACATCAGCTGGTATTTGTAGCAGATCAGCAGCTTGTATAACCAAGGTATCATTTAACAATATTGACTTGCTGCATTAAGAAAAATCCTTTGGGATTTCATTGCTAATGCACTAAAAGCCCATCAGACCTCCTGGTCTGAAATGACCAGCATGTTGTCTGAACACTTATCATCGGGGCATTTTACATACAACCCCGTGTGGAGAAATACAGTTCTTTATATACTTCTGCATTTCTGGGGATACAGCGAAGCAGAGCACTGTGGAAAGTTGGAGCCATTCTTCTGCAACCTGCATCACCACTTGAAAAGGAGCCACTTGAGAACTATGTATGAAGACATCAGGTTTATGACTCCTGTACAGACAGACCAAATAATAATATGGGAAGATTCGATCAAGTAATTTCTAAGCTGGTAGAGATACCCTGGTGGGTTTCCACTGTGTTTTCTTTGCCTACATGATAGGTAGACGTGTACTCTCTGTGAAGCTCACAACAGGCACTTGACAAAGTTGGGTACCAGTCAGTTTAAAGATAAATGTGGCCTTACCTTCTCACACAGTGGAATAATTTATTTTCACATGGCTCGTGACATGGATTATTTATAGCTATGGAAAGAAAAATAGTGGGGTATAGACTCGGTGCAATTTCTGTGAACCAGTTAGACATGATACGGTTGGATACTGCTCTCTTTCAAGTGAAATGCAGCAATGCATTGCTCTCCATAGAGTGAAATAATTTTTACATGCCTTGTCAGTCTTGCTATGGCCGTGGAAAGAAATACAGTGAAAGCAGAGACGTTGGCGCTATTTGTGTTATTTAGAATGTTTTTGCAGCTAACAGTTTTGACTTCCATTCTGTTTTGATGGTTCTGGTTTCACAAGGCCACATCATGTTTTCCAGCTACAAGAAATGAATAAATACTTTCTTTTCCCGTGGACTCTCCCAGGTTTTACTCAGATCCCAGTTCAGGATTATTCCAAAGAATTGCTGGTGTAAAACTGATGTGTTGTATTGTCAGTGGAATTACAATGATTAACAGCTTCAAATCCAGCCTCTGAGGGCAGGAGGGTTTCATTTTTTCCCTTATGGTTTTCAGAGACCTTGAAAAGAAAGTTAGTGAGACTGGAATTTGGAAGTTAATATGTGAAATCCAGGGGCCATCATTTAAAACATCAATCCTTACTTCAGAATGGTGTTTGACAGGCTGCAAGTAATTTCTGCTTCAAGCAGTCTCAGGCAGCAGAGTAGCCCAAAGGTCATGTTGTTCTTATCATGGGTAAAAGAGATCGTCTTCATGATGGATGACTACTGTGCGTGTTTATGATGCGTAATATATTAGTAATTTTAATTCACAATTCCATTTGTCCAACAGTTTTGTCAGGGCAAGCAAAACTATGGTTAGGTACACCTGTGCTGCGCAGGAGAGGACTGTTGTGGTAATCCATCATAAGACCTGCAACACAGTCCCAGTTGCTCATACCGGAGCTGGGAGGAATCACTTCTACAAATGGAAATGCCAGCCTGCAGGAGCTGGGCCAACAAGTCTTGCGTTGTCACTGCTGGTCCTGACCTGTGCTGGTGATCACAGCTGACACCAAAGCGGTTGCTGCCTCCAGTCTCATGGTATTATGTAGAGCAAGAGTGTCAAACTCATGTTCACCGAGGGCGACATCAGCCTTGCGGTTGCCTTCAAAGGGCCAAATGCAATTTTAGGACTGTGTAAATGTAGGAGTAGTTACGTACTCCTATACGTAGTTACTTACTCTTGTAGAGCATCCTTCGGTGTGTTCCTTATCAGATTTATCAGGTTGGGAGTCTAAGGTTCCCTGTTCTTGGCTAGCCTAATCCTAGCCAAAACTGGAGGACCACAGACAACAAACACGACTCCTGGTTTCGGATCACTTTGAGAACTTTGTTACCTAGGACGTAAAGTTTTCAGCTGGCTTTGTGCAAAACACTCAGGGCGTGCACAGCTGCCACCTCTCTTTTTACCCTCGTGGTTTTCATAGGACTAAATGCAAAAGCCACTTCCCGCAGAACCAGAAACAAAGGTAATAAGCAGTAGTATTATTTACGAGGGTCTGGGAGCAAATTTGCTTTCTCTTTGCCACAAATGCAACTCATAAGCAAACCTTTATAACAATATACATTGATCTCATTTATTTGAGTAGTACGTCCTCCTGAGCACATTTCTGTCAACATCAGTGCCGCAAACTGCCATTTAGAAAAGAGGGCTGAGTTTGCCTCTCAGCTATTAGAATTTCTCGATATACCGCCTCACTCCTCTTGCTGCTGTTTATAGTTTACATGCAGAAATGTGGTAAGAGCTGAACTACTCTCTCATGTCAGTAATCGTATGTTTTCAAAAATGAAAGAATGACATCCACTAAAAGTCATACTAAATTCAAATAATTTTCAAATGAGGCCTTCATTCGCCAGCATCATGCTGTCTTTCATAAATTTCCCTCTCTGTATATTAGCTCTTTTGGCGTCTCGATTTGCATTTTGCAAGATTAGCTTTTTAAATGGCCAGCTGTCACCTGAAAGTTTCAAAGCTCTTCTAGCAAGAGGTTTTTCAATAGGATACATCATTCTCCACTCACTTCTCTGAAAGATCTTGTTTTCACTTGCACAAGTGGGCAGCCAAGGCTTTATGATATTACTTCTTCATCCCTAAAAAGAGCTATTTTTTGGCACTGTTCTCCTGGGAGAAAACAAAACGAAACATTTTTTACATTTTTGAAATAAACATGGATCTGTGGTTTTATATGTGAGGAAGGATGGAAAGATATCCCGTATTTCAAATGAGGTTCTATGGCCTATTGTATGCTTATTGCACAAGCTTTTATGGGATGGAAAAGAGACTGGTCATTGCAGTTCTTCAACATCTTTGCGAGAAGTCCTAAGGTAGGGGAAGTAGAATCACCCGTCCGAAATTCAGAACAGAGGTCTTATCAAGTTCATCAATACACTTTGTAATCATCATTTAAAGTAAGAGCCGTTGCTCCTGTCCTTCATACATACATATGGCTTTCAAATAAAGGCAGTAGGTACTCTGCCTTCAGAAAAACTGAAGAAACAATGAATCATTTGCAGTTGCTCGTCTATTACACCAAATCAAAAAAATGAGACACATGAAAATGGGTATTCAGTGACACTATGTTCATAATGGACAAACTAGCATATAATGCTAATTCCAAACAAATGTATCCCTACATTTGTTTATATAGGGATAGTGGAAGTACTTTTTCAGAATTCAAATACGTTTTATTTCATGTTCATTGTTATTTCAGTTTTTCGTGTGTTCTCGGGTTTTGCTAGTTCATTTGTAAGGTGAGGGATTCACATCTTATACAGGCTGACGTCTTCCATCAGGCGGACCACTAAATCTACAAAGAAGCTTGCCTGGATGTTCTTTAATATCAAAGTGCCTCAGCTTGGCTCATCTGGTGCTCATCTTGGGTCATCTGAGATTAGTACTTCTGTCTCCACAACAACTCAGCCCATAGCTCTTTTGTAAGCCTGGTGAGAAGCGTTTGGGAAGGGAAACATCTGATGGGCCTGATTCCCAGCAGGGACAGCAGCGTCCTTGGGGGTCTGAGTAAACTCCTGTACCCCTGCCCTGAACTACTGAATTGCTGTTGTGAATGACATTTTTGCACTTTCATTCTTTGCAGACATCGATGAGTGCTTGGTGAACAATGGTGGCTGCGACCATTTCTGCCGAAACACGGTTGGCAGCTTTGAGTGCAGCTGCCAGAAAGGTTATAAACTTCTCACAGATGAACGGACCTGCCAAGGTAATACTTCCTTTATTTTACAATTGGGACAATGACGATGTTATTTTCAGTTAATTATTTTTGTAATTAAGTCGTTTGTACTACAGGTTTTAATCTTACTGTCATATGAAGTAAAGTTAGAAAAGACCTACCAGATGTCCATTTTCTGAGGGTGGGTTGGAAGATTTTTGGAAATGTTTCAGTGTTTATAGTAGTGGGAACGCCAGTGTCCTGCTGAAGTAAGAAAATCCATGTGGTATAATGGAATAGGCTCAGGCAAAGAGCCTTATGTTCACATCCTCTAATTTGTTATGATGTTGATGGGACAGAGACTTATCTTACACCGGAGTCACTTGGGGTAACTTGCTAGAATAGGGCATTTGCAACATTTAAACTGAAAAAATAGTCTGATTTGTGAGCTCACCTTTGCCTGACAGCATCTGTTTATGGAGCAATAACAGACGTGTTTTGTGAGAATTCAAATGAAGTGTGTTTTATATTGTTTGCTGTGCATGTTGTGATTTGTTATCCAAGTCATATGATGTTATATATTCTATGACTAATTAAGTGCATAACCATTTCCGGCTTAAGTACTAACCATGTACCTTTGGAGAAATGACACTTTAAGCATTTGAGCTCTGTAACTTAATTTTTTAAAAGCCTCCTATGGAAGGCTAGAGATGAGCATGCATCAGCAGAGAGGGAAGCAGAAGGAGGACATATTCAATTAAAATTTTGTACAGGAATTGCCTTTTTATGAGTATGTAACTATTTGCATGGATTTTGAACACATAACAGTTATGAAGTCCAAAACAGCATTACTATTTGAGTGCTTCTTTGTTCATCAACAAAAGAGAAACCAAGGTCTGAAGGTATATATGTCATTCAAAAAAATTTCCATTGTATCTCATTGTTACTTCCATCGTCTGAGAAGCCTGCTCCACCCTGACTGTGTGATTAGACACAAAGGAGTCAGTGCAAGGTTGGTTGCAAGCTGAGACAGCATGGGAAGAGCTGAGAGTGGCACAGTTAGTGCCACATGGCTGGGCAGAAATAACATTGTAGGATCATGTCAGACAAGGGTAAGTCGTCAGGTTTTGATGTACCTACTAAAAATAGGGACAAAAACAAGAACGTTAACGAGAAACGTTCACTTTGTGATGTATTTAGAGATAGTTAGGAATACTTTCTGGTTCATGAATTTTAGGTGTCATGACACGCTCTCACTGTGGTATCAGTCAGAGGTTTCACCGCTGAAGTAATTATAATTACATCTATTGCTGTAACAGATAGATTAGCACAAGCCCACAGAATTTCTGGGCTGGAGAAGTTCCTCCGGTCCTAGAAACACTGGTTCTTCATACTGTGAAATGGGGAGGACAGAGTTATTTCTTGCTTGACGTTTGAGGTATTTGGGCCCCAGAGACAGCAAACATGGTATGATGCCTGGTTTGTGGAGGGAGCACTGCAATAATTTAGTTCCTGTCTGGTGCTTGAGGTGATAATTGGTGACTCATTTTGTCAGTAGGCCTGCTAATAAAGAAAGAAGGAAAGTGAATATAGATCAAGAAATCGCTGATGTATGAATCACCTGTACTTTACTGCTTCTGCTGCAACAAGAATATAGTTATTGGAAGTGGTTATACTTACTAAATGTCAGGTCTGACAGAAAAATGTGGTTTGTGGTTAGTGACTCTGCTGGAATATAAATCATCCATGGGGTTTTTTGGTAACGGCCAGTCAACACTGACCATAGAACATTACTGAGAGATTCAGGAAAATTTATTTTGGGCATGTTAGGCTTTCCAATGTGTGAAATAGAAAAGTGTAATTTGTGTTCATAAAAGATGCTGCTGTTCACGTTATACCTGTTGTTTTGATTCATAATAGGGTTTCTATGACTTATAATTTTACTGTCAACATTGCCGTTATCCTCTGGTTTTCATTTTAAAAATAAAGATTTCTTTCAGTTATGTATCAACATGTTTACCAAATACTCACTTAGGACCTTAGAGGTCTACATTGTTTGGACCCAAGTCCTATTTAGTTCAGGTGGCCTCCCTAGTGTATAGGGAGTTCATCTCCAAATGAGTTAATCATAAACATCAAGGAACATATTCTGCTAACCTTAGGCAAAATGCTCATGGAAAGAGCTAGTAAGCTTGCCCTTTTATGACCTGCAGAACCCCTGGATAAGCCTGTGACCACAGGAAATAATCAGTGAAGAGCAAAACCACAAAGATACAGCTTGTGTTAGCAACATTTTGCAAACTGTTAAAAAATACAAATAAACTGTTGCTGCGTGACTTTCTTCATATGATCATTAACTTCAGCACAAAGCAATTTTACACGTTTCAATAAAAAGCTTCCTTCGTATTCCCTGTGAAATTCTGAGGTTGTCCCACCTCACCTCGTTTCCTTGATGCCCTTTCATTGTAGACCTCAGAGCCGACTTTAAGATTGCAGGGAAATCGTATCAAAGTCTCAGACTTTGTTCTGGTTGTTTGCAGAGCTCCCACTCCATTATAGCAAGTGCCTTACATGCATTCATCCTCCCTGTGAAGAGGAAAGTATTTCTCTGTGTTTTTCAGGCAGGAAGGGTGAAGCCAAATATAGCAGCTTGCCTAAGATCACACATATGAATGCCTGCACTGCCTGGAGAATAAGCCTCCAGTTTTTGTAAATCTGCCCTCTGTGAATCTCTCCATTACAAGAAACCTTTTTCCTCCTGTGTTTGTGCTCATACCCTGATAGAAAAATTCATTGGTTTTCAGGAACTCCAAAGCTTTCTGCTCACTTGGTGCCACTAGCTTGCCACTCTACATGTAGAGTACTTGTGTAAGCAGCCCTTGCATTTGTAAAGGGCATTAAAATGTTCTGCACTTGTCTGTTTACAGCTAAACCATTTTTAGCCCCAACTGCAAAGAAAACCATTGTCAATCACAGATTACTTCTGCTAGGGAGTGGTTCTCACGCTGTGGCTCCCTGTTAAACAAGGAGAATGTGGGGGTTTCCCTTCCTTTCCCCTCCCCTGCATTCCAGCCATTTAAAAGGAAACTTATTTGTAACCCAGAAGGTGAAGAAGCCACATTGCCCTGCCAGTGATATTGTGGAGACTGATAACTGCTTTCCCAGAGTCTCTCTTTTCACACAAACTTAAAAATAGATTTTTTTTCTCCTTTGATGACAAAATCACAGTATGACAATACAAAACCCATCTATTGTGTGTTATTTTAACAGATCCCTTAAGTCTAAAGTATTTTGAGTTCTTTTATACAGGAAGAAATGGTTGGATCTGTTCGTATAAACCTAGCGAAAGAGGCCTGCGTCTCCTTTGAGCACATAATACAAATAACATAGCTGTATTTATAGCAAAAAGAGCTTGTGTTTGTAACCTTTGTGGTAATTAACAGCAGGACAACAACTCAGATTAGTTTTAGAGCCACATCAGCAACAAAACAGCAAGCAAGACTCTTTAAAGCAGCAATGAATGTGTGTAAGCGCAGACATAATTACCTTAATCCTCAGCCAATATGAGTTTTAAAGCCAGTTAACTTAATTGCTTATTCAGTTTCTGTTTGTTGTGCAGTGATCTCGAAAAAAATTCAACAATAAGCACTCTCTCTGCTCCACTCAAGTTCAAGCTTCATTAAGCACCCAGAAAAATGTGTGAAATTCTGTCATAAATAATCTTCTCTTCCTGCTGTAGGAATTGCCTTTAGCAAAGCAAGACGAGGAGAAACAGCACACACATTTGTCATAACTTTCTCCAGGGAGTGGTAGAGTTGGAAAGATGAGTTACATTCAGAAAAAAAAGTGCTTTAGGTGGGAACATTCAGTGATCAACACGTAATACTTCGGCCTGCTAAATCTACACTCTTGCCCTCTGCCCCTCTCCACCTCTGTCCAAAATAGAGCCAGGTCCTCCCACGCTGAGGAATTTAAACATTTGCAGGGGGCAGTTCAAGGCATTTGCATCCTTCTAGTCCACTTACAGCTTCCAAAGCGCGCCTAAGTGGGGCTTCGTGATTGCTAGATCTCATAGACATGATGCTTAGACGTAATGAATTTTGCCCAAGTAGCCTTTTCAACAGCCGTTTGAATTGATGAAAGGAGATGCTTGTAAAAGGAGATGATTGTCCACCAGGCAAAAGTACCTCTGGGGCTTGTGAAATACCTACGTGGTCCATCCGGCATTTTTGGGACTTCTTTAAGGCCATGTGTTTACACACGGTAGGTGACAGTATTTTTTTGCTTGCTTTGATGTATTGCCATTTTGACTATTAGTAATCCTTTACTACCTTCTACCAGATTTTAAATGAATGTGATCGACTCCTTTGTAACTCAGTACTGGAATACAAGGCCTCATAGTCTGCTGTTGGTAGTGCTGATGTCTGTCTAAAGGATATTTAGTCATGCAGGTTTATACAACAGGAAATCCTAAACAGAATTTGTCTCCCTAGCTTCATGATATATGAAATTTTCCCTCTAGTGATTTTCTGTGGACACATTTTGCTAGACGTTTTGGGTTTTTTAATGCTACAAAGCTATCCCATAGAAGTCCAAGTATAGCTGATTTTAGGTGCTTTTTCCTCTCATTATGAAAGACATGAGCATATCCACTATCATATTTGCGTATCTGGGTGTTTCTTTCCTTCTTTTAAAACAAATGTGTTTCTTATCTGCCCCACTGTATCCCCACTTTCTCTGTCCTCAGCCTCACTTCCAGACAAGTGTTTCTTAAAAACTTGATGCTCACAGAGTGGAGCAACTGGAAGTAATGGCTAGAGCCAGGGATACTGTGAGCAAATACTGAGGCAGTGTTCTTAGTACCTGTCAGCATCTCGCAATGCTGACCTGTAAAACACCTCAGACCTTGTCCCAGCTCTGGTTTTTTGTTTCTCAGGTTGTCTCTGAGCAGACTTGATGAGTGTAGCAAGTTTTGTGATAGCTTTCTGATGCGTTACAGGATATACCTCCTAACTCTTGTTGTCCACAACTGGTTTTTACTTATGATGTGAAATAAGATTTGAAGCCAGCCTCAGGCCTTTTGTGTTAACCCCCTGCCGCACAGAACCGTAATCCATGCAACCCTGAAATAATACTGTTAAATGCCTGACCTTCACCTACTGCCGATTGGGTCTTCATTCCAGGGAATTCCGTGTGATTAGATCTAGCTGACCCTATGATTGATCGGTTGGTAGAGGGATGCTTTACACAGGGCTCCCAATGCATAGGTGTCAAGAGAAGCCTTCTTTCATTCCAGAATGAAAGAAAGAAAAATAACACCTTGAAAAATACAGTAACTGTCTATGATCCAAGGATCCTGCAGGCCTGGTCTTGAAACATTGCCACATTAACTGGATATGTAATCTCCTCTCATAACATCCACCTTTTCACTTATTTGTACAAAATATGCACTATTAGCCTTCCAAAGGCAAGATTTGAATCTCCCAGCATGGTATCTCCATTTTGAAAATGGGTATGAAATGAGGGATTAATCATACAGCGAAGGACAGATAGAAAGTGTTTGTGGGAATTATTTTTGGCCTAAAGTAGCCCACAAGATTAGCTACAATGATCTCACTATACTCCTCTGTATGGAACCATTGATGATAAATATGGCTGTACGGGACCAGTTTAAACCCAAATAAATCAGTACATCCACACTGGCAGCACTGAATCACCAGACATCTTTGACATAGGGTGACCAAATTAAAAAAAATAAAAAAGAGGCCAAAGAGGTTTGCACCCTTGGGTTACATGACAGTGACCTGCCATCCACATTTGATCATGTAACCCAGTAAAGCAACTGGCCTTGTCCCAGTCACATAACCTGATGAAGGTCTCAGGATGAGGTTACACCTCTTGCATTGGTTTATACAGGACGCAGTCACCCATCTTAGACTACTTAAGTAAATGCATGGGTAGAGGTCAGGCCTGGAGCATCTGTCCCTCTCTGTCTCTCCTTCCGTCATGAAAATGGGGGACAGGGAGAATCCCATGTCCTGTGTCCCGGTTTTAAAATCCTGAGGAAATTCCTTGGAATAGCTGAACAGGGCAACTTTCTGTCATGACTCTCCCAGCCAAGCCAAGCTGTCTTTTTTACCTCACTGCTACTCCTTCAGTTCTTCTTGCTCCGAGTTATAGCTGAGTGTACCCTCCTGCAGTCCCAGAGGCGGTGAGCTGTGAGACATGTTAAATGGGTACAGCTGCACCATGCAGCAGGGAAGAGACTGGTTGAACCCTTCAGCTAATCCGTTTCGGTGCTAGAACTAGTGTTTCGTGTAAATTAGTT
This sequence comes from Pampusana beccarii, assembly GCA_013399365.1. NCBI lineage: Eukaryota > Metazoa > Chordata > Aves > Columbiformes > Columbidae > Pampusana > Pampusana beccarii. Next base: position 62,536 of record VWYH01003423.1, read on the forward strand.
TAATAGACAATGAGGCACAGACCCTTCAGATTCAGTACATCAGCATTACTGTTTGGCTAACTTTTCAGGGAAAAATATTGGAAAGTTTTACTGTTGACCCACCCTCTCTCTTTCCTTTTCTCCCCCATTAAATAAATAAAAGAAGCAGATGTTCAGTAAAAGTGTCATTATTTACCCTTCTCCTTTCTGGAGTAGCAATAACACACAGCCATATAGCCAGCTGAGATTGAATTATATAAAGAGGACACCAGCAGAAATTTTACTGCTTGATGTGTGTTTTTTTCTTAATACTTAAATTTTTACCTGAATCCACACAAATATCTCACTGAGGTTGTTACCCTCATGGTCAGGACTAAACTGTTGCAGGTGGAGAGCGTTAGCAAGCCTTAGGGTGCTGCTGGATGAGTCCTTGCGAGGGAGGTGGCAGGGGAATCTCGGAGACTGTTTGCTGTCTGGGTGAGGAGGAAGCAGGCTTACAAGTTCCCTCGGTGGCTTTTGCCTGAGTTTGCATGTTCATTTGCTGTAGGTTTTAGGTTTTCAGCAGTAATGGTGGATACCCAAGGCTTCATTCTGTTCTCACTTAGAGGGAAGGCTACTGTACTCAGCAGAGTTACAGTGCTGTCACGCTAAGGGAACCTGCTGGTCCTTATTATCTTCAACCACTTGAGCAGGGTGAGTCAGTGCCAGTGGGGGGGTGATTAGTGAGAGAGGGATGGATGGACTCAAGCCGTTCCCATAGCAACACTAATTTCCGTGATACACATGAAGGAAAGTAATTTTGCTTTGATGCACTCATATGCACATCAGGTTAGCATGCCATAAGATATAAAATACATTGACTTGATTTTCAGCCAGTCCAGCTGAGTCTGGCCCAGTATGTTTAGTTGTGTGGACACTTGGTATATAAACAGCAGTGCTAGTTCAGCTGCTAGCGTAGCTCAAGAACCAGTAGGAATCAGTGGTGCACTGGAGGAGATATTGAAAGCTTCTTGTGGAAATCAGACTAGCTCGCAGGAAGAAAATTCAAGATGATTTCCATCACTGATGATGTTCATTCCCTCTGCAGATTTTCTCTAAGGCATTCTGTGTCACTGAGCCTTACAAAAATATCTTGCTTATGACAAGCACCATATTGCTTCTAGCATCAGATTAGAAAAATACTCGGCTGGAAAGCAACATGTTATACTGTCAATAAAAGGAATACTTCTCAAACCTTTTCTGTTACACATGGTGCTTGCTCTTGGTGTCAGTGAGATTGTGAATAGTGGTACAGTGTGCCTTTGTGAGAAAAAGAAGGGTTGCAGGATCATAACCAGAAACAAGAAATGCCCCAGGCATGAAGTAAAAACAGCTCTAGCCAGTACAAGTTTGTTTGCCAAGTGATAGTATCTCCCATGTTGGTTGTAGCAATTAAGTCTGCTGAAACATGAAAATAAGTACATCCCCCCCACCTCCAGTTCTGCTCTCTGCAGCACAGTGTTATCATAAGTTAAAGGACAATTTTATTTGGTTACTGCACCTAGGAAGAAGCATTAAACCTCACAATCTAGGCTTTAAATCAATTTCTAATGGGATGAGACCTAGTGTGGCGAAGGCAGATGGGACAGATTATTCCACCTCTATTTTCCATGAAGCTTCTGACATGGGCTTCTGTTGGAAGTAAGATACTAGATTAGTTTGACCTCAGGTCTCGTTTAGTATGATGGCTCTTATATTTCTGTGCTAAAGTCTATAAAGTATGCTGCTATCAAATTGCCTTTTACAGCTCTGTCTGGCCCCCTCCCCTTGCTGATGTGTGTGGGAAGCCAAGCAAAACGTTCCATTAGTGTTTAGAAAGAGAATTTGAGATATATTTTGGTTGATGTTGTAAGATTTATGATGTGTATAGTGCAGAAATTATTTTACTGGCCTAGAATCATGTTATGTATTAATGAATTACCAGGATATGAGTCAGCCTTGGAACAGTTTTAGCAGGAAGGTAGCATTCTTCCACAAACAATAATTTGTTGATAAATAGTGCTGAAAGCTGTAATTCAATAGGAATTGTTCTTAAAGAGAATTAGAGAAAGACTATATGTATATATATTCTCCACTATTGCAGTGGTGCATATTGAGATAATGCTCTGTTACTGCGTTCAATCATGTAACCACCTTGATTAAGGTCAGATATCCTTACACTAAGTGCTATACAGAATTGCAATAAAATGACAACCTTATCCCAAATGTTCAGAAGAGTTTTCTTCTGCTTGCATCTAGCCTTCTGGGCCTTTTAGAAGTGCTGTGTTTTGTTTATTTTTTTCTCATGAGAATAAAAGCCTAAACTATTGAAGCAAAGGGGTGTGATTTTCTTCCAGTAGCCCTGTTATGAAGTGCTACCACTTGTTCTGATAACTTGGAGATGAGGCCCTAGTTAGGACAGGTGAGATGAAAACAAAAATCTCAGCTCAAGGATTAAGAGGCCATGGAGGGGAGGAGTATCTTCTGGGGTTTTGCTGGGTGCAGTTTTTTTGATGCATATTTGCAAAACATTTCTGTTAGTGTTTCTGGAGGGATACCTGCTGTTTCTCGACTCCACAGAGGCCAGCCTTTCTGGGCAGAGTTTTTAAGCAAGCCTTTGGAGCAGAGCCAGAGAACAGCAGTTCTTGTGTATGTTCAGTGGCCACTGACTTCAGCAAGAGCTTGAAGTAAGCTGGGAATGCACAGCCAGGTCCACGGGAGGTGAAGGGAACTGCTGCATTTGAGCTTTCAGTTGAAAACTGAAACCGTGTTATTGTACTTGCTCTTTCAGCACCATCAAATAACACTGGGAACATTTTCGCCCAGACTAGGCCCTTGTTCCTTCAAGAAGTCTCACTAGCAGCTCCTACTAAAGAGTGATGGAGACAAACACCCTTGGGAAAGAGAACCATTTCCTCTTTTCAGAAACAGGTCTAAAAATCAAATGTATTGCTGGATAGAGAGAATATTACTTGCTTGATGCAGAGAGGGTAAAGCCTTTTTTCCGTTGCCTCGTCAGACTGTTAAGTTCCTCTCACAGTGTTGCTGCGTAAATAATGGCTTGAGCAGAGTGCAGACTACTAAGCATGTTTCTGTTTGTAGGAAAACAAATAAACCTGCCTGAAGTTTATTTTAATGCACTTCTACCCTTGATATATGGCTTCTCCTACCCCAGGCACTTGAAGTAGTAGCACAGTTTATTGCCATAATAGCAACAGATAACTCAACTTGCCTTCGCCTTCGAAAATGATTGATGTTGGAAAGGGATACATGTTTGTTTATAAAATCTTGGCAAAGTTTTGATGAAAGTACTTTGTTTTCTCAAAAAATGTTGGGAAAGTATTGACTTCGATTTCATTTTAGATTGTCCTAGCAAAACAATAGTAAGAGGATAAACGTAATAGGAGCCAAAGCCAATTGCCTCCTACTGGGTTCCTCAGATTAATAGAGGAGCCCGAGCACAAATGAGCCCTCATGTAATGAAGAGGGGTGGGAGAGATGGGATAGAGCCAGGGCACATAAGCGTAGATGCAAGAGCACAGGTAATGTCTGGGAAGTCTATAGACAGTCTAAGCATTGACACAACTTCAGTCTTCAGTTTCAAGATCTTCATCACACAGAAACTTAGCCTTTTGCCTTTCTTGTCTCTGCATCTCTTTCTCTTTTACCGTCGTATCCCAGCAGATTCAGCTGTCAAAGCCTGGAGGCCCTTGTGTTACCACAAAGCAAGTGTGTCCAATTGTCCCATGTAGAAATACCCATACAAATGAGTTTGGTCAGAGGATCTTTATTTTCATACCATAAATCATTCTGTTTCAAAATCTTGTGTCAAACACAATCTGTACATAACGTGGGAAGCAAAGAAAGGGATGGTGGTCTCGGGGATGGTGGTCCCCCACATCTGCAGAGCTCCTTTCATGTAACAATGAAGATGTGGTTGCACAGACTGATCGCTGAAGTGCTCATGTGAGTCTCTGAGAAGAGCTGTCATCTGAGAGCTGGACATCCTTGTGCCTGAAGTGCTACAACTTTGTTGGTGCTAACGTACAGAACAGATTTGACCTATCACAAATACCATTGACTGTAGTTGCACTTTCATTCTCCAGGTTAAGCATTCAGCTGTACAGTTTTAAGTCAGGCTTATTTATCACAGCTCTGTTGACCTTTATCTGATTTGCCATTACTGAAAGGTTGCAAATGTACTTAGACTTTCTCTGGCACGTGGCCTTTCACCAAGCAGTTCAAGCCATTTCTGATCCAATAGTGGGTAGATTTTGTAACTCTTATGAAAAAACTATGATCTGACAAAGTGCTTAGGTCAACTCATTTCCTGTTTTAAAAGTAATAGGTTCACAAAATGGACCATATTGTTAGATGTACTTATGCATTTTTTATCCTATTAGCTTTGGTTGTATTTAGAAGATACCAGTGCTTTACTCAGGTTCAGATCCATTTGGTGGATTTTTAAATCATTTTAAAATCCTTTAGAAGTCCTTTTAAAAATTGTTATTCACAAGGATAACAGTAAGAAGACAAAATAATATGAGAGCAAGTGCCATGAGCCTGTGGTAAAGGTAAGTGTGAGGCAAGCAATAGCAAAAAGCAATAATGATTTGAAATCTTCCATTCCAAATGCCTTTATAGAACACCTCCCTTGGCTCCCTTTCTGTCTGTGACCTTGGGCAGACTTACTAATTTTATACCATTGTGTCTAGTTAGTAGTAGAGGAGTTTTTATGTTCCATAAGAGACCAAGCAAACTTTCTTCCCTGCAAAAATAATTCCTTTCTTTTTTTTAACTTCTGTATTTGAAAGTGTCTGCAGAACTGTCTCTGATGGTTGGCACATCTCTCTGCAAACCCTCTGAGGAGACTCCCCTAGCTGAGGGTTCTTCTGCCCTCTCTGCTGCCTTCCCCTGTCTGAGAGCAGATGTGGAACCCTGAAGTTTCTTTTCTTGGAGTACATGAATACTCAATCCGAGGGTGTCTAGAAGGTGTCCGTACTGAGGGGATGTACAGAGGGTACCACATGGCCAGATGTATGGGCACCTTCGAGTGATGGTCCTCAGCTGCAGCACAGATCTGGGGCCTCTCCCCAGCCCCAGGAGCTCACAGATTCTGTGCAGCTGGTCATTAAGTCGCACACCAGGTTGACTAAGGTTACCTGTCAAGTGATTTCACAAACTGAGGAAGAAGCCATGGTAGAGTTGGTTGAAATATTGTCAGAAGCATCAGGATGCATTAAGCTAGAGAGAGTTCTGGATGTGTTTCCTGAAGTGAGTGACCAAGTGAGGTGTCTGCGCAGAAGAAACAAACCTGCCTCATTAGCTATTAAATGTACTGCTGCCTGCCACTCCGAAAGCCTCAGGACCCAGTGTTGCTTTTCTCATTCCTCTCTCTGCTAGAACAGCTGACCAAATTCAGAATTGCTGGGCAGTTCAGCTCAGCTGAAGAAACAGAGGAAGAGGGAAGTTGGGCTTGGCACTTCTGAGGCCTGGCACCTTTTCCTCCTGAACAGTCCTGTGGGCAAAAGCTGCTACTTCTGTTCTCGAGCTCTCCTTGCAGTACTGAGATTTAGCAAGTAGTTTTGCACAACCATGTTTAAAATATTTGAAGAAATTATTATCTGCCAGAAAGGGGATATATCAGGTAATCCTCTGCCATTGGTCTGGTTTTCAGTTTGGTGCTGCGTACAAAAAAAGAAGGTGGTGTGGTCTTTCATAATGCTGCAGGGAAAAATGTTGAAAACCTTTTTTTTTTGCCCAAGAGAAGAAAAATAATAATGTAATAATAATGGCAGTGATGATGATGATGATGTATTTCATTATAGAAATGTAAAAACCCTTAGGCCAAATCCCACCAATGTAGTCATAGACATCCCCAAAGACCCCAAAGTTAGCTGCCAATTTTTGCCTGGCTTAAATTGCCAAATTCTGCAGTTTACATCCAAACCCATAAATCTTCCTAGCCCCTCAGGCAAAGCTTTTGGTGATTCAAAAGCGAGCAAATAGTTTCATGGCTGATGCATGAAGCAGAACAAAACCATACTCACTGACTGGGAGCAAAATTGGCTCTGCAGAGCCGACAGGAAGGAGAACGTATGGTGGTCAGTTGGCTTGGCACGTGTGGTAAGGAGAACACATAGGGAATAGGTATTTACTGCGTTAAGATGTCGTTCTGCAGCCTCATTTGCAGACTCTGAGGAAGCCCTGAGGGAAGTTTGTGGAAGAGGATAAGCTTGCAGACTTTTTGTGTGGAGGAAGATTAAGTAGGAAATTTTTGAAAAAAACTGAAAATGGAAGGGAAAATTCATTTGTTGGTACGTGAGATCACGTAAAACTCCTTTGGAAGAGTTCCTAAAGAGAGGATTGTATTTACTCTGGAGAGGGAGCAAACAGTTTAGTCCTACAATTTTATTGCCAGGTCTCATTTTTTAACCAGTTTTCCTTCTGTTTTCAAATCCCAGAGATAGCACAGTGGCCCCCAGAAAGTGCAACTGGTCTCTTTCGATAAGGTCTGGTAGCAGAGATCAAGAAAATGAGCTGCAATTTGCCTTTGAAGACTCTCCCAAGTGTATCGTCTTGTTCCTCCCAATGGCAGTTCCCTTTGCTGTAAGTTGTAGGTAAACAGTGGGAAACCATTTGCTCTTGATGTTAATGAGGGTGATGAGTTTGCTGGGTTAAGAGTTGTCCCCTTGGTGTACAGCATCAAAGAAGGATCTGACTGCTGCAGCCAATGAAAGATTACTGTCTGCGGAACTGAGCTGCTCTGGTGATAGGAATTAATAAAGGCAGCCAGCCAGGCCAAGGGAACTACTTAGTTGGAATCCTGCTTCCTTGTGTGTAACCTCAGACCCAGCAAAATAACACGAGAAATATATCAAGAGGTACCTGCTGATTCCTGGAAGGATCAGGTATGCATTACGCTCTTTTAAGAGAAATTATTCAGCCTTTACCAAATTTAGCAATTTGAACTCTAAAAATTAAACTGATGGAGAAGACTAAGAGATCAGGCCAGGAAAATATCTAGACAATCCTTTCTGGAATAGAGATGGTTTTGGACGTTACCAAGCGAAATGGCTAGCGGCTGCTTAAGTGCAGGAGGTCAGACTAAGTAAGCACGGTCGTCTTGCTGGCATTAAATATACTCATTCTATCAAAATAAACATCCAGTTTCTATCCACACTGCTAGGACTTGGAAGACGTCATTCAACATCAGGCATGTAGCAGAAGTGTGAGAACACACAGAGAAAGGAGGAATCAGTGATGTCCAGATATTCCTTAGAGCAAAAAAAGAGGATCTAAAATCATCAGACCATAATGACAAACAATAGACGTAACTGTGAGTCCCTAAACTGCACTTGCAGCAGAGCTATAGAGTGTTAATACTGCATTTAGCACTGGACAAAGACGCAACCTCTGTATGAGAGTGATGGTTAGCATTTTGAGAACCTCAATAACAGACATACTGGGTTATTGAATTTATTACAGGTACAGATAGGCTGGAAGAGAGATTAAGACAAGCTGTTGTCAGGATCTCAATACAATGAATAAAAACATGGAGGCATAAAAGGATACTGAGGCGGGGAGGCAGAACTAAGTAGATGGTAATGCTAGTGGTCCTTACAGCTGTGGATTGAAAGGGATGGGATTCTCACTCCAGGTGTTGCATACCATGCAGGATTAAACAAGTGGGAACTGTGGCCTAGTTGCATCTTCCAGTGCATTTGGCTGCTTGGCAGAGCACTTGTTGTTTAGCCAGCCTGGAAGAGCAGGAAGGCTCAAGGTCTGTGGAGACCCTACTGCTGTGGCAGAAGCTCCGGCTGCCAGGTAGCCTGCAAGAAAGCAGCCACTTCCTTGTGTTGAAACCAGAGGAACGTATGTTTTGCAATTACTGAAGTCCATGTTAAGCCACTGCCATGCCAGGGTGTTGCCCTCTGGGGCAGCAAGAACCTTCTGTGGATTGCAGAGCAGAAGTGAACTTGTACCCAGACTTCTGCAGTGAGAACTTGAGTGGAGGCAGAAAAGCATGACCCTGGCACCACTGCAGGTCCTCACTGGTTTCTGTGGTTCCCATGTGGAGCGAGACATGGGCCTGCTCGTAGCATTATCGCCTGAATCTGTTGCTAGGGATCAGAAACATAATGTTTGGTACAAGTGAATGAAGGGTACAACTAAATGCTTTGTCTGGTCTGAGGAAAATAGATTGGCTCTGATTTGCTACAAGCTGACTTCTGTTCCTGAACTGAACCACAGCAGCATGTTTAAATAATGCATGGAACAGTGGTCTTACCTGTATTAGGGCGAGTAGCAACCAAAGATTCTGCGGATTTTGTGACTGACTGCTACTGTGTGCCTGTCCCTGAAGCTGAGTAATAGTCATTTCGTTTTGTGCTGCTAAATCCTGGAAATACCTCCGCTGTGCGATGCTCACATAATAAGTCACAGGTTTCTAATTATTTATTGCCTCTGTTTTGCAGGTTTCTTTTGCAGTTTATATACATTTACTTGCTTTACTGCCACTTTGCGTTCTAAGAACAAATCATGTTTAATAAAAAGCACATTTCCTTGCAAGCAGAATCAATTTCCTTCAGAAGTCTTTCATTCCCCGATTAACATGTTACATTTGGTCTTCACTAATTACATAGTTAACTGTGAGCAATAAAGTTCTTAAATAAATAAATGCTCTGGTCCCAGTCAACGTTAGTCATAATGGACAGTTTCCCACTTCAGTTTCTGAAACACAAGATGTGACTGTGCTACTTAGGCACTTAAATTTGCATTAAAAGCATAGCAATTAATGCCAGATCTGTTTTTTCTGCAGGTCATTAGTATGTTACTAACAATTAAGTCTCAGCACCAAGTTGACTTTGATTTCAAGTCAGTAAGGCAGTGGGAAGTCTGAATGGGTGTGGTTGTTCAATTACTTTTAAAGGTTTGGGGTTATGGCTTTTTGGGGGGTGCTTTTTTTTTTTTTTNGGGAAGGTAATGAAGTAGAAGGTTTGTACATTACTACATCTTTCTTTGCTTCCTCTTCATTGCTTTTATTATTGTAGACTTTGAAACCTAAGGAGAAGTCAGCTACAAGCCATTACTTCTGGTCAGTATTGGATGTGTATTAGAGAGTTACGTTCTCAGACAGAGGATGCATTTTTACTAACTGTGAACAGCGGTAATTCACTGTGGATTAGAAAACGTGAAATGTGGTGGAAACCCCATCGTGTCACTGCTGTAGCAAAATAATATCTTTCCCAATACTGAATTTAAACCAGCATTTGTTGGAGAACATAGCTTGAATCATGACTCCCTATGGCCCAGCAGCCACTCAGATTAAGATATGTGGTTTCCCTAATGTCTGTCAAATATTGTTGGAAACTACTCTGGCTAGGCTGTAAGGTGAACAACGTTACATGGGTGGTATCAGTTCCCTGCAGAAATCGAAGGGGAGGGGGGGAAGACAGAAAATAACTTTGAGCCAAAATACATATAGAAAAGCATTAGTGTTTATTTTAAAAACATCATGTAACACTTCTTTAGCGTTTCTATGTATGTGTGCTTAATGAATGAGAAAAAGGAAAGGCTCTGTTTCTCAGAGGAGCCGATGACTTGGAGGCTGAGAAATGTGAACACAAAACGTTCTGAACTAGCCTTGAGCTTGGCTTGTGTGCACGATCAGTTGAGTGGGGTGCTCCACGCTGAGTCCACATTTGGCTTGGCGGTTAAAAATAAACCAAGGGTGTGTGAGACAAACAAAATAAAACTATATATTGTGAACTTTTGCATTAGGAGAATGTGGCCGCATTGGGAGATAACCCCACCGAATTGAGCAGTGGCTTTGCTGCAGACCATGGCGTCAAACGCCGTTAACGCATGAATCTGAAAACCACAGATTCCTTGCTGTGTATGTTCTTAGCAGCATCCTGGGCAGAAGTAAAGAGACATATATAAATCTTGCTGCCGTAATGAAGGTTTACTTAAGCTAACGGAGAGGATTGGAAGTGTGTGGAGTCGTGACTGTGATAGCGCGTCAAAGCGTTACTATAATATTGTGACCATTTTTGGCTAAAGTGATCTACCAGCTTTAAGGGTGTCATGAGTTGCTTCTACTGATGAAGGAATGACAGTAGATATAGAGATTTCCTTTTTATTTTACTTTCTATTTCTAAGCAAAAAGTATTTATTTTCTATTTTATTTGTATTTGAAACAGTGTATTTAAATTTAAGGTATATATTTTGCATATAGCAGTGATCTAGTGTCTACTTCATGTCTTGCGTCACTGAACACAGTCAAATCAAGTATGAGTTCTTTGCTTACAATGTCCAGAATCATTAGAGTCTGCAGTCTGTCCCAAATCTCTGTTATAGCTTTTATTGATTGTCTTTGAGCCTGGTATGTCTTGTTCTTTGTCATACAATAGAACCATCAAACAGCAGTGATCTCCGCTTGCCATGTTTATTTTTAGACTACATCGAAAATACTTCAAGCAGGAAGACCAAACTTATTCAAGCATCATATGTGGCCTGTGTTTTGGAAGGAGGCTCCCAGTTTCATAAATTAACCTGGTCACTTAGTGGATGTCTCAGAGAAAAGCTGTCATGAAGACCGATAGTTTTCTCTAACCAATTTCTTCACTTGTTATTAATATTAACAAACAAAATTATATTATGGAAGAAAGATGGGGGAAATCCTTATTTTTGCAGTAAAATTTTAATGTGAGATTGGGCCAACTGGGAATTGGATTGTTCGGTTCTGTGACCACAACCCCTAAATCACATGTGTAGCTCTGTGCGGGTGAATTTTGCCTGTGTACGCTCTGTCTGGGAGGCAAGCAGTTCCTAGTTCAGTTTGCAAGTCCTCAGAACATCTCTCTTTAAACAGTGCTGTTTGCTAGCCTCACCTCTAAATGTTTAGTGTTGAGCTGCTTTCTTGCAATGCTTTTTGGAAATGTCCTGCATTACACTTTAATTTCCTGATCACTAGTTTCTTTTAATTACTCTGCAATTTATGTTAGAGAAGAAGGCAATGACAGTCAAGAATATAGGGGACAGCATTTGCGGACTGGAAACAGAGTACAGAAAAGAGCTTTTTACTTCAGAGCTGCTGGTAGGAGTCCAGCTCAGTCTCAGGCTTAGCAAAAAATCATTACTGTGTGGTGGCTTCTTGGTGCCCTGCACTCTACATCCACAAGTGAGTCAGTGTCCACATCACACAAACCACCAGAACAATTGCTGCTACTGTAATTGGGAGTCTACTGGCAGCACCAGTGGAAAGGGCAGGGACTTGAATGAGCATGGAGAATGAGCTGCTTTCTCCCCGCTCCCTCAGGTCCACCTTTGAGACACATCTGTGTGAGAAAACTTGGACGAAATTTGGTCTCTGGTAGCTCCTCTTCTGGAGATAGATGGAAGACTTTACTTTCCAATACTAACAATCTGACACCCACTAACAAACATTACATTCAAGAAAAATAAAGATCATTATGGGATCATTTAATTTGTGAAAGCATGCACTAAAATAAATGCTAAGTATGATTGAAAAATCAACAATAAAATCCAAGTGCTGACTTGAAATAATAGGAACAGAGCCAAACAAATATTATCAAGCATGACCACCATTGGCAACAATTGCTTCCCTCAAAACATAGGGAAATCCTGCTCTTTTACTAAACCACTAAACAGTCTCTTTGAGTTGAATCTCTTCTCAGCAAAAACAAAGGAGTGCTTCCACTGCTCAAACATTCTCTTTGAAGATGAGAACATAGATTGATGGAAGAGATGTTGGACTTCATTCAGCCTGAGATGATGCCTTGGAAACAGTGGCTGGAAGGAGGGCTTTCGGCAGCACAGGACACCATAAAGAGAGGGCTGGGGCTGCCTACATGCATGTGAATCAGTGATGGAGGTTGGAAGGGACCCCCAGAGGTCACCTGTTCCAACCGCTGAACTTGGCACTTCCACTGGGTCATCTGCTGTGAAGTAGGGTGGTCATCTTAGAATTTATATGCTACCATTAGTAATCCTGAAAAAAACCTGCCTCGGGCAGGGAGCTGATCGTGTACTAGCAGAGAAAAATTTAGCCCCATAGTTCCTGTAAGCTTCGAAGAGTTAAGCTCTGAAGATGTCTCTTAATATGCTGAAATGACACAATCCCATATGCTGATTACAGTGGTGAATGTGATATGAATTTTTGACTAAGTGAAAGTAAAAAGAACGTGTTTGATGTCAAATGAGTGCATTAGAAAATCTGAAATGTTCTGAGACAGCTTAGACTATTTGTGAATTCATGCCAAATTCGACTAAAAATAGACTAGAAACTTCAACTTCTAGTTGAAGTTCTCCACTACAGTTCCTCGAAAACAAAATATTTTGACTTTTCATGTTAAAACAGTTCAAAAACTTAATTTAAATAAATTTAAATTATTTTAAGAGCGCCACAGACACAGAAAGTTCATTTCTCGGTATTTATTTGGTATGTGGGAGTGGGGAAATTCAGAGCAGCCCAGTACAAAAATGTATATGTGTTTGAGTGTGTATGTGGGTTTGGGTACATGTATTTGGAGATGGGGGTTAACCACAAAACCAAAAGAGAAATTATTTGCTCTCAGTTCTCCAGCTGTAACCAGCCGCATCTCTGCTTTTGTATGCTTGGGCTTCTCTTCAGTAGATATACCGTATCGTGTAGTGTTGTTTGGACAGAGGAGACAAGATTTGGGTACCCACGTTCATTTCCAGTTGTGTGGTAAGCCAGATTTGAAACCTGGGGCTGGGAAGGTGAATACCAGGTGTAACTCCCAGCTCCTTAGTCTCTTACGAGAGAGGTCTGTGTCGTGAGGGTGGTGGGAAATACGCACATCCTTTCAGGATGAATACGGAGAAGTATTGTGGAGCACCACAAAAGAGTGAGGGCCAACTTCAAAGTTTCTGGGAGCCAGGTGATAACAGAATACAGATTTTGGAGTTTAAAAAAAAGAAAGGCACAAGAGGATTTCAGCATCCTCCATCACACCAGCGGTTTCTTTTAGTGAAGAGTACATGGTGCATATTTTTCCCTTTTCTATGACCAGTGATGAATTCCTCAGGGGCCTGGTGACTGTGCCGGCAGGCGCTGCAGGGAGCCGGGTCCCTGGGGCAGCGCCCGGCCCTGCCCTCCCCAGGCAGGCGAAGGGAGGCCGAGGGGCTGCTGTTTCAGTGAGGGAAAACCTGCGTGGAGGCTTTCTGCCTTCCCTCAGCCGAGGCAAGACGCTGGATTCAGCAGAGGTTGAGTTTATGAGAATAGCAGCAGGAGGTGGGATGAGGGGTGAAAAAGCTTTTAATAGGAGCCTTTGTGTTATAGTAAAAGTGTTTGTTTCAGCGTCTCTGCCCAGCCACTGTAAGCAGTATAAGTTTGTGAGTAGCTGATGTTGCATGTAAAAGAAATGCGTTTGTCCATTGTGAGTGGCTGGTAGTTGGCAAGCAGGTGACTGGTCATATTATTAGGCAGCCTGTTGTTTCCGCGGGCAAAGAGGGGTATGCATCCTTCTTTAAGTGAAGAAAAACCTGCGAAGGCCTAAGCCGTAGTATGTAACAACACCAAGCAGCGTGTGTGAAAGCAGTGCATAAACCCCACGGACTAAACTAGTACATGATAAGATCACTATTGAGAAATATGAAATTATTTTGAAAAAGAGCCTTCCAAGGTAAGTCAGAGGCCAGAAAATGAACTGCTTTTGTAAATTTCCTGCAATACCTTATAGTGAGCAAGGTTACACATGAATGAAACCATGATGGAAGATTTGGCTTCTAATGTATTAAAAATCCTTTAAAACTATAACTGCTGTATTCATTCCCAGATGATTTTGCTTTATGCATTTACTTAAAACTAAAACAGTTTGCAATTTATGTGTATTCAAAAACTACATACTTCCAAGACCATAAAGGAAACCTTAAAAAGAAATTGCTTTCAGAACTCAAATAATGATATTTTAAAACGCATAAGAAAATGCATTCAAAATGAAATAGATGTAGAAATAACAAGTGATTGTGATGCACACATAAAAACAGATACATACATTTTTGGTCATGGTATGTATTTCATTTTGTGTTATGCATTTGCCCAAACAGTTGCTTCCCGCATTGCGAATTCTCTTTAGTGTGAATGTTTTGAAACACTTGAAGTTGGAGATCATATAAAATACATTTACAAAAAATGTTTACAACATTTTAAATTTGTGCATAAACTCTCACACAGATTTGGGGTTTGTGTACACATGCACAAAATCTTAATTTTATATTTCTTTAAGTATTTGCATTTATAATAGCACGATGAGACCTAGAATGTTTCATTAAACTTCAAAGTATATAAATAGTCCTTGAATATAGCAATTGGGTAGCACATCCTTAAGTATTTGTGAATTTCCGTGTTTTTTCAAGCACCCACATCTTTCTAAGCATGTACAACGTCAAAGTCCAAGTTACACAGCAATGGTGCTGCTCAGGCTATGTTCTTAATAAGTAACTCTAGAAAGTGTGCAAGCTATTAAAGGAATACTGTTATACTGTTAAAGGAATACTGTTATACTGTTCCGTTCATTTATATCTCCGAAATATTAAAGGAATGTGATTTTTGTTCAAATTACCTCTCTTAAATAATGCCATTGAATTAATTTCTTTGACCTTTTAACAGAAGAAATTAATCACTGAAGAGGATTCTAGGAAAACCGGGTGTCTGAGGATAAAATTCACCCAAAAGTGCTGTTATTTTGCAAACATTTGAAGTACCTTTAATGTAATGGTTTTCAGCACATCCATTCTGTGGTGACTGCTGTCAAATAACCCTTCATGTCACCCCGCTCAGCAAAACCTTAGTACTATCAGCAATGTGCTGTTAATTGCTTTCTTCATAGGCTGCTGGATGGAAGAGACTATGTAAATAAGAGTTTCACATTAGTGAGCCGTGATAATTAGAGATGCCTGACTTTTTTAAGGGGAAGAGGTCAAATTTTCTTGAATTAGGTGTTAATAGAATGTGGACTTTGAACTAAGTTTTCCTGTGTCTGAGTTGCCGCCCATCCATTCCCGATACTGGCTTATTCTCCAGGGGTATTTTGCCTACGCCTTGGTAGTTGTACATCTGTCTTGCTTAGGCAGAGCAGAATTCTGCAAGTGAGTCTGTCCTGGAGGGTGAGATGTCAGAGGAACGGTCAATGAAAGATGGAATGATTTGATTAAACCCAAAACTTTTTTACATTGTATCACTAACCCCCCAAAACCTTAATACCCCCACAGCCCTGCTGGGAAAATATGATCAGAAGTTAAAGGTTGCCATCTAATGGTGAACATTCATAATACAGTCTTCATGTTTTTTCTTAACTTTTCTTACCTTTTTCCATGTACCTACAAGTGCCTTCTTTATAAGGCATTAGAGGAATGAGGCTGATGTTTTCTTCAAGTGTTACCTGGGGTGGTGTCTGCTGGTTTACCAGTAACAAGATGTTGCAACTGAGTGTGAAATTCCAGCAATTCACTTTAACTGAATTCTAATTTCCTATTGCTTTTTCCATTAATTCAGATATAGATGAGTGTTCCTTTGAAAGGACCTGTGATCACACCTGCATCAACTACCCTGGAAGCTTTGAATGTCTCTGCCATAAAGGCTACACTTTGTACGGACTGACGCACTGTGGAGGTTTGGAAACTGAGTTTTGCTTACCTGTTTGTTTGTTTGCTTTGTGAGCTGTTTACTGAGCCGCGTATTTGTTAGCTGAAGATTGTGGAACTGGAGAAGGTAAACCAATGAAGTTAAAATAAAGCTAAAATAGCATGAGCTGGGTGTGACTGAAATGTCAGCATCTCAAATTTGCTGAAGCATTCCCAGGAGGCAAACATAAATAAAAATGTCCTTGCGTCTTTTGGTGGTGGTACCTAGCAGCATCAGTATAGATGTAAAACTAAATGGTTTTGTTTAGTTAAAAGATGGTTAGTATATAATTATTTGATTATTACAGTTATTCAAGATACAAACTAAATAAAGCTTGCATCAAACTATAAACAAAGCCCCAACTTTAAACCCACAAAATCCATGTATTCAGGCCAGGTTCTGATCTGGGTCAGACTTAGCCCAGCCGAAGTATGTTAGAGAAATTACCAAGAACAGTGTTGGGCCTTAACGACTCTTAATTTGTGTAACAGGCATTGTGGTATATACTTCATCCTCTAGCTTCAGATTGGGACAGTGGGCTCCAAAACTGATGCCTGGGGACAACTGGCTTGAACTCATACTGTGTTCCTGCAAACTATGGATTCATGTGGTGCCAAGCACATGGCAATTGGAGCTCAAGCCTAGGCTCAGCCTTGGTTTGGAAAGGAAGTTAGACATTCAGCCTGTGAGCCTTGAAGGCCAGACCTTCCTCAAGAATGCATTAAGTGACAACTTTCCTTCCACAGTTACATTTTGAGGCTTATTCTTTAAGCCAGAGTATTAGTAATTCAGTGTATGTCATGTTGACTTGGTGTCATTCTAGCTCATATGTGCATATGTCAAATGGCGCAACCTACATGCCTTGGAAAAGTCTATTACAGTAACGCTACTGTTTTAAGAAGCTGGCAGGTAGCTGCGTTCAAAGGGCAGAAACCACTCATTGAGGGTAGTGCAGTGCCTAAAATAACAAGGCTGTGGCTCATAATAAGGTCTTTTAGGTTATGGCTAAACTAGTAAATTAGTCTCGAACAGCAGTGTGCAACTGTTGGTTCGCTAGTGCCACTTGACAATTTTGGCCTGTGCCATCTAGTGTTCCAAATGTGCCTGAGCATGATCCAGAGGAGTGTTGTGGCAGCACAACTCCTGTTGAGTGTGGTGGATGAGAGGTTGGCCATTTCCACGTAAGTATATAAATACTGATTGCATCGACTGAAAAGGTAATGCCTGGTATTGGCTAAATACCTTTCTAATGGATCTAAAGTTGGAAGAGTTTATGTGGAATATCAGTGATAACATATCCAGAAATTGCTTTGCCTTCTTGCAAGCTTTTACCTTTCGTTTTTATCTGAGGAGCAGAAAACTAACAAACTACACTTCAGCTGCTAGGTTTCTATCAAACAGAGAGTTTCCTCCTTCATCTGAATAATTTCTAAAAGCAAACTCTGTGAATCGCAATGGAGAATTTATCTTCCTGTTATGCAAAAGTGATCTAATCTCACAGATGTTTATGCCTTTGACATTTTTCCATATAATGCAATATGCATTATTGTCCAGATGCTGCAGAGACTTTGTATGTTGTGTATCTTGTGAGTACTTCCAAGAATTTCGTTGTAACTAGTCCTGGCAAGTAAATTGTATTGTATGCATAAATCCTTGAAACAGTAGGAGGTATACATGTGTCTAAGGACAAATAACACTCACTATGCACTACAATTGTTTGATGTATTGTCTGCATTTATACGTATTTATATAGATTTAAATATAAAAGATGTAGTACAAATGTATACTTATGCACGTAGTATCCTAATGCACAGTATTCATGCGTATCTATGGTTAATACTCTTAACTTTAATTACATTTCAGATATTGATGAATGCAGCATCAGCAATGGTAGCTGTGACTATGGGTGTCTTAATACAATGGGGAGCTACGAGTGTGTCTGTCCACCGGGAAAGAAACTGCACTGGAATAAAAAGGACTGTGTTGGTAAGTGTGGGAGACTGACTCAGGAATGACTGTGGTGGTGCTCCTGTTCTCCAGGAGGTGGAAAAGCCTGATAACACCTGATCTTACGGGGGTCTGTGGGCAGGATATAACTGCAGGTGGATTAGAGAATGGGCAATATGTTGGATTTTGTGTGGATTTAAAAAAAAATTTTATGAATCCATTTACACAAATTTAAGTCTTATTATTTTATGTATTTTATAGTTGTGTTCTTAATTTCTCCATTTTCCATCTCTATGACCTCAGCTGTAACTCCATCTCCCTCTAAGGCTAATTTAAGTATTCAGGTTAATGTCTACATTGACAGCACCATACCCCAGTTTTCCAAGTTATCTCCAAAGGCATCCTGCTTTATATTAAGTGCTGACACTAGCAGTGTTAGAACTACTGATTGCAATGAGCACAAATCCTGAGACCACTACAATTATGGCATTTGCTGCTAGTTCCACTTACTTTGTGGCAGATCTGAGTTTTTGTATCCTTTAAGTAAATGTTGTGGGGTTTTTTTCTGGGTTCTCATTTGAAGCACAGCAAATCTTGGCCATGGCCACAGCCACTCAAAGTATTTTCCGTGATATTTTAATTCTGTGTTCATGGTTTTAAGGGGAACGGCATCCTTTAGGACTTTCATAGTCAAATTTAGGTTGTGGGGTTTTTGTTTCTGGGTTGTTGAGGGTTTTTTGACCACAAATAACTTATCACAAATATATTTGGGGCTAATGTCTAATACCTAACTGGGAGCGAGACAGAAGAAGAAATGGGGGAACCTTACATCAGGGAGTTTCTGCACATATTGAGGGAAAGCACTGTAGTTTGGAGTAGAGAGCACTGCACTGGCCTCTTGCACGATTATACAATTACAGCTTTTTTTCACTTACCTGGATACAGCAGTACAGAAAGCGCTTCATAACCAAGGTGGGGCAGGGTGGGAGGTGAGTATCTCAGGTTGGGTTTCAGCCTTTGCCACTGACTTTCTTCCTAGCCACAATTAAGAACCTCATTTTTCCCACTTACCTTTATATATACTACCTTCACTGCTATATAGAGAACTAGGTACTATAGGAGTAAGAAATGGTTAACTCTGTTGTTTTAGTTATCTACTAGGTCTCCCTTGCAATGTACCGCTTAGGCCTCTGGAAAGGAGTCTGTAAATTTAACAGCAGGGACTAACATTTTTTGAGATCTAGTATACAGTTAGATCGCGGAAGTTTTGTGCTGTATTCCCTCTCAGCCTACTAAGTATGCTGTTCCCATGATATGAAGCTGTATTGAAAATATTTTCCTAGTTGTAAATTTCTCTTCATTATTTATAATACTCAGCTGGAAGACAGAAAATAGAACACCCTTCTCTATTGGTATACACTGTTTTATTTGATTAATTTAATGAGGCTTAAAATTAGTGTCATTTCCCTGCTGACTGCCTGCCTTTATTACCAACATTGTTTAGAGGAAACTGCATTCTACATTGTTATAAAAGCAGAATAAAAAGGAGGAGAATGATATCTAATGCTCCTGAATGGCACATGATTTGGAGACATTTGCAGTAACAAAATCCTCTTTTGCTCAGCAAGGACACTTTGTGCTTCTGTTGTCTCCTAAGTCCAAAGAAATAATTTCTTTAAAAACATCACCAAAGCAACATAAAAGGCCTTAGGAGGGAGGTAAGTGGAGGACGATTGTTCCCATATTTGAGATGTGAACATCAGGTGTGTTTAAGGGACTTGTATATATTTATATTTAACAAGCAGTGAGGCCAGGAACACAAACTAGCTGGTTGCTCCTGGGACCCTTGCTCGGCGCTCAAGCCAAGCCAAGCGAGGCTCATTCCAGCCACCACACTTTAATTGCCTGATTTCATCCCAGCTTTACTAGTTTTTTTCCAGACCCCGGTGGACCCAAACCGGTCTGGCTACTTCATACTGGACTCGGATGCTGCAGCTCTGATCTCCCCCTTACTTTGGTGTGGTTCAGTGGTGATCTGAGGGGTAGGAAAAATGACATTTGCAGTAGCACAGTCAGCCATGAGCAAAACAAGAGTCAGCCAAGTCCATCTTGTAAGGCAAGCAAGTTTGGAAGAAAGAGCAAAGAACAGTCAGAGAAAAAGAATCTGTACCTGAACGGGTGTTTTGACAGAGCTGAAGCAAGAACTGCTCTACAGACACCTGGTTTAGATTTAACCCGCGGATGCAGTGTGAAATACCTGCATGAAGTGGTGCCCAGCTGCACTTGGCCAGCAGTCAGTGCAGAGATTAAATTTCAGGGGGAAGGAGGGAAGTGGTGAGGCTGCCTCATGCAGGTAGCAATGGCCCCTGCTGCCTGCAGCCAAGAATGAACCTCATTGTTTGTGTGCAGAAAGGTGTAAACACTTCAATCTCAAAAAATGTCCAATTAAAACAAATGGACATAAGTAAATAAATAAGTGGCATGCCATCATCTCAGAGTGAAGTACAGAGGCTGGTCCAACAATTCATAGCATCTTTATGTAGTTTCAGCTAAAACACAATCAGTCCCTTACCCAAATATGAAGAGCAGCTCGTGAGATCTGCAGGATACTCAGTCTGCATCCTGCCATGAAGCCAAGAGGAAAAGCTGGATATTTCCATCACATGAGCTGCAATGTACCTTACTTATGCAGAGCTATGCTAATCAAGTTCTGTATAAGCAGTTTCTAAATAAGTTCTGTAAGAAGGAGTATACCAAGTAGTTCAATAAGCTAGGGCAGTCTGCATCTCCTAACACCAAAGTGAAGGATGGAAGGCATCCTATCTAGATCTAGAGGGAAGGAGTTTCATTTTCAAGTCCAAGCTCAAGATCCAGATATTCTCTCCCTAATATGCTCTTATTTCAGAAATGTCTGAGCCTGTGATTTTGCTTTGTTGCCACTTACACTTTTCCTCACTATTGTATGCAAGTGGATGTACAAGGTTCTGCGTTGAGCACTGTCTGATTTTTTTTCATTTCTCTCTCTCTTTTTTGTTTTTTTCCTCCTCAGAGATGGTGAAATGTCTCCCAAATGCCAAACCAGCTCCCAAGGCTCAGCTAGTGTGTAGTAAGACAGGAGGCATAGAGAGCTGCTTCCTGTCATGCCCGTACAATACTCTTTTTGTTCCAGGTTTGTACAAAGTATTTGTCCTCCTGAGTCTAGAATGTGACTTGATTTTTTTTTTCTGCTAATTCATCATTTTGCATTCAGTTTTTTCTTATAGACAACTGTAAATGAGCAAAAACATCATTATAAATTAAATTGGGCCAGACCTGCATGTCACTAAATACAAGAGGAGCTGTTTGTCAGTTACATTAGAAGTGTGGCCCATCATTGTTTAATTTGAGGTGTCCTTGGTGGGGTGGAGAAATTCTAACAAAAACCTGAGACACACGTCTACCTTAACAAGGCTGGTCCAAAAGAAAAAAATTAATATATTGAATTGCTATGTCAAAAGTGTGGGAAAAAATGAACCGCTGATTTCAGTCAATTCCTGCTAATTTCTAGGAACATGTTTTTCAGTATTAGTAGAGTCACCCGTGCTCAGCCAAGAACCTGCTTAAAATGATGGATGCAGCAGCATGGCCTGAAATACTCTGTAATTGTGTGCTTGAGCAGGACTAGAAACAAGTCCCAAAGAGGAGGGTTCCCCTGAGTGAACACAATGTGAAGCAGGGGCAGGAGAGGAGGAGTGGGACGTGCTGGGCAATTTAACGCTGTGGCTGCCACAGCACATGATCCAGCTCCCACACCAGCCAGGGTAGCGTAAAACATCCATCAGCTCAGCCAGTGGAGCAAAAGATGACTTAGCAACAGCTTTAAACCTGACTCACTGTCTCATACCAGACAGATAAAACTAACTCTGTCTCAGGAGGCTGTGTGGAAAAAACATCTCTCTGTATACAGTGCTGGCAGTTGCTGGTTTTCCATAAATTTTGTTGGTAATAGTTCAGCTGACTTATTTGTAGAAACTCTGGCATTGTTATTTATAGAAACTCCCTGTTTTTTTTATAATTTGCCACAGGTAATTTTCATTTGCACAGTTTTGCAGGACAGGTGGGGCAGGGGGTTGCTGGGTTTTTTTAGTTCATGTTCTGGTTCTGACACAGGATTATTTTCCACCAGGATGTCTACTTTTCATGTTAGTCCTGGCATTTGGTTCAGTAGAGCTGTTCACACTTTATTTTCAGTTTAGCAGAGATTACTAGAACCATGCATTTATCTAATTTATACGCACCAATATACAGTTTTATCTGTGCAGTATGTAGACTTTGTTATGGTTCTAAGCATGTTATTTTTTTGTTTCTGCCAATAAATTCTGCCAGAGTCTGAAGGTAAAATTATTACTAAAGTACATGGTTTATTTTTTAAATTATAGGGATGATCAGATCACAAGGACTCTGCCATGGACAAGCACAAAATATTTTATACTTGCACATCATGGAATTGTTTTGAGCTAACCTTGTGCCAAATTATTTATAAGATGTAACATTTCAGTGCTGGAAGAAACAAAACTTGTAGTCAACACTGTGAGACAGTAGCCTTTGGCAAACTACTTCAGCCGTTTAAAATCCAAGTTCAGCACTTCAAATGTCTCCTTATTTAACAGTATTAATAGGTTTGTTCAAGCACCGAACATTAATGCTGGCGGTGATGAGGGGAGCAGATGCTTTGTGAGGCTATTGGACATGTGCTGACCCTGTGCTCTGCCCCGCAGATTCAGAGAGCAGCTACACGCTGAGCTGTGGCGTTCCCGTCCAGCAAGGCAAGGCCCAGCAGAAACGCAACGCGACCCTGCCCAGCTGCACAGGTAAGGTGCCCTCCTGCTCGCCGGGCCCTGATGTGACATCTAGGAGGTAGGTGATGACATCCCCCAGACCATGTGGGAGCTGCAAGACACACAGCTCTTGGGTTACACGAGCCCAGAATTAAGGTAGCCTGTATTTCATGACGCACACACTCGCTTTTCTGCAGCCTCTCCTCGAGGGCTGGAGCGTGCTTAATTGCTCTCCAGTGCAGCATTGTGTTTGTAGGTCAGTACAGGAGCAGTGGAGGTTTGACATATATTCCATAAGGACAAATATTTAGAATTATTTACTTTCCATAGTCCAGAGAGGCAATATCAAGCATATAAAAATGGCATTTCTCCCCAGACTTGGAAGTGAGCTGGAGGAGCCCATCAGTAACAGAAGCATACAGTGGGTCCCAGCCCTCACCTGCCACGTCCTTCCTGAGGAGCACAAATCCTCCTACTGGGGATTCCCAATGAAAAGGTTATGAGACTTTTATAAGCACATGCTGTGTTTCATTCATCTCATTCTCAGAAATGGTTGGATTATTCTTGCAGAGACATCTTAAAGCTGATACTCAGCATAAAAAGTTCAGGTCAAAATGGTTGAAGTCTCGCAAAATTAGAAGCAGCTGTAACAGCATCCAGCAGTGGGAAGCGTCAGCCCACTTTACGTATCACTGCCTGCTGTACTTCTCTCCAGTTTGCCAGTTCTCTAACCACCTATTTCTTATATATTTGGAATGCATTAGGAGGTGCAATGCTGTGGAGTGAGGTAGCACGGCAGCAGATGCAGCTGCCAGCGGCACAGGGACAGGCTGCCTCTGTAGTCCTGGCTCAGCAAGGCCCTCCCAAGGAAAGAGGGACCCACATTGTGGCACTTACCTGCGACCACCCTCCACCTGCTCCGGGTCCCGTGGTCAGCCCACAGCAGCTGGCCAGTGATGGGCCAGGCCCAGCCTTATCCACCATGGGTTTTGTGAGAAAGTCAGCCAGCAGCTACATTTTCTAAGCAGTGCGTGGCTGTATAACAGCCTTTAAAGTCACAAGGCATAACTGGCTTGGATTTAAACCTGAAGAATAAAGTTTGCAAGCCATAGATCGCAGTAAAATAAAGAAGTTTCCTTTGGATGGTTTTCAACTGCTAACAGCGTAGCTCCACTAAATTGATCTTATTCCTGGTTGGCATTAGCAAGAGCAGAACTACAGCCAAGTAACATGGGAAGTCACAGACAGAGAGTCAGAAAAAAAAATAGGAATTAACCTTTTTCATAGTAAGAGACAAATTCACCCAAATTCCACCAAGATGTGCAGGCCTGCTGGAGGGAAAGTGCATGTGCAGAGTATGTGCAATACCAGCAAATTCAGCGATCTTTATGGGCTTAAAAGTGCTTATGTAAAAAAACGAACCTACGGAAATGGATCATCTTGTGCAAAGTCTTGGGCTGTCTCTTTTCTGTGTTGCAAGAAGACTTTTGAGTCTGTTTTGAAAAATAAGTTTTAGACTTCATTTCATCTGCGTCCCAAATGACAGCTTTTTACTTTACATCAACAGATTCATTAGCCCCTCCAATCAAGCAGAAAGCTCGTTTTAAAATTAAAGATGCAAAGTGCCATTTACGGCCTCGCAGCAAGGAAAAAACAAAAGATTCTGGGAAGCAAGCTGGTTTAGGTATGTGTTTTCTTCTAACATGTAAACAGCATTCTATTTTTTTGTTTGTTTGCTTGCTTATTTGCGTGTTTTATTTTCACAGTGCCTTGGGTTTGGATCTAACAGTGCTGAAATGTCACCAGTTGCTTTGAGAACTCTTTGTTCAAAAGTACATGAGTTTGGAATTAAGCTGATCCTTTTGCTGGCATTGGTAATGGTAGAAATATCGCGACACAAAAAGCTATGACCAATGCAAAGCTACATGAAACAATGTCCGTTCGGTTTGGTTGAGTTCGCCCAAATGGAGTTTATAAAAGAAAACAAAAGCTATTTTTTATTCACTTTGTACTGGATTAGTATTCCATTGCAGCAGCAAAGGCAACCCCTAAACAGGAAAGCTGTAATCAGAATCTGATGTTTGTTGGAGTGAGTAGTTATGATGTTAGAAAAAATATTTAGAAGATTTAGACATAATTACCAAAAATCTGATATTAAAAGTTTGTGTCAGGCTGAATCAAGGTGATAAAATGTTTTTAAAACTCAGTATGACTAGGTATGGGGGTTTATTATTATTAGTTTTGAACATCATTTTTAAAGTTGAAAAAAAGTATATTTTAAAACTGATACATATTTAGCAGATCTTCATGACATTTATTTCTTGTCTTCCATCCCCTTGGTATCACGACAGGGATAATTAAAGAGTGTTTGTGCTGTGCAATTCCACAGCTTAAAATATTTGAAGTTCATTTAACTCAACATTTTCTGGATTTTAATACATGGTATTGATATAATTGCAACAGCTCATATTGGTGCTCAAAGCAACTGAGCAGCTTACAGCAAACATCTACTGTTGATACATCTTCTGTTGTGAATCTGTTTTACCACCATTTTTGGTAGTGAGTAAGGAGTCACAGATGAGCCCTGAACAGAGTAAAAATAGCTGTTCTAAAAAAATGCTAATGGTTTAAAGATTTTATTTTTAAAATTTGAACTCATATTTTATCATTACCCTGCAATCTAGACCTTTACCTCTCTAATTTCCTATGTATTTGCTTTAAACAATCTCAGTTGTCAAGATGCTTACCTCGTCCTTATATATTGTCTCCTTTTTTAATAAGAAGTGATTATCAGACTAACTTCTAAAGTCACAGAAAGTGATTTTTTTGGTCCATACAGTCACTGTGGGAATATATTTCTCGGATTCATTTCCTTGTCGTTTGCTTGCTTTGCTTTGTGTGTGTTATGTCATCTGAAATTCTGGGTCTAACAGTAAGGTTAGATCGTACAACCACACGCTTAGAATGAAATCCTTCTGGTGTCTTGAGTGCTAGAAATTTCTCCCTGAATTGGAAGGTCTGTTTCCTATGACAAAAAGGATGTTTTTCACATAGGTTTCTTTATAGAGGAAGAAGATGCTTATGTGGTTGTGTCTCAGTGGATTGTGGCCTTTCTCCTCAGTGGTTACACATAAGTGATGAAGGCATTCAGTTCCTCTGGCTTGTGATAGGTCAAGAGGAAATGGCCTCAAGTTGCACCAGGGAAGGTTCAGATTGGATATTAGGAAAAATTTCATCATGGAAAGGGTTGTGAAGCACTGGAACAGGCTGCCCAGGGAAGTGGTGGAATCACCATCCCTGGAGGTGTTTAAAAGGTGTTTAGATGTGGCGCTTTGGAACATGGTTTAGTGGCGGACTTGGTAGTGTTAGGTTAACAGCTGGACTCGATTATCTTAAGGGTTGTTTTCAGCCTGAATGATTCTACGATTTCCCCTCAGATAAAGTTTTCCAATGTATTTTCATAACCTCACAATCAAAGGCTTTTAAAACTTTTGATATTGGATGGTTGTCGTTGCTGAAAGGGATGGAATACCAGCTGGTAGTTTCTAGAGACCCAGGCCTGCCACTCTCAGGAATTTATGAAAATTTACTCTCTTGCTTTGTTTAGCCATCAAATGGCTGTATTTAATATTGCCGATCTTAACTAATTTCTGCAAAGAGCTTGCTAATCCTTATGCAGAAAAGAGACAGGCAATTATAGGCATTAGAGGTACCACTGTGCAGCTGAGCAGCACCACACTGTATTTTTGCGTCCTGCATTCACTAGCAAAATGAGCATACCCAAAATTGCACAGAGAAGGAGGTGTCTAACAACATATGAAATGTTATGAAGCCTGTCACTGCATTCATGATAACCCAGCTGAGATATTGCTTATTAGCCTGTCACTTGCTGCTTTGCTACTTGATTTCTTTTCTGTGTTGCTTCTCTTATGCAAAGGAGGTCAATTCCCTTGTACAGACAACTGCCAAGTGACGTTCGTGAATCTCAAGTGTGATTCCTCCAAGAAAAAACGCCGAGGCCGCAAGTCACCGTCAAAAGAAGTGTCCCATATCACCGCAGAGTTTGAAGTGGAGATGAAGTCAGAAGAAGTCTCAGGTTTGTGGAAGATCTGTCTGTGGAGATAAATCAGAATTCAGTTCCTCAGTGTGTTGTTAGAATCTCTTTGATGCTGTTTCATCAAGCTGCCATGCAAACCTTTTAGCATAAGCCTCATTCAAGAGCCTTGCCAAACTCAGAGTTTCAGAGGTTTAATTGAAACGAGTCAGGTATGAAATTAAGGCAGAGGAACATAGATCGAACCAGCAGCAAAATTCCTTCAAAGCCTCAAGATGTTGTGTACTTCAATTTAGTCTGATTTCTTTAAACAGCAGAAGTGCTAATTGATGCACAGAGAATATAAGGATTAGGTAGAAGTTCTGCAACAATGATGATAAAAATATCCTCCAAAATGTAAGTTGCTGAAACTTCAGTCTGAGAATCAAACATTTTTATCACACATTTGGAAAATTCATGTTTTCATAACAAACTTCAGGAAGAAAGAGAATTGCTTCAAGTTATTCATGAGGTGCAATATTATGCTATAAAATCCAGCCAAAGAAAATGTGGGCTGAGTTCTTTAAACATATCAGTCCTTGAAGGCAGGTTTCTTAACCCTGGGGAGTACCTCAGTAGCCAAGTGATTCAGACAGTAATTGTGCCAGGTAGCACCTTTCTTTGTGTCGCTTGGGTATTTTGGTCAGGGAAGAGGGAGTAATTCCTGATCAACTCAGTAAAGCACGGGCAGAGAAAATTCAGCAACCTTAGTGGTGATAGATGGAAGACCTATCTGGAAGTACCACACAGTGGGATTGATGCTTTCTACAGCACTCTGCCCATGCACTCAGTATAACCAGATTTCTTAATGCTAGAGTTAAGACATCAACACTCAGTATGCACTTATTACAGGCTGTGAAACTCAGTTTGATGGACCCCAGTGTACTGTCTCAGCCCTTTAAAAGGCCTGATTTTGAATATAGTGAACTGCTTCTACAATTTATATGGAGAAGGCAGTGAAGCAAACAGAGGTGTCGTAGTGTGATGCAAGCTAAGCTTTTTGTGAAGCACCTCTTTTTAAACATGAATCTCAATTGCTTCTAGTTTTCTTATCATTTCCCATCTAGACACCTGTAACATTGACTGTGTTCGGAAAAGGATGGAGCAGAAGCTGCAAACTGCAATCAAAACATTGAGGAAATCTATTAATAAACAGCAATTTTACATTCAGTTTTCTGGGACAGAATATGAAGTGGCTCAGAAGCCAGCTAAAGCTACTGAAGGGCATGAAGCGTGCAGTACAGGGCAAGTGCTGCAGGAGGGAAAATGCGGTAAGTCCCAACAACTCTATTCAGCTATATCCCCCCAAAACAAGGAATCCAAAATGTACTTGTCCCTACTGGGCTGGGCAGCAAATCTACGAAATAAAAGAAGATTTAGATCAATATTATGCAGCATGTGTGCATGGACCACTGACAGTTTGTAAGACTTTCAAGGGAGTTCATTAAATGATTGCAGGAAAACAGAAGCAGCATATATATGCATATATTCCCATGCTGTCAGCTGGTATGTATCAAGGCCTGCCACAAGGCAATGTTGGCAATTAGTTCCCAGTTGCTCCCAGCATATTAAGGTAACATAGTTACAGTTCTTTAAAACAACAAAATGGTGTTTGCCTAGATGCTGTGTGTTCAGTTTCATATAACCTCTCTTATTCTCCTCGCCACCAAATAATCCATGACCCATGGATATACTTATATTTAACACTCAAGACATCCAATTAAAAAAAATCTATGGAATTTTATTTTAACTTTATGTAAAATACCTAATTTCTCTAAGCCTTTTCTGAGATTATCAGGCTTTACTGGGGGCAAGGTGCTAATCCAAACCTATTACTGGCAGCTCTCAGTACTGCAAGCTTTCTAATCACTTAGAGTTATCTTTTCAAAATCAGCGTATCTATTTTTCCAGCATCTTTTGGACGCCAAGTGATTTACAAGCAAGAAGAAATAGCTAAGTGCAGACCTGATAGCTGCCTCTAATGAGTTGGTTCAGAGGCTGTTTTCATCATATAGGAACAGTGATTTAGAAACAGTATTGGAAGACTGTTGCTATTAGTGTCTAGAATCCCATACATTTTAACTACATATATCCAGCAGAGAAAAACATTTAATGCAGTTACGTGCTTTGTTGCAGCAAGAAAAGCATGTGGATTCGTATTTGTACTTAAAATGCTTTCCGGTTGGGGTTATTTGAGTGTCAAGAAACATAATACACAGCATACATTGCCCTCAGAGAAATCTCTAAAACTGATCTCAGGCAACAAACTTTTTGCAGTTGTATTCCATAAAACCAATGCATAAATGCACCTAGTGTAAAGTAAAATGTCACATCACTTCCCATACGTTATGCACCACTGTCTTAATTAAACTGCAAAACGCTGTTTTAAGACTGCATCAGCTTTATTAGCAACATATGTCTGGTAGACACTTCAGTGCAGTACAGTGCCATTTAAACAGTAGAGGAAGGACCTTACCCTGATGTAAATTGACCTAGACCACAATGGAGATCGGCCTGTTTACATCAGGTGAGGATCCTGGACTAACATATGCGAAACATATATCACTGTAATACTGGGGCCAAAGAGATCCATCTTTTTAAAATGTTTGATATAAAGGCAAATGCTGTGATCAAAATGAAAGTCCTCATGTAGATTCCCCTTTTCTTTTCTCAGTTACCTGCAGCACGGGCACCTTTTATAGCGGAGAGCATAATCAGTGCGTTCCTTGCTCACCAGGAACATACCAAGACACAGAAGGTCAACTTACCTGTGAGCCTTGCCCAAGTAACGATGGACAGGGAGTAGCAGGCGCCCGGAACGTGTCAGAATGTGGAGGCAAGTTTGATTTGATGATAAAAGGATTAGGTGTTGCCACACAGCCTGTGAGGCATGGAGGGGAGGGGCATGGAGGGGCTAAAAGAGGAGAGAGCCTTCCACACTTCTGTCTTGTAAAGGTAACAGAAGAAATCTCTGTGCACTTACAAGCAATACACAAAATCTTTTGGCTCGTTCCATCCGCTGACATTGCCGAGAAGAAGATGAGACCTGCTGCAGCAATGTGAGTTATGGTATGGAAATGAGCAAGCCAAGCAAAGCACTTTGCTTCAAGTCAGGTATGGAATCTGGACATACTTCGACTTGTAAGGAGTTGTCAGGTATATTGTGAGCCAAAGGCATGGATTGCTTTCAACTGGCATTGGTGAGTCTAATGAACTTGCTGATTTAATGTTTTGCATGGGATGCAGTTTACCTGGCCTAAGGGGCAGCAGCCATCGTTTTGAGATAGTTATGCTGCAGGAATCTGTAACCTGGACTCAGGGCTAATGACTACAAGTTTCAACGCTGCTTGAATTCACTGTAGTGAATTGGCAAGTGATGTGGCATCTCTGACTCAACTTCACGATACGTGAATTAGATGATAATTATGATAATACCTGATTTTAGAAGAGTGCTGTGAAGCTCTTTGTTTATTCTTCTACTGTAACTTGATCAAGATAAGGTTTTAAGACACAACTGTTAATTATTTTATTATTTATTTATTTAATTATTATTATTTATTTATAATATATTTATTTATATATTTATTTTAAATTTATTTTATATTATTTTATTTTATTATTATTTAATTATTTACTTATTTCATAAGTAAAATCTAGTTCATAGCAGATACATTATTTGATTTTGAAAGAAATCTGTTGTATCTGCTACACAAGTTCTAACTTTAAAACTCATCCATGTGATTTACATTAACGCTTTCTTCACAGATATCTAGAGAGAGCACACAATGAATGACACTTGAGAAACTGTCACTTTTTCCCTGACCACTGAATAAAAAAGTAATTCTAGTATCTCCAGTCCAAATGTATGGTAGATTTTGCTGATTTACTGTATGAAGGAACTATCACAGAAAAAAACCTTGAGATGCTTGTGCATCTTTGTTATGTTGACTTGTATTTAGCCAAAATCCAACAAGAACAGATAATTAAAAAAAAATCAGTTTATAAAGGTTGAATTTAGTATACTGACCTAAGCAGCACAACAACTAGGAGAAAAAGGCTGTTTTGTTTCAAGGCTTACATTTGAATTTTTGTTCTGCACAACAACAAAAAGAAACCTTTCTGATTGTTTTTGTAGAGTGGATCTGTCTGAAAATGTTTGTTGTCAGGTCACAATAGTCTGTTTTTCTGCTCAATTCTCCCCTTTCCTCTTTCTCCGAAAGTGGCAAGAGGGAATACGCTTTGGACTTCGTAAACCTCCCTGACAAAGATTCTGTCAAAATGTCCCCATAAAATGTGTCAGCATGTGTGATGAAACTCTGTATTCTGGTGAACACAGATTTTGTTAGAAATGCACTCACCACCTGTAATCAATAGTATTTTCACATCGTATCTTCTGGAGCAGTAATGCCTGTGTAGCAACAAAGAAGCTATGACTGAAATCCTCACCCTGACAGGTGAGGCACATACAAGAAGATTTTAAGTGCCTGTTGCATAGAACTCTTATGTTGTGGCTGCAAGCAAATAAGATATTGTCATGCTTAAGTTGCATGCAATCCATGCAGGTACAAGGCCAAGAAACAATTAGGAAACCAAGTCGTTTGGGGCATTTCTCGGGGAAATCACCTCAGATTAATTTTCATGGCAATTTCAATGCAGAAGTCAAGAAGGGAGCAAGTTAGCTTATCCTTACATACTGCTAAGGGCTGAGACATATTACTGCTGCATGCATCAGTTATTTAGCAGTATTAACACCCAGCTGTACCTCTTCTTTAAAAGGATGTCTGTAAGCCACACTTCACAAGTACGTAATTTTCACACTAAAATCCAGATCCAAATCCCACTCTTCATGAACTGCCTTAATGTTAAAGCCCAGTGACCAATTGGACCAGACCAGGTGGGTCAGTTTTGCCACAAAAACAATAGCAGAATTGTCTTCAAATTAGTAACGGTCATACTATTTCTCAGGGGTCTGTGTCACAACAGCCAGCTTGTACAGACATATTCCAGCCAGCTGGGATGGCAGCAAAACTAAATCCCAGAGATCCCGGTCCCACGGCTGTCCGTAGGGGTTTGACTTTTGTGGGGACAGAACTTGAACTTCGCTTTTGCTCAGAATCTCTGGTTCATCCTGAGCACCACGTATCTAAGATGCTGGAGGCCCCCAATATTTCCAAGCAAGTCTCAGAGTTCTTAAGAGATCCCAACCCCACCTAGGACTCTCAAAACTTTCAGGTTTTCAAGCCAGTTGCTCCTGCCTGCTGTTCAGTTCTCAGGGAAGCTAAATTACGAAGTATTGGGATTAGGAAACCTCAGGGAACACCTAACATCTCCAAGTGCTGGTCTCCTAGGCTGGGGGTGGTATGAAGACACGCATTAATGCCATGATCTTGAAAAACCTGACATCCTGATTCTCAGGCAGGTTGTCAAGGAGTAAAGTACTCGAGCTAGCAAGAACCAAGCCAAACGAACACCTATCAGAAACTACCTGGAGAGCAAGTTTTGAAACTACCCTGTGTCTGTCAGTAGACTCATTCACAAAGTGCTTTGCTTTACACAAATCACCTTTTTCTGGCAGAAGAGCTTCTGACAAGCACGAGTTGTCACAGCTACCTGGAAAGCTGCTGGTGTCAGCTATTCTCACAGGCAGGGTGCTGGACTGGTCCCATCCAGTCTGGTAAATCTCATGATCTGCTGTTTCCATACCTATGATGTAAAAAAAAAAAAGAAAAATAAAAAATAAAATTACTTCCTTCTTCCTTCATAGACTTGGTGCAAATGTTCATTTTTTCCTACAAAGGGCTTTGAAATTCTCAGATTAAAGACTTGGTGAAAGTACAAAGTATTCAAACAACATCTTAATAGGGCCCTTGCAATAAAGGGAAAAAAAAAAAGAAAGAAACATAGATAGCAAAGAGCTTATCAAGAAACCAGATGTATTTACTGGTGATGTTTTTAGGAAGCTAGGAAGCGGTTACAGGAACAATACAAAATCAGCAGGTAAGATAAGAATTCGATCTGCAGCTGTCTTGCTGTAATGTGATTAAGTTAAAAGAAGCATTGCTAAGTACTAGTGGGTTTTATACTTCATCCAGAAAAGTCGGCTCACTAATACAGATGATCATTTTCAATTTCTAGGGCAGTGTTCTCCAGGGCACTATTCTTCAGACGGCTTTAAACCTTGTAGAGTCTGTCCTCTTGGTACATACCAGCCTGAACCAGGAAGGACCCTCTGCTTTCCATGTGGTGGTGGGCTTGTGACCAAGTATGAAGGTGCTGTTTCCTTTCAAGACTGCGAAACTAAAGGTGAATTTAAAACCTTTCCATGATTCCTGTTCCTGCTGCTTATCCTTTTGTTTATAATCTTCACTGCCAAGGGGCTTTGAAAGGCTCCAAAACAAAGGTAGTCACTGCATGTAGAAACACAGTGTGTGATCAGATTAGATTAAATTAAATTAAATGGTGAGGAAATTTGTAACCTAGGAACGATCCCCCAAGGTTGTGGAGACTGAACAGGCTTTACGTTTTTTTTGGAATTTACCACAGGCAGGTAGAGTCAGCGCTGCAACTGCTAATTGGATCAGCCGCACTGCATGGAAAGAAATAAGACAAACTTACATTAGACAGTGCTTTAGCCTTCTTCTAGTCATGTATATTTTTATTTACCAGATTAAAAAAACTAAACACTACAGAAATTATGTGAAGTTAAGGATTTATTATTAATGGACTAGGCAGAAGCTGTCAGTGTTTAACACATTGCATGGTCCATAATGTCAACTTCCATTGCAAATGCTGAAGAAGGAATCTGCCCAAATCCATTTTGGTTTAGTTACTGGCCCTGCCAAACAGACACCAATGGAAACCTCTTTTCTGCCATTGGGAAAGGCATTTTTATTGTTGAGGCAGATGTGTATCAGCTTCCACTTATTACAGACTCATTGGAAACCACTGTATTAAATGCAGTGAGAGATATATGTAGCACGTGTTACTAGTTCGTAAGGGTTTAGCTCTAGTCTTTGGAACATAATTCTAGTTAGAAGGTCCTTTGTAATGGGAAATACAGGAAGCTGGGGTCTTTTTTGCCTTTTATGGCCTAATGAATACATTGCAGAACAGGGATCATGAGGTATGTCCAGGGTGGAGGAAAGTTCTGCACCTAAGATTGCTACTTTCTGAAGATAATGCACCTCATACCTTACAGTTCACTGTTCTCCTGGACACTACTACAACTCCACAACACACAGATGTATTCGATGCCCTGTGGGAACATACCAGCCTGAGTTTGGTCAAAACTACTGCATCACCTGCCCCGGGAACACAAGTACAGATTTTGATGGCTCCACTAACGTTACGCACTGCAAAAGTAAGTTGCACTTATATTAGTTGTGAGGTGAAGCATACCCCTCCATGCATCAGTAGAGCACAATATCTTCTATCAGACTAACTGCCATTTTATAATAATTAGAAAATACTAGGAGATAATGGTCATGCATACTGTAGTTGCCAGGTGATCACTCATGACAGTGAAATCTTCTTATAGGCTTTTTTTGCAGTACTCAGCCCACTATCTTCAATTACCATTTTAAATATCCCCAGGGATTCCAGTGCAATTTTATTTTATCTTTATGAACAACTGATTCTTTTATGCAAGCAATTTTTGTCATCCCTACCATGCTAATTTAAGAGAACGTCTCTATAATAATGAGGTAATGTCATCTAAAATAACTATTCATGTGTGAGACTATTGGAAGTTTTTATTCTGGTTATGTGCCATGTGTCTTTGAAGCCATTCATCATTTCTAATATGATTTGAACAAATTAGATATTTGTAAGGAATTTGAAGGAGTTTTATGGTTTATCTATAAAAGAAAACCATGCTTGTCCCTTTGCTGTTTTAGATACTCCCTGTTTTCAAACCATTTTCTGATCTTGCATAATTTTGGAGCAAAATATTTAAACATATATCTAGTTTAAAGTGAGTGAGTAGACCTGGAGAGATCAAGTTTAAATAACTGACTGAATCAGGCTTCTGTGGCAAATTTAATAGGAGTTTTGAAAGCTCAGAAAGTAGAACTTGATCCGTCAGTGGACGTTCTTTATTTCATTTAACCTATGATAAAGCAAGGCAGATCTGTAATCAAGATAAGGTTGGCTACTAGGATCATCACACTCATTCAGCTAAATCCGGTTAAAAACCGAATGAAGTTAAACCAGAATATCTTGTGCTTGTCAGCATCGTCTTAGCAGTAACCACTGTGTGAATAGCTCCAAAATGGGATCATGTTTACTTACCTGTGTTCATTTCTTAATCAAATGTTAAAGCAGCCTGAATGAAGCATTGAATCAGTTTATACACTGTAGATTAATGTTTTGCAAACCAGTTGGAGCAGCCCTGTGGATCAAGTATTCCTCTAAAGGCTTTCCATGATAAACAAAGAGGCAGCTGGAGGAGAATGTATGCATTTCTAAAGCCACAAGGAGGAGTTTAGACTTGCTCTTGACAAATCTAGAAAAACACCTCAAATTAGCTAATCAGCTAACACAGATGTTAATTTATGTTTCTCCACAGACCAGCACTGTGGAGGAGAACTTGGGGATTATACTGGCTACATTGAATCACCCAACTATCCTGGAGACTACCCCGCTAACGTTGAATGCATTTGGAATATAAATCCACCCCCAAAGAGGAGAATACTCATTGTAGTACCTGAGATATTTCTTCCAATTGAAGATGAATGCGGTGATGTTTTAGTAATGAGAAAAAGTGGTAAGTTGCCAGACATGTGTTATATAAATATTTATTGCAAACTGACTGAGTGGAAAGTTCATATGGAAGGAATGACCATCTTCATCTATCCAGTGTTTCTAAACAGATTCCTCAATGAACTAGCACAGCAAGTTAAAACAGAACACTGTATCAATAACAATTAACAGAGTGATATTAACTATTCAGGTGTCTTGGCTGAATCACAAAGCAGTTAATGGGCTTCTGTCTGGCCCAGTTACCACATGGGATAAATTGCTGCCACTCTAGAAATCAACAAAGTTATGCTAAGTTATATTGGGAAAGCTGTCTCACATCACCTGTACAAACTGTGGTCTCACTTATCCTTTGCATATATATATATATGCTGCAGTTTTGCTAAATCTGTGCGGTGACATGGGCTGGTACAGTGACATGGGCTGGTACACCCAACACCCTCAAGAAATCCAAAGTTTTCCCAGTTTTTTATGGAGCCGGGGTTGTGTTGTGTCTTTGATTATGAAGTTAATTCAACAGCATCTGAAGTTAAGACACAAATGAGGTGCACTCCTTCAGTTCTACGTAGGCATCCAGCTTCTGGTGATCTGTTGCTAAATTTCCAAGAAGCACCAAACCTGAAAGGCAATTGCTTATATGGAGCTTTATTTAAAACAGCATATTTTACTTGCTAAACCAGTGTATTTTATTTGCTAAAACAATTTTCACAACTTTTTATCCTTGAGGGATTGTGTTGACATCTCTATGTATCAGATTAGTACAAGAAGAAACCTCACCGTAGATGGAAGGAAATTACATCTGTCCAGATCAGTTTTTTAAAAGCAAACCACTTACTGCAGCAAAACAAATCAGTCATCCTCCTAATCCCAAACTGTGGTTCCAACAGTGAGTAAAGGCAGGCACATCAGGGAAAAGTTTGACTCTCACTCAGTACCCATAACAGTATCAAAACAACAACAACACTGGAAAATGAGGGCAGTTTTTCAGATCTGCAATTTGTGATCTCCGTATGTTTGGCATCGTAAGAGTAGATCTTCCAAAGATTTATCATACTTCGTGTAAGGTCAGCTGCTAACGTTACTGATGGCATTTGCAGAGTCATATTTAGATCCACTTTTTGCACTCCAGGAATCCAAATCCCATTCAATTCAAAAGGTCTCTTTTTGCTAATATTGGTGGAAGCTGAATCAGCCCTAGCAAGTACAGATTTTACGTTACTCTTGTTATTTTCCCTAATTAACCTTGGCTATGGAGTGTTTGTTTTGTTTTGTTTTGTCTTAGCTAGGTAAGAAGCTATTTTTTCCTTTTATTTGAAATTCATTTCAACTTAGAGGAGCCTCACAATACATTCATAATGATTTGAAGACAACCTACACCCTCCATCTGTTATTTATGTTAGGGGCAAATGGGGGTTTTTCTGGTTCCCAGCTATCAGCTCTGTTTCTGTGTAGATAAATGACATTTTCTTTTCAAAACTATAACTAGGTATTTTGTGCTGGGAGGTGCTGTTCCATTATGATGCCAGTAAGAAAGGGCACTTAGACTCTGTAAGGTATCATTTAAAATGTTATCTATTAGAGCTATCATTATAAGGACAGAATAGTATAGATAATCCTACATCCCTTTAGATGGTGGGAACCACAGGTATCAAACAGGCCTCTGATCCACATGCAGTATGCTTGGCAGACTGTCCACAGAAGAGATTTTGCCCTTTCAGTCATTCAAGCTATTACAGGCTTTTCTTACAAGGAAACAACTCTATTTATCATTTCTACAGTCAAACAGAAACAATGTTCTCAGGAGAACTTGTTGCTTCACTTTTAGATAAAGGCAAGGACAGGCAGTAGCACAATCAGCGGTACCACGTGGGACCTGCCTGCAAGTTCCTCTCATGACAGAGAGCAGGCTGAGGTTACCCTGCAGCCATGGGGTTTGTGCCACACAACACAGGCCTGAAGGCCACGCTGCGTGTGCAGCCCAGCACAGGCCTGGACGTACCCAGGTTGACTGTTCTGTGGTTCCCTAACCCCTTGGTGTGCGATGGTCTTTCGGTCAGAACCACAACACCACTCTCACATTCTGATAAGTGATTTATTGCTCTCAGCTGAACTCCCCAAAATCAGTGTGGTACAAGCCGGTTACTGCATCTACCTGGGGTGCAGCTGACTTGTTTTTACCTGTCTGGGCCCAGCATATGGGAACTCTGGAATTCAATGCTAGAGTCGTACACAAAATAAGTAATATTGATAGCAATTTTATCTAAAGAACATTTATTTATTTAACCTTCTTTCTAGCTTCTCCTACCTCAATTACTACATATGAAACATGTCAGACTTACGAGAGACCTATTGCATTTACCTCAAGATCAAGGAAGCTCTGGATTCAGTTCAAGTCAAATGAAGGAAACAGCGGCAAAGGATTTCAGGTCCCCTATGTGACTTATGATGGTAAGAAAGGGGTTGTTTTCCATCTGTGTGTTATATCTGAATTCCCAAAAATTGTCCTTTAGAATGTCTTTTATGCTGATGACAGGGAGAGAAGAATGAGGAGAAACTTGATGTAGTTCAACTTTTAGTCCGTTTAATTACTTTAAAACCAGTTGCAAAGACTTTGAAATAATGCCTAATTTTATTCTTATTACTTTTTCTAATACTTTAAGGATGGGCAGCAAGTTACACAGAATTCATTAAACTTAATCCTTATCCCACTGTATTCAATGCGACTCCTTTTAATTGGCATTTATCCCATGCATAATGAGAATAACATTGGCTGCCATGCACTTTAGGAAACCTCTTCATCAAGTCCTACTGGTAACCCACAACAATTTGAAAAGTATAAATTAATAAAGTCCCAAGTCTAAAAGAAAAAAGCAATGGTGCAAAAGAAATATTTTTTCAGTCACCACTTTTATAAACCCACATTTTAAACCAGTCTGGCTTGTCATATAAATTACGCTTTAAACTGTATATTTTGGACATTGAGATTATTTCTGTTTTAACGAAACGAAAACTTTTCTGTGATACCTTTGGCAGCTGTTAGTCCATCTCTCTTCCAAACACCAGTGCAATTTTGTGAATGATGAGAAAATCTGTATTAAGCTGGTGATTCAAGAATCAAAATGAGAGCTGTTCTCAGGGCAGAACACAAGGATCCGTTTTTGACTGTGCTGGTGACTTCACATGTAACCTTTGACAGTCATTTCATATCCCTGGCCAGGTTTATTCATCTCTAAAATGCAGAGAATAAAGCATTATTATCTGGAGGGAGTGGTTTTCTGTGGATAAATTCGTATTTGTAAGGATAATTCAGAATTACTGTTCTAAAGCAGTACAGAATGTTAACGTGATTAGACTACAGTATCTTGAGTTACACTGAATAATAAACTGAATGCTACATTTCTCCACTCTGTCTTGAGGAGGAGGTCTGGGTATTATCCATCCAAAGGATGCCACAAACAGTCACTCAACTGATCTTTAGTTTTCAGAGGATTACCAACAACTAATAGAAGACATTGTTCGAGATGGACGATTATATGCATCAGAAAACCATCAAGAAATTCTAAAGGTAAGAAAGTTCTGCTTTATCTGAGGCTGACTAAGAATTCCTTTTAGTAAATATTTTCCCAAGATAGTTCTCATTACTCTGATAGGGTCATAATATTTAAACCTCAAGTGTGACCCCAAATTAAATTCTCTGTCTTCTGAGGTTTATGCTGGTATTTGGAGCAGCACAAAATCAGTAGATCAGCTGGGCTGAGCACATGTGTACATCTTTGCTGAATCAGGAACTGAATGAAATGTACACCAACGTGATTGTAAGTTAGAAAAATTAGTCAAAGAAGAATGAAGAACCTATTGTTTGAAGAGCCTTCTTCAGCCTCCGTCTGGCATGTGTTTAAATGAGTCATTAAGTTAGAATTTCCTGTGCATTAAAAAATGTGTTTACTTTAATCACTGTTCTGTCTCAACAAGACATAACCATAATGTAGCATTGTAAGCTGTCCATGGAACGGTTTTCCAAAGGCACAAGCAACACATTGGAGAGAATTGGGGAAGAGGCTGCTGGGCTGCCACCTCTAACAGCTAACTGGTTAAACCTGAAAAAAACGAAACACTGCTCAGAAGGCAAAATTCAGCCTTGTAAATGTACGGCTTGGAAGGACAGGAGCTGGTGAACAGCCAGCTCCCCGGCCAGCCCTGCCCCAGCCCTGACAGTGTTCTCTCACTAGAGCTTTGAGGCTGCTCAGGTCCCAGCCACAGTGTATATGGTCAGGCATGGGCTCAATTGAGGCCCTGAGTCAAGGCTTTACCAGGGTGCCAGAGAAGGTCCTTAAAGAGCTCAGCATCACAGAAGAGCAGCCTTCTCTCTTCTTCTATTCTTCGTGGAGGGAAGGCCCTGGACGGCAGCATGGAACAGGCTGGGAGGGCAGTCAGAGGCAGTTTGCAATTCTAATGCCCACCTTTTGCAGCTGGTTTGTGTTAACCCAGCATCCGCACTCTCAGTTCAGGACCTTCCAAGAACTTTAATTGCAAAAAAACATCCGGCACGATAGAAAGATTCATCAGTATAAAAACCTACAGCAACATGGAATAGTTTCCTTACACTGATTTACCCAAGTAAAGTTTTGCATGTTGTTCATTAATTTTGACTGCCATGCAGACACTAAATCCAAACCGTATATTTATGTAATATGTATGTTGTCTCCCCTAGGACAAGAAACTGATTAAAGCTCTCTTTGATGTACTGGCACATCCACAAAACTATTTCAAGTACACAGCACAAGAGTCAAAAGAGATGTTTCCAAGATCATTTATAAAGCTACTACGATCAAAAGTTTCCAGATTTCTACGACCATACAAATAGTCAAGTGGTATTCAATTTTGGGTTACTTTGCATTCCTGTCAAATACTGTCTTTCCTCCATAGTAGAAACATTTGCTAATTTGAAGGCTCTTTTTTGCAGTCTTTGTTTTCAATTGTTTATTGAAGAATACCTATAATGTTTTATTAATATAACCATTAAAAGCCAATGTTCTGGATGGGATTTTTACTACAAAAAAAAATTGTGCATCCTCGAGTGCATCTAGTTGAAGATCCAAATTTGTGTCTGCACTAGTGTGTCTTCACTTTCCATTTGAAATTACATTATGTGAAAAATATTCTTTCTAGCTTTTTTACTTTTCGTCAACAATAATGTTCATCAAAGCAAAGAAGGAATCTATTCAAATCTGATTAAACTACCTGCAGATAAGTTCTGTTGTAGAAAGAAGTATGTAGTATAAATAATATTTGGATTTTGAATTGCACTTGAAGTTTATATTTGAATCTTTAGAAGAAAACAAAACAATCTAAATTTTGTTATTTCTCATTTGTGGGTTAGTGGAAGTTCTGTCCAAGTAGAAATCAAAAGGAAAAAAAAGAAGAAAGGAACAAAAAAAGAAACAGATGTATAGTTTTGTTCTATGAATTACATAAGATTGAGTCCCATGCCCTAATGTCCTAGTGGTTTTATCTGTCCTCTTCTAAACTTCTTCAGAGGTTTGCCAATGTCAATTACACCATGAAACAGATTTAGCTCTGGATTTCCATATACCAGTTGGTCCCTTTGAAGGCATTTACAATAGGATAGGTGAGAAATGAACAACAACAACAACAACAACAACAGTAGTAGTCTTGTTTTTCTTTCTGTTAATAGAGCATCTAATTAAGTACAATATATAAATATATAAATATATACTTCTATTCGTGGGTACACTAGTAATGCTATCTTTAGTAACTGTAAATATTATTCATGCTTAAATCTTTACTCCCACACACCCTATTTACTCATATCTATTTGTAACTTTGCTTAGATGATTAAATGACTTCTCCAAGTGCTTGTCACTTCTGTTAACACCAAACTGAAGCCTTTTGGAGTTCTATACTACTAGATAATGGTTTATTCTGGGACAATCTCTTTCAACATACCTTATTCCAGGAAAAAGAACATCAGTTAAGATGCAACTGCTGTCCAGTAAAGGGTCAGCTCTTGCCTTTTCCTTGGGCAGCCCTCACGTGCAGACCTAGTTACCCCTGAGGATGACACATGTGGGAGGAGCTCACCAAGGAAGAATTTATGTTGGAGCTGCCAGCTCTAAAATGCCTGTGTCACAGGCCCAGACTCTAAGGAGGTTCAGGGGGTGAAAGAGGACCCATTTTTATGGATGAGTTGGAGGCCAGGCCCTTCGGTCTTTAGAGACCTGGCACTGCCTTTTGTCACAAGTTTGCAACCACAGTGCCCATCAGCCGCGGGGTCTGTACGGCCTGCAGGGGAGCATTAGCCGTGCGGTCGGGCCTTCCTCACAGAGTGACAAGTACTGGTGGATTAAGACGAGGTAAATCCTGTGTTTCCTGCC
This sequence comes from Pampusana beccarii, assembly GCA_013399365.1. Taxonomy (NCBI): domain Eukaryota; kingdom Metazoa; phylum Chordata; class Aves; order Columbiformes; family Columbidae; genus Pampusana; species Pampusana beccarii. The sequence goes on from VWYH01003423.1 coordinate 104,215, forward strand.
ATTTCCTGGCACAGGAGCTAATTTCAATGAGAGACGAGCTAATTTTATTAGTATTTCAGCCTCTTTGCTTTTAGGTCCCTTCCTCTTGTATATCATTTTCCCTTTTGATCCTACAGGTTTATTACATAAAGAAATTAACTGTCACGCCAACATCCTTTCAGAAAAAGACAAACATACAGTTTTGCTTCACTGCATTTTATCTACCCTGTCATTTAGCATACCCTTGGACGCTGTCAAGGACATACATTAAAGGTGGTTATGTTTAACTTCTTACACTTCATTTTGGCATTGAACAAGTAATGTTAAACTTTACGAAGTTGTTTTCTGTTGGCTACAAGTGGTTGAATATGCCGTTCCTAAGAGACGCCTTAAGTATTGTTGAATTTTTCTACTTGGCCATTTTGTAATTTTGCTTGCTTTCTTTACTTTCTGTTGAAGAGCCTAATTTTTATCTTGTGCCTGAACAGTTTTAACTGAGGGTTTAACAACTTTTTCACTCATGGATGAGTCTTTGATGAGTTTTCTCTTTAACATATATGTATATATATTAACCCTAATTTCAAAATGTAACATAAAAGTCCTCTTTTGAAGGCTGTTAAACCCGACTTTTTGTGAGGATGTTGAAACTACTTTTATTAAATATTCATTATGGGTTACTAAAGGTGGACATTCGAAGGAGAATATCTCATCAGTCCTAGATTCAGTGCATGCCTGGAACAAAAGAAATATTACAGGTATTTTTTTCCCTTAACAGGAGTTATTTGTAGGGGAAAAAAAATCTTTAAAAAAGCAAAAATCTTTTTAGGTACTCAATTATTTATAAACATATAGGTAAAAAGCTACTTCAGCTAAACAGTATTTCAAAGTCTGATAGGTTATCTGGAATGATTAGAATGGGTCAGGATTGCAGCCGTTCTGATGAAAGATATGAAGGAAAAGATCTGAAAGATATAGAAAAAAATAACTTATTTTCTGAATGATTTACAGTGATCTTTAGCATTTCAAATTTCAGTAAGTGAACTTTGGAACCTGATGCTATGCAGTGAGTTTAGTAAAATACGTGCTAAAATTTTTGCTTAACAACCCACATGTTTGGACATAATACCACTGTACAACACTGGTACCAAGCAGGACAGACTTTCTGTCTGGAACAGGGCTGAAAGTAATTGCCTCACGAGTCCAGACACCACTGGCAGCGCCAGGTTCTCAGCTACATGGGGAGTCCAGTGCCAGATAACAACTATGACAGGGACACATGCCAGTTTTGGCCACTGTTAGTGGGACCTTGGTAGAGCTGTAGGAGGGGAATCCAGGAGGAACCAGCCATGTTTAGTTCTGGTACAACTTGCCCTGACTTAAAACCACATTAGACAAAACCAGGCTTTTGTCTGGTTCACCTTGACAGACAACCTGAGAGTGTGTGTTAGCTCGTATTCCCTGGAGCCATGGCAAGGCATGGACTCCGCAGTCAGGACGGGGCGCTCAAGAAGTTCTGCAGCAAATGCAGACTTTGTGTTGCTGTAAGCAGTGAAAGAGAATTATTTGATCTTCAAAAGTATACAGTGAAATGCTTCTGAATATATAGGGGTTTTATAGGTGATTTATTTAGAAAATGAGTCAAGTTTGAATGTTTGCAGCTCTGCATAGAAATGCCCTTGGATGTGCAAATTTCTAATGAAATAAGTAATGACAAGAGGTATATAGGACTGTCTGAACCTTTTTCAGCTGATTTGTACAACAGCACAGAATTCTTACGTCAGCTCTAAAAGTTAAAAACACTTGGACTTTCATATTAGATTTATAGTTATAGGAACTGGTGGTCACCAAATAGAAGGTGAGCTCAGTTCTTCATTCGTTAATGTAGATGTAGGATGTCTTCATTGTCAGAAGTCTGAGAACATATTGCTGCTACACAATAACAGTATAACAACAAGGAATGTCTTCTGTGGAGAAGACATAGACATATTTGGGAATCAACAACCATATAAGGAAAAATATGGCCACCTTTAAGATAACCAGCTTTGTGAAATGAATCAATACATTGCAGAATATAAAATTTTGGCTTTTACCCTAAACACTAAATATTGCATTTAAACATATTCAATAAATACAGCCCTGTGTCTGTTCTTATAGAATTGCACATCGTATGCAGGATAGGTGCAACAACATGTTTATGTGTTGTTACAGGAAGGCTGAACAAGTGTCCATTTGTGTTTGCCCAATTCCACGTCGCAAACTGAGCTTTGCATTTTCAATTTGCGAATTTCTGTATGCTTAAAAGCTGCACCTGTAGCACTTACTATTTTAAGCCTCTCCTCCTGCTTTAAATACTGCACTTATTTTTAGTGAGGTGGTCGTGAATCATCCCTAAAAATTTTGACATGCCACCACATCACCACCTGTATACCTGCTGCAGGAGCCTGCAACAATCAGAAGTTGCTAATCAAGCCCTAAGTCACGCCATAAAAGTGCTCATTAGTGATTGGTGTGCGCAGGGTACCTGTGTGTGTCATTTGAGTGCGGGAAGCATCAGCTTTCAGTGTTCAGTACCTTGGCACCTGCATCTTGCCCGCAATAGCAAAACTTACTCTGCCTGAAGATTTACCTCATCAAAACTGGATTTAAGGCTGCTGATGTCTTCTTTCAGCCCATTTTCTTGCCCTGCCTTCCTTTTTCCATCATACATTAGATTTTTACCTAAAGACCAACTTTTCAAAATAAACATATTTCCTCATTATGCCTCCCCTATAGAATAAAGTTAAATCACGGTGTGTTATAATAGCTAAAGATTTAGATTCATCTTTCCTATGCATCAACTTCATACTACTTTAAGTAAGCTTACTTAAAACCAGCTTACCTAGTAAGCTAGGTTTAGTTTAGTTCAGTTTTAGACTACCTTAAATAAATACAGGCTTAGTTGCAGAGTTTTCAGAGAGTCCTTATTCTGAGTTGCCAGCTGGTTTTGGAAGAGCACAGCTCACCTGTAGCCCTCTGCCTGCAAGCAGAACGCAAGGGTGATGCCACACAAACAAGAAACACCTACGTGCATTCAGCATTCAAAGAGGAAAGTCACACCCCACCCCATGCCCCGTTGTAAGCCTGCCCAGCAGATTCAGATTTCTCAGGTCAGTCTTATCAGTGAACAACCCAGTTTTAATATTGCAGAGAACAAGTTATGCACTTCAGGAGCAAAAGTAGTGGTATGATTCTGATACAGGAACTGCTGACAGGTCCTTTCCAGCAAAACCTAACTGCTCTGTGACAGATCCCATGGCTGGACTCCAAATACCTTTGAGTGCTCTTAAGAAAGCAGTTAGAGTTAAATCTTCAGCAACTGAACCCAGTGGCAAATTTCTCAGCCGCACAGGGGTCTGGATATTCCCTTTTCTAATGATGGGAGTGAGAAACACACGCAGTTACTTGTGCCTGTATCATGAGTTCAAGTAGTTGCATTTTTTCATAGTTTAAAACCACTGATTGACAGGAACAGTAGTAACTGGAGAGGTTCTACAGACTCTCAATACTTTGAGACTTTAATTAAATAGTTTCCTAGGATGAGAGACTGTTGTAAGCACTTGGGAAAGGAAAAAAAAAAAAAAGAAAAGAAAAAGAAAAACAAACACACAAGCAAAACCCTACAACTTTTGTCTCCCATAAGAATTTATGGAAGAAGGGAAATCTCTATAAGGTAACATGAATTTACTCCTCAGTGTGAGACTTGGATTCAAAGAGAAGTTTCATGTTTTACTGTAACATTTTTCATCTGAATAGAAACAGATTGGGAAATAAATTCTTAATGTCAAAAAACTGTTATCTAAGTATCTGAATATATACAATTCCAGTTTGATATTTCATTTATTTATTCCGTTTCATCACTAAGCTTTTAATCTATGAAATTAATATGTAATATACAAGAGTGAAATGTACAGAAGTACCCTTAGATGTAATAATTTAAACCATCTGTATTCAGAAATCAGAGGTAACAAGTTTAAAGATATACAAACAATTGCAATTCAATTTTAGCTGAATTTCTAAAATCTAGAAAAAGAAGTGGCTTTGCTTAATTAAACTTTATTTTAATGATTGTGAAAATATCGTTTTTTAGAGTTTGTTTTTGTTACTTTTTTAATTAAAATTATTTTGTAAATATTGTTTTCTATGTTTTATGCCTTAGAAAGGCCGTTAATTTGCATTGACAGCAGCAGATACTCCACATGATGCTTAAAAAGGTACTTTAGGAGACTGGGGTGGAGGTGGTCAGTAGTCAGATTCACCCTTCCAGATTACTGCTCCTGATACTTCTGCAGTCTCAGTGGCATCATAGGAAGAGTTTTCCAGGGCAATTTAACCTGCTAATTTTCATAGGGTTGACTATCAAGTGTCATTCTGAAGTGCTTGCCATTTTCACAACGTATAAAGAATATGTACTTTAAAGCGAGTGCTAGTTCTTCCATCGTTAGGATAAGAAACAACACAAAACTCAGAAATAAAAGGGAAGTCAAAAGATTACACCCAAAGATAGTATAAGGACAAGGAAAGGTACAGTATCTCTGTGCTCCTAGGTAGCAGTGGAAGTGATAAAACCTTGAATTGCATCAGCTCATAGAGCCTTTTTTAGGCAAAAGTGCTGCCGAGGTCAGTGGTGGTTTCACCTGCATAAAGTTCACTATCATCACATCCATCATCTGTTAAGCAGGAATTTCTGGTGGATCAGATTTCAGGGGAAAATACCTGGAGCGTAATATTGGCTTCTGTAGCAACTTGCTCTGTGTAAATCACTGGGCAAGAGTGACATTTGGAACTAAACCCTTTTAGATGCTGCTGGGACTTCTAAGCTTTATTACCAATGTAAATTATGTACAAACAGCTATTTCCATATGAAATGTACCATGATAGTTTAGAGCAAAGATAGTGAATAACTGTACAAAATTTGATACTTAGAAAATAAAATACAGTGGTCTGAGCTTTACCAATATTTTAACAATACTGTCAGATTTGTAGTAGAAAATGTTGTTGTAAATGTACCTTATAAGAAAATACATTTCTTTTTGCCTCTGTATATTAATAGCTTTGATTTCTATGTCAAAGCTCAAAATGAAGCATGTAATAAAAGTTTTGTTAAAATCACTTTCATAATAAACGTAAAATGGAATGGATACCCCTGCCTGCCATTTATTTTTGTACATGGAAGAGACTCCAGTGCAATGTACACAGGAATCAGAAGAGAACAACTCTTGATAGCATTTACATATTTTGGTCTAATTTTCATCTTTTGGCAACAGAGAGCTTTTTCTTTCTCATCGGAAAACTGGAGTTTGTGCGTGCTGGGACACTGAGTTCCTTCCAAATAGACTTCAAGGAGAGTTTTTCAGAGCAAGAAGAGCTCCTGGCTACAGCAAAGCACCACGTCAACATCCCTCCAGCACCTTTAACCATTCCTGAAAATAACTCTGGTGTTACCATGTATATCTCATATAGGTGCCCTTTCCCACACCCCTCTATTGAAAAGCAGTCTCAAAGAAAGAAAGAGGAAGGAAGCTCTCTTCCACTGGTGGCCTGATGGGCTATTCCCACCACAAGCTGCCAAGAAGACCGGTGACTTCCAAACTCACCTGCTGCTTATCCCACTGAGGACTAGGTTGAGAAGAAACTACACTTGCACCCAAAATGATTATTTAAGGAGAGATCAAGTGCCCTTTCTCCCTCTAGCTCTGCTATAAAAAAAGTGTGTTTGCTGAGTTCCTCCTTGCTGCTGAATTTTACAATGATAGTTACACTTTTGCAGTCCAGGATTACAAAGCAAGTAGAATTTGTACCATCAGTGGCCCTAGTGAAACTCCTGATGCTGGTAATGATAAAAATGGATTATGACAGACTGACAGAAAATAGACTGTAGTGACATCAATAGCTCAGTTAGATCTGATTTAAATCATCTTTTGCAGTGCAAGAAGTGCAAGTTGTCACTAAGGGTACACAGCATTCTAGAGCAGACAAAACCCGTGGATGTTATTGAGTTGATAACACCTGGTACCAGGTTTGCCACTCAGCAGCGCTCATTAGGGATGTGCACAGCCTGTGGAGCGCTGTTAACACTGCAGCAGCTGTAGAACAGGCAGGAGACCTCACATACCAGTATGGTGCGTGGTATTCTGTGGACGCTCTCATGTAAGCAGTTTATCTTGTTCAAATAAAGTGTTCATGATATGGCAGCATGCTCCACTGATTTTATGTGTCTTGTAAATGATATAAATACTATCAGTATGAGTGGTGACTATTGGTGTCGCTGACAGATTTGAAAGGCATAAAGAGAGAGACAGCGAAATTCTGACTGGTTGCAAAGCAAAAACAATTACTGGTGGTTTTTTTTTAGCTAGTAGCCATCCACTTAGGTACTATGGGCAGTTACCCTCATAATGCTCCAAGATACAGCATCCGTTTTATCACCCTACAGACAGTGCCATGGGAGATGGCACTCAGCTCTCTTTATAGCTTCAAAGCTTTAAAGGACTAACAGCTAAAGTCAGCTCCCATCAAAGACAGACAAAAGCTGAACTCAAAAGTTCCTAAAGGTGATTGGAAGTCAAATTAATGAAGTATCTGCATGCAAGGGTGAAAGCCACTGAAAGTTCAGCTGTTGTGATAATGTGCACTGGAGTAAAAGATTCTGGTTTACTGAAATAGGCATCGCCTGCTGGGAATCACAGGAGGGGGCTGTTCTCATCTCTGATTTTTCCATGGCTTCCCAACAAGCTCACAAAACATAATGGCCTGATGAACAGCACTCAGGCGCAGCACAGCAGGTAAGTGAAGGCAGATTCTTTGTTCAGCCACCAACACTGACTGACTCCTGGTGCCACAGAAGGGGCCTGTCCTGTACAATCAAAATAAATGGCTATTTTTGCCTCTTACAAATAACATCTACATGGAAAGCCAGCAGTGAATCACTGGCAACATGTCTCCAAATCCTTATGTGAGTTGCAAAAACCTTACATCATCCCCAGAGCATTTTTAGGAGACATTGCTCTGCCATGGTGTATTTTTTCTCCTGCTTTATGTAGCTGTGCTTGAAATCCTATAGCACGTGAAGTTAACAGTGGGCTGCAGTCTGCTTTCTCCTGCCCCTGTGTGGGTGTTGCTGCTGCTGCCTTGTGCCCCAACAAATTTTTGTCTTGTCATGTTGCTAGACAGGCAACATAAACATAGATGCATTTGCTCTAGGTTGCCACAGACTAGTTTTGCTACAAAATGTTTCTATATTTAAAACATGAATCAAAAGAAGTACCATAAATGCCTATCTCTGCATTTTATCCAATATGGTATTTATTTAGGAGTGAGAAACAACAGGAAAATGACGTGGGGAATGCACATCAGATCTATTGGGATCAGATAGCCATAAACATTTGGAATAGAGCCAGAAACTGCCAATCTCACAAAACTCTGTAAAACTTCAGTTGTATTTGTTGGGTGCAAATGCTTGTTCACATATGCTAAATCATGATAAATTCCCACTACAGGCTGCTGCCAGGCAGGAACTAAATGAGGTAGTGGTGGATAAGTCATTGGGGACTACTGTGACAGGCACAAGGGCTGCATAGGTTGGCCCACTACAGGTAGCGCCAGAAGGGTACATGCTCTTACGTTAGACTGGGGTAGTGTTAGTAAGCTCGGCCTTGCTGAGAACTTTTTGCATTCTCTTCAAACACCTATGTAAAGTAACCCATTAAATTTAACAAGCACTTTAGCTGAGTACAGACTGCATTGTTCAGGCACTGAAAATTAGTCACTCTTCCTAAGAAAACAATGAGAATAGCATACTGTGGTAACTTTTTCTTTACAAAGATTATCCACAAATACCTGCTTTCATAATGAGAGGCTGACAGTGGTACCTCTGGGCTATGGCTCAGGCATCACAAGTGATCTATGCCACGGAGTAGGAATGACTGCTCGCAAAAGCCTCACTGTGCAGCTGAAGCAGTGACAGGATAGTGCTGAGTGCTGGACTCTGCTCCATGCTCCAAGAATTACTCCTGTTGTGGAAAACCAGCAAAACAGTGGGGTAGGCTGCCAAGGACAGCAGCTGAGTAAGTGCATTAGGTAACTGTTGGACAAAATCAGGGAACAGCCCACGTAGAGTTGCTGTGTCTCAGGGTCTTATCTACTCCTAACCCCAGTGATTCTGACTGCGTCTTGTTATCACTGGAGAGTTTATCAGCTGCATTGTAGCCTGCCCGGACCTGCAAGCTCGCCCGAACAGCCTGGGCAGCTGGCTGGCTACCAGAACTCCTACCCAAAGTGAGGTGGAAGTGCAAACAACCAGTGAGAAAACACCTGCCTGCACTTGGCAAGAAAAAGAATTATGTGAATGTCATGTTGGAGCAGGATCACATTCCCTTTGCCTCTGGCCAGGGCATGATCACTGTGGCTCTACTGAACAAAGAAATGAAAATACATCCCACTTATCTTATTTGGTCTGTCTAGTGAAAGAAGACTGACCTTTTTTCTTTTTTTTTTTTTTGGTAATTAAAAGGTTTGACTTAACTATAAAATTGTTATATATTTTCTGGGAACTTTCTCATTTTTGTAAAGTCATCTGGCAAAAAAAGAAGTAAACAAATAACCAGTTCAAATTAGCAATAGTAAACACTCCCAGCTTGAGACAACATTCTGTATAGTGAACAAAATCTGTGCAAAAACCCAAGATGTGTAACCTGCTATCTTTGATACAGGCTATGTAGAACCATATCATGTTGCGTGCATATGTAACATGCCATCACGTATGGAGCCTATGACAAAGACAGAAATGAGGGAAGGGTGGTAATGGGAACCTTGTCGGTAAGCAGGACCACCATGAGGACTGGTAAGTGATCTAGTATCCATATTTTATAATACTAGTGCAAGATCACCACCACAGCCATCCTCTTTTTCCAAACTGCAATATTAGCAAAAACATCCTCAAACTCAGAGTAGCATGGTGAGAACGCAGTCAAGGAACACTGGAAATACAACTATTTTTTGATCTTCTGCTGTTTAATCAGGCAGGTGTCCCTCGTGACATCCCAGTAAAGCCTTTATGCTGGGGAAGTGTGGAAACACAGCATGTGGTGAAGCAGACAGAGTCTCAGGCACAGAGGAAGATTTGCTTGTATTTACTATTCAGATATCCACCTGAGAATTATGCTAGATCCTCAGCTGCAGAACAGTGGTGTATAGTTACAGCATGTAGGCATCATTTTTAATCTCTTTCTACTCTTTCTATTGCAGCACTTTAATATATAGGCCCTCCAGCTGGTAACTCTGTGATTATATGGAGAGACACTGGGACACTGGAGCAGCAACAGAAGACAGGCAGTGAACAAAGTATTTCTTCAACAAGGCATTCGTATACATTCTCTATTCACTGTTCTCCATGAATTTTGGGATTTCTTGACCAGCTACTGACCCTAAATTCCCGTTTCTAGAACCTGCCTTTTATTTCCAGGACTGTAGGACACCCCTCCGAGCACGGTGCCATGCTGCCAGCAGGAGCGGTACTGAAGTCCGATCCTGGCTTGATTTGAGGATAGGCTGGCAGGAAAAGCAGTTTCCACAGTCCCTGTAGCAGACAATCCACAGAGGGAGCAATGTGGGTGCTCCCAGCAGCAGAAGCAGCCCCTGGCCTGCCACAACAGCAGGCACAGCAAAGCCCTGGCCTGTGCTCCCGGCAGCCCCCAGTGTCCGATGCCTTGCTTTGCTCTTGTAGCTTTATTACCACGCCTGAGTTAAGGCCGAAGCTACCAATAACGTTTAGGGAGCCACAGCTTAAACTGGTTTAGATTATTCCCTACAAAATCTGAGAAGGAATGAGTTTTCTTACAAATGTCTTCTATGAATAAACGACACAAGAAAAAATACTGGGAAGCCACTCCCCTGCTACAGGTGCTTGCAAAGAACACACCTTCCTCTTATACTGAGACGTATTTAAGAGTGGCCTATATGTTAAAATTCACTTGTCAAAGTTAAAAAAACCCAAACAATACAACAAACAAACAAAACAAAACCACTAACAAAAAACCACACACCACCACCACATGACTTTTAATTTAGAGAATGACTCTTTAGCACCATATGAGGTGCGAGTTTTTCCTCTATGCACACAACTCAAATGAAGCTTTGCCCATAGCTGTGGCCAGCAGTTATGTCCCCCTCACACGTCACCTGTAACCCACTTCAGGGGTTATAGCTGGGGCCTCCCCAAAAATGCCCCGTTATCGCAAAGCACTGGGAAACTCAAAGTCTTGCAGCCAGCACTGCACCATGAATGCTGTGTTTTTACTGAAGCTTAAGGACAGTACAACCTGAAAGGAGGTTGTAGCATGGAGGGTGTTGGTTTCTTCTCCCAAGTAGCAAGTGATAGGACAAGAGGAAATGGCCTCAAGTTGCACCAGGGGAGGTTTACATTGGATATTAGGGAAAAATTCTTCACAGAAAGGGTTGTGAAGCATTGGAACAAGCTGCCTAAGGAAGTGGTGGAGTCACCATCCCTGGAGGTGTTTAAAAGGGATTTAGACGAGGTTCTCAGGGACATGGTTTAGTGTCAGAGTTAGGTTATGGTTGGACTCGATGATCCTGAGGGTCTCTTCCAACTGAAATGATTCTATGATTCTGTGACAAGCAGAACCCACCCAGGCTCCACAGACCAAATCCCCCTCAGGCCCCTTCTCCCCGCGGCTGACTGGAAGCTGATTGCGCCCCGCCCTGAGGCGAGACACCGCCCAACGGCCGCCGCTAACGGCCGCCACCGCCCCTCGTGCGCGGCGAAGCCCCGCCCCTGGCCCCGCCACGCGCGCGCAGCTCCCTGGCGGGTAGCGGCGGCGTCCGGCCATGTCGGGGGACGGTGAGGAGGAGCTGGCGGCCTTCGTGGCCCTGCACGGGGCCGCGCTGCGCGCCTCGGGGGTCCCGGGGCGCTACTGGGAGAGCCTGTGCCGCAAACTGCGTGGCGAGGTGAGAGGCCGCGGGCTGTTGCGGGGGAGGCGGGGCGGGAGCGGCGCTGAGGGAAGCCCTTTCGACTGGGAGCGGAGTGAGGAGACGGTGGGGCGTGGGGTCCCTTCTCCTCGCTTCCCCAGCTGGGTGTGAAGCAGCCCCCGCCCGCGGTGGTGAGGGGAGCGTGGGGGGCAGGCTCTCCTTATGGAAACCGCGGTGGGGAGCGGGCCCCCCTCTCCCAGCCGGGGTGAAGAAGAGAGCGGAGAGGTTGCTCTGCGGGGGAGGGTGGGGAAAGCTTCGTGCTGGCCGTGTGGCCGAGGCTGCAGCGTGGAACTGTGGAAGAGATGAGGTGTGTTGTGCATATCTAATTTCGTCTTATTGTTGTCAGCGTAAAGCGTTTGGGCATCCTGGTAACTGGAGATCCAGTACTGGGGAGACGTGATGAATACATCCCAAAGCCTTCAGACCTTTTTGCTAAAAGAGGAGTTTAGAAAAGCAACAGTGGTAGTAATAAAGTCAGGATGTTGCCATGTGCTAAAGCATTATGGTTTGTGTTGGTTTTTATCTGATTTTTTTTTTTTTTTGCCCAGCTCTCTTTGCTTCCATGCTGGTCTGCTCTGTGCTCAATCGTTTATAACAGTGCAGAGCTAACTCAGCTCATCTTGCGTATGCCCAAGTTACCTCTCTCAGGCTGTTTTCTGGAGTGCTTTTGGCAAGTTGGTTTGTTCATTTATTCCTGATCTGAGTAAAAGCCGTTCAGCTCTTGCAGAGAACGGGGATGTTGGTAGGAGAACCTTCTGGCAATGGTTGAAACAATAACAATGTAAGGGCTGCTTTGTAGAGCATGTCAGACCGGTGGTGCTGTGTGACTTTTTATTGGGCCAAATTGTGGGCAAGTTTTAAGCCTTTGTAAAGTCACCACTCAGATCTAATGGCATAAATTTAGGGTCATTGCCCTTTGTGGGCCTTTTTGAGTTCCCCTGTTGTAGCTGTGCCCAGGTGACATTCAGACCATACCTTTGCAGGGATAGGGTATGTTTCAGCTGAAGCTGACACCAGGAGGCTCTGGACCTGGCCCTGAACTAAAGAGAATCTGAGGCACAGGCACACTGCAGGATGGAGAATCCCTTTTCACTTGTGTTTTTAGCAACCATCTGCTTGCTGCCTGGAGATTTGTGATGAGAAATGGAAGAGGAACAAAGTTAAAGGAGTAGTTTTGGACAAAGAGCTTGTAAAGACAGAAGTTGAATTTAGAAATTTTGTTTTGCATGTAGGCAGCAAGCCTCAGTGGCAAGGAAAGCTGTCTTGAATTTGTTGGAGTGAAGGAACAAGAAACTGAGGCAGGAAAGAGACACAGCTCAAAATTAGTTGTCTGGAGACTTGAGAGCTCTCCAGGGAGTCTGGAGGAGCCTACCTGAAGAGGTAAATAAGAATGAGGTGAACTTTCAGTCCTGGGGAGAGAGAGATCTGATGGGAACCTCAGGGAAGGGGGATAAAAGGGAGCTAGTGGTGGGGTGCAGGTGGGCATGATGAGCAGTGGAGAAACAAGTGAGATGGGATGAGAAGTTTAAACAGGAAGTATAGGACAGTGAGGAGCGACTGTAGTTTAAAACACATGTACAAGTAAACTAATTTCTAATTACTTGAACAATTTTTCCTATCTCAGCTTCAAAGCTGGGACAGGTGGGAAGCATATAAAGTTGTATAATCTGAGTGTTTGTAGCACATACAGTCAGGAAAGGTCTGAATATCTTCCTGCTGCTTTCTAACTGTTGTGTGTCTGGTACTGCAAATAACAGGAATACATGTGCGTTACAGAGAAAATGAATCTATATTAACTCAACCTAGTCACAAACTTCCTGTTGTATTATACCTCTCTCAACAAGCATACGTGCAAGTGACTTGGAGCAAGCAAATATCCACTGTTTTGCTGAAATAGGGAGGTAGAGAACGGATGTACTAGAACGGTATGAAACAGAAGGCAGTATAAACCTGGTGAGGCAACCCAGAGTTGCAAGCTGTTGCATTGCCATACACCAGTATTATGAAGCTAGAGGTAGCTATCAAACTTTAGAATTCTCCTGTGACATTATACACACTTCAGATTGGTGTCCTGTGGCTGAAATCCTTGCATGTTACCAGCTTTGAGGGGGGTGTGAAATTTAGCAGGTAAGAGAACAGAGTGAAGAGACCCATAATCCTGATCCTTTTGCAGAGGCTGGGGTGGAGAAAGACAAGATGAAGAAAGCATATGCCCTAAGGTGTCAGGCTGCTCCTCCTGTTTCATTTTGCTTGCAGTGGTGGCTGACCATCTTCTTTTGTACTAAATGTTCCAGTACATGTGGAGAGAAAGATTTAATTATTTCAGTGTGCTTAGGAGGACAAACTAAGCTGCTGATGGTACTTGTCTCTACTGTTGCAGCTTCTGAGTATTACCTAGAAGGAAAGGCAAAAGGATATGGAGAAGACTGGGATGTCCAGGGGAAATTAGCTCATGAGGGGGCAGAGACAGAGCTGCAATACCTTACTTAGAACTGGACCATGTGGAGTGGCTGGAGGAGCAGCAGTAAAGAAAGAAAAATAGATGAAAGGAAAGGTTTAAAATGTTTTGGGGGTCTAGGTAATAAAGAAAACTGGAGGGGAAAAAAAAAATCAGTGCAACAAGGAACATAGGATGTTTCCTTGTTTCGTGTGTGAAGGTGGGAGGAATTTTTCCTTTGTCCTAACCTGTTGCAAAGATTAAAGCTTTCTAGCATTGAACTGGGAAAATTTGCATCCATAATACAGATAAAAATCTCTCTTGCATCAGTACCTCTAGAACCCAGCCCAGGCAGCTGTTTTCCAACACACACATGTGATTCAACATACAGAGTGAAAAATACCCTTCCTCCTGTGTATACCTTAAAGCCTGCCAGAGAAGTGGGGTTTTTTTCTGTTTGTTTGTTTTTACCTTAAGATCTACTGGAGCAGTTTTCCTTCATGTTATCATTAATTGGATTGGATTGCTCATTTAAAACATGGTGTATCTGCTAGATATACCTGCATTTACTTATTTTGCATTTAGCATTCACTGTCTGTTGGGAAGCAAACTTTTCTGTGTTTCTGGGAGAAACTTGGGGAAAAAAAGCATGTCTAATAATTTACTATAAACCCTAAAATTGTATTTCTGATACAGTGGTTGTTTCTTATGTTACTGGAGAAAAAGTGTATAGTCTGGTTACGAACCTGGTAAATACAGTGCCTGCATCTATGTTATTTTTTTTTTCCCAGCTGTATGCTAAGTTATGTCACAGGCTTTTGTGTATTGAAGCAATATTTTTGTGGCCCCGAGATGTCACTGCAAAGGACCGCTTAGAGTTTCATCCCAGTTAGAAATGGAGGCTTTTGATTCATTACTAGAAGGAATGCAGCATGTTCAATACTTACCAGACTTTTTTTTCCAGAGCAGGCTGTTGCTCAGAGGCTACCTGTGGCCTTCCAAGCAGTTTGCAAGGTGCCTAAAAGGAATTTGCTGAAGATGCCTGTTTGCTAATTGTCATGACACGTGCCTGGTTTGTTTTCACGTTCTCTGGTTCATTAGGTTTGTTAGGCTGGAACTGCACCTGCATATGGAGAGGGAGTGATTTTGCCCAGGCATGTTTTCCTTGCAAATAGTTGTGACACTGAAATGTGTTGCTACCCCTTTGCTGTCTTGATTATTACGTATTCTGGTGGAGTACTTCATGTGAGTTCTCCGTGTTGTGCTTCAAGCAAAAGATTATACTTTTCAGTTTGGTGGCATGATCTTATCCAACTGTTTTTTGCTTAAGATTACTTTAATGGAGTTGCTCTGCTGGTAAGTTCACAGTGTGACAGGCTCTCTCAAAGGCAGAGAGGAAGAGAGGAGGACAGCGGTGTTGTCTACCAGCTTAATAGGCTGTGTGTCCACACTGCCAGCCAGGCACTTCTGCAAAACTGGTCAGTTCACTACTGAACTGTTTGCATTATCAATTATGGATTTATAAAACAAAAACACACCACACCAATGAAAACCTCACAGAAAGCCATGGATTAAGGTGGTCTGGAGCTGCTGCTCTGAGAAGCATAAATTGCTTCAGATGAGGAATATAGCAAATTTATTTTTTTTAGGGTTATAAGTTCTCTAGGACATTTTGGGGTTTTTTTCTATCATAATTCTGCTAAAAAGATATTGAAAGTGGAGATTTTTTGCTAAATGCAAAAAGCCTACAGTCTCATGTAAGTGATGCTCTGTTGGAGGGAGAGATCAAAATTTTGGCTTAGAGGATTTGGAGCCCCTTAACTTTTAAGTCTTGAGTTGACATTTAATAAAATATAAAGCCTTATCTGTAGAACTACTTGATATTAACATTTGCCATGGGTGTTTGGTGAGCGGGTGGAGCATGTGCTGAGTGAAGGCTAATCTCCCTATCAGCAGCTGGTTCACGTCATATCCTCGCTTTCACAAACTCATTAAGAAAAAATATCAAGTATAGACAGCATATAAAGTGCCATACTGTAGCAGGTGTCAAGTGAACTCCAATGAATCACACTTGCTGTTCTAATGTCTGCCAGTCACTTAGCTGCTGCTGCTGCTTGTATCTAGTGAGCTTGATGAGGACAGCTCTCAATCCAGCAGCAGGAGCAGCAAAGTGTCACTTCAGGGAGGAGTGGAATTTGTGTATGCCCTGGTGCGCTTCTTTGCTGTCTGCTGTGGGCCAAGATGAGTACTTGTCTGGTGAGTCATATTGGGGAGCTGATCCATCTGGGAGCTAACCTGATAAAAATGAACTGTGAGCACCACTTATGGCCACACAGGAGGGACTTTTCCTTTTGCTGGGACCTGCATGCAATTGTATGGATGACTATGAATTTTACAGGCAACCGAGCAGAGGGTTAAGAAATGTTGGCGGCTACTGTTACAACAACAAGAGATTGTGATATTGCTTACTATTGAGTAGCGTTATCATCCTCTTCTAGCAAAACTGGCAAACTAGAGATAAATCAGACTGCTAGCTATTTTGATGCCTGCTGAACTGGAAGATAGTAAGTCAGCTTCTGATTTTTTTTTTTTAAATAGATGTATTTTTAATCTCTAGTGAGGCTGTTTCTAAAGGAATTTTCTTTATCCTAAAAAAAATATATGTGAAGTTAGCGAACATATTGTTGGCATCTTCTTTTTCCATTCCCCAGCCCAAAGTAAAATACCATCCTCTGCTCTTCAGAAGGGAATTTCAGACACTTCTCCACTTGGATCTGGTTTATGGTACCATGCTGTGGCTTAAGATCTGAAGTAGGTATATTTCCCTGCTGCCTTCCTCCCTCACTAAGTCTTTAGGCAGCTATCTGCTTTGCCTAGGTGGCCTTGCTTTACAAATACAGAGTTGATTTTCTCACCCTCCTCTTGGGGCTTAGCAGAAATATTTATCCAGAAGGAACCATCACTTGAACAAATAAGAGCTTGTCACTGGGATTTTGCAGCTAATAAGTTGTTAATGTCTAGAAGTAAGGCTTCTAATAATGTAATGTCAGAGGCTAGGTGTACCTTGGCATGTTAAACCAGTAACTCTAGAGGTCACACTTCTAGGTCGTTTTCCCTCCCTGTTGCTTTCTAGTGAGACTAGATTGAGACAAATGATTTGTCTGCTCCTGCCTGGTTCGTTATGTGGTGTGTGAATGACTTGGTAAAATAACTCCTTATGAAACCATTTGAAAACACTTCTGAGACTTCACACTTATTTTTCTTCTTAAAAGCACGTTTACTTCAAAATCACAAAAGTTGTCCATAGCATCTCAGTTCTGCAAAAGATATGCAAGCCTACCATTTGACAAGATTTTGGCAGAAGGGAAACTTGTGTAGTGACTTGCTTAATTTATGTAGGTTCTAGATCAACATGTTATGTTCATAGTAGGCAAGAATGCAAACAAACCACTTTCAGCATATTGGTAGAGGTAAGTGTACATACCTTAAGTTGAAGCAGTTTAAGGAGTCTCCAAGCTTATCCAAAGGTGAGTGAACACAGATATTTCCTTGTGTAGGGAAAGAAGCAGGGGGAAACATGCTGAGATTTCTTAACCATTTCAGAACAGGAGTGGTAAAAGCTATTTTTCCTCAGAGGCCTTAATTGTATTTTAGTATGGTTCTGGAGCCTCGGTAATACCTGGTTAATACTTGGTTTTGCAGGTCTTAAATTGTTGACTTTAGCAAAATTGAGCGAAGATAAAGAACTCTAGAAGGTGAAAAATATTATGAGGAGTTAAACTAATAGACAATCATCAGTAGACCTATTGGTACCAAAGGAACCAGCAAAGTTTTCTGCCAGTATTAACTAAAGAAACTTTGTAAACAAACAGCTGTGTTAAAATGTGAAAGAATAAATACTGTTGTTCGTTTATCTGTTAAGTTGAAAATGCCAGTTTTTATCAGATTGTGGGCCAAAATTGTCTAAAAATGCCTTTCAGTGTTGCATTATGCATATCAGGGTACTCCCTCAAACAACTGCTTGATATTTTGTGCACTTTCCGTCTCAGGTATTCGATGCTGGGGACTACTTTGGTATCATGCAAGTAGAAGAGGTGGATGAGGATGAAGAAGGTGATGACGAAATGGAAGAGGAATTTAAAAAGAAACCAAATCCTGGAAATGAACCTTGTTTCAAAGTTATCATAACAAATGAGAACGGGCTTCAAGCCTCCAATCCCAATAGGTGAGTAGTGATCTTGGAACTAAATGTCCAGTCTTTGAGTAATCTTAAACCCTAAAATGATACAGACAGTTTGCTTTAAAACTTGTTTGATCCTATTCAGAAATCTTATTTTCTGCTGTAAGACATATCTGTCTGAGTGAAAGGTGCATGCTGTGAGGCACATCGTGCAAATATCTTAACATTGTTCTTTTTAAAATCATGCGAGAAGGTGCTTAGAAATCAGTTTCAGTAAATTGAGGAAGAAAATAGGGAAAAGGCAAGCTTGAAATTAATTCTGCAGCAAGAAAACAAAAACTTCTGTATCTGCAAGACTCTCTGCTCTTGGGGATGGAACGACTGAAGAAATAATAGTGACTTCCACAAATCTCAGGCTAAGGGTGGTACTAAGCAGCTTCAGAGTGATTATCCATGGAATATTAAATTTCCTCCACTTGGCTAAAATATAATTCAAGAGTGTGATCATGTGATTGCATGCTGTGCATGCATATATAGTTGAATACATTAAGTTGCTGTTGGCTTTCTTCAGCATCAGCTTATCTGTTGTGAATATGACACTACTGTGCAGCTATACAACTAGGAAAAAGTTGCATGAGAAACAAATTAATGTTACAGCACAACTTTTTGTGTTCCTATTGATTTCAAACACAGAACAGGCTATTTCTCATAGGTTAATAAATGGCAGTGAGGTGAAGTCAGCTCTGCTGGAGATATAAACACGATTGTACTCAGTTCTATAAACCTTCTTTTGCCAGAACTTTAGTACTTTTTAGGTCTTAGATTGTTAAGATTTGTATGCTTACCTAAATTTAACCTTCATGAATAAAAACAACATAAGCATAGGTATCTGCCTTTACATGCCTGCTTTAACCTAAGTCATTGCCTTTCTAAATCTGAGAACACACTTTTAAGTTCAGAGCAGCTCCAATGATAATCCTGGGGCTTCTTTGCAGCATCTAGATGTGTGGGAATGTAGGAGCAGAACACCAGCATACCTGTTTGCTAACAGATTTCCAAAGAGCTTGACCTTAGCATTCTCTGGAGTCTTTAATTTTAAAATTAAATGAGATTTCTTCTGTATGTGGAATCTGAAATATAATAATTGTTTAAGGATACTCAGTGTATTGTAGCTGACACGTCTTTTACTTGCTGAAATATCGATGGTGATGGGGTTGTTCGTTGGCTGTTTTGTTGGATTTTTTTAACAAGTAGAATTCAGTTTCCTCTCTGGCTTGATTCAGTAAGAAGATATATCCAAAACGTGGACAACCCTTTTGTTTGAATAACTGTGTTTTTTATAAAAATCGTTTAGCCTAAACAAGGGTTAAACTTGTCCAGGGAAACTGTGCCAGTTGTGTATGGTTTTGTTTTGGGTTAGATTGGTAATTCTTGTAAAACAATGCACGTCTTTTCTAAAAAGACCTGAGGGGGTGGAAGGGGAGGATAACACCACACCCCAAAAATTTTAAGGAGAAACAATCAAAAAAAGTACTCCTTTTTTTTTGATTGCAAATGATACAGGCTTTTGATGATCAGATCTCTCCACCAGGTTTTACAGATGATGGTAGATGTCACAGAGCTCATGGCTAACAAGATCCTCAAATACTTTTGCAAAATAATGTATTGTTTTGTTTCTTCAGGCAAAAATATTAGGGTAATGCTGTAGAGTTAATAGTGATCAAAAGGGAAGAAACTCCTGTGTTCCTGGCCTTTAAAGTGAACTGGACTTACAAACTGAGTGCCCTGTTCTGTGTTTGCTCCTCACTTTCATGGAAATACTAACTAACACACAATAAGCTTTCTCAAACAAAAACAGACTGTATGTTACTGCTGGGAAGTTGTTCCTGACCTGTAATGTTACAGTATGTACTCTGGGAGTGACTTTGGGAGTAAGAGAAGAAGAAATGTAGCTCTTCTGCACAGAATATTTGGCTATATATGTGTAAATATATACTGTTGTAATGTTGCCAAAATTCTCTTCAAGCGTTTTCCTCATCGACCATGCCTGGACATACCGTGTTGAGCATGCCCGCCAGCAGCTGCTTCACGTACCTGGTTTGCTGCACAGAATGACCAATCTCATGGGAATCGACTTTCATGGAGAGATCCCAGATGAGGGCAGTATTGAGCAAGTGTTGCGGGAAATGTGGAAATATAATCAGACCTACCAGCTTTCTCAAGGGGTATGTCTCTAAAGCCTAATTAGGATGCTAAAAAGTTCTGTGCAATCCTGAGTGAAGACAACATTCCAATATATGGCTATTAACAAAAGATACATTTTTAATACAAATAATGTCCTTTACAGGCATTTTAGAATGAACTTCTGCTTGGAAGGAGAGCAAAATGCCATGTAGGGCTAAAATGGACAGTGGCTTGCTACCAGCTTTCTGATGAGAAGTTTGAGGGGGCTTGTATGGAGAGGGGAAGCTGCAAAAGCAGCAGATGCTGCAAAAAAAAAGAGGCTGGAAGGGGGAGATCTGCTTATATGTTCTTTGGGGGTTTTCTACTCAAGCTTTCTCATAGTGGAGGAGAGAATCTGTCATGAATCAACTGTCTCACATGAAAGTGTGTCTCTCACCTGTGCTTGTAGTTTTCCTCACCTGTATAGAGTGCTTTACATACCAGGGATATATCAATACTGTCAAATAACTTCCTGGTTTGTATTTGGCAACCGATTGTACTGTGTAAATATTAGCTCACCCTCAGGTGAGAACCAGGTAGTTTCAAAGTGGAGCCTAAGTGTTTCTGAACATAGCTTACTCCAAGGACTGCTACTTTTAGGTAGTGCAGATAAGACCACCCCAGGTTTGGTCCCTCTGCCCTACATAGTCCTTCAGCACTGTACCAGCAGGTCTTCAGCCTTCAAACACCCTGAAGTGCATACATGCCATTTCTGAGAGAATACAACCCTCAGAGTTCAGTTAAAATCTCTTTTTGTAGGGGCTGCAATGTACCTCCTATGTTATTGTGATGCTTTTTCCTTTTTTCCCTCCTCTTTTTCCCTCTCCATTTCCTCATCTGTAAAAGGGTAAGAGTAGTGCTAGCAAGCAGTTGGAGTTTTACTCATTCATTCAGGATTCTATTGTGACATGTTGCAGCCTCAGCACTCTTACAGCCAGTTGTTGTTGCAGGGGCCAGTTCTGCTCTTGTTCACTATTAAGCTGTGAACTTTCAACCCATCCCTGTAGTGAACTGGTTCTGATAGATGCAGGAAAACTAACCAAAACCAAAAAAGCCTTCTGCTGGTTTAACTCCCCAAACTGGCTGGTTTGGTAGAGGGGAAGTGGGTCTTTTTAAGCAATAGCACTAGCATAAGAAAGAGGATGGGCCTGTGCAGTTGAGATGGGAACAGGCTGTTCCCAGCAGTGTCTGGATGCTAGGCTGGCTTAGCCTTCGAGTTGCAGGGGTGGGAGTGTTACTCTGTACTTAGCACCTGCTTGCAATCTTGGCTAGAGTAGGACATAGAGAAATGGTGTAGGGGGTGCTGCCAGTGCCTTCTGTCTTGCGGAGCTTTTCTAGCAATTGATATGTGCAGGATGTCTCACTCTCTTTAATTGTACAGACTGCCGAGGAGAAGGTTCCTGTCTGGTACATCATGGATGAATTTGGATCACGCATTCAGCATTCAGATCAGCCTAGCTTTGCAACAGCACCTCTATTTTATATGCCTCAACAAATTGCTTACACTGTTCTCTGGCCTTTGAGAGACCTTGAAACTGGTGGTAAGTATGTGTCTGTAAAGTTGTAGAGCTGGTTTGGCATTTTTTTATGCCCACAACAGAACACGCACTGTATTCTTACAAATTGCTGAGCGTTTCACAACAGACCAGATATTTCAAGACCAGAATGACTACATATTTGCAGTGCTATCAAATTTAAAAGTTCTCTGCCTAATATTTCTAGTGCCATAATTTATGTGAGACAGAGACCCTCATCTGTCAAAACATGTTGTTAATGTTTTTTTTGACGGAGAACTTCAATCTTGCATCACTGTCTTAGTGAAACTACTGATTCAGTTATCTGAGAGGTTTTTAAAAGAAATCCTTACAAGTCTGTATTTGTAGTTTTGAGTCACAAAGTCAAGTACTTGAAGCTGGGAAATGCCAGTCCAGCCATTTACTCCTGTAATCCTGGTTTGGGGGCCACCTTATGCCTCTGTCATGCAGAGGAGATACGTGCCCAGCTGTCTGACTAAACTGACATAAGTGAGATGGTTTGGGCTAATTTTTGCATCCTAAATAACATCATTTTAATGTAGTTATTTAACTATCTCTAAATTTGCATTTATTTAAAAAGGTGTGGTATTATTAACTGTTCAGCTGTCACTGGTGTGATGTGGCATGAGGAAGGTTTTCAGTAGAGAATGAAAGACAGTTCCTAGAAGGTTCTCCTTGTCTTGCTGCAGATGAAGTGACTCGTGATTATGCATATGGGGAGACAGATCGCTTGATCAGGAAGTGTGTTTTGTTGCCGTGGGTGCCTAATGAAGTGTTGGATGTCAACTGTTTTACACCAGAGCCATCAGATGAGTATTATCAGGTATAATTTTAGCAAATTTCATATTTTATCTCTTTTTAAAAAGAGGTAATGTGTAAAAATATTGCAAGAATTCCAATTTTGCTTCTTTTTAGGCTTAAAGATAGATATAGAGTATCATTTCAAAGAAAGCATTTTGAGACAAGAAATGTCTTACACATAATATTTAACTGTTTAAAAACTGAAGCAACGCCAACTATTTCTAATACTGCAGTATTGTATAACTCGTTTTATAAGCATGCTACAAAGTTCTTCATGTGAGGTACCCACCTTCCAGTTAGATATTTGAGACCTTGTCTGATAGGCTTACTGATTGGAATTATTATTGTAGCACTTTTGTTCAGTCTTGAATTAGAAGATGATTTCTTTTAGTATTCTAGGAGTGGTTATATTTTTCAACCTGATCACTCATTTAATGTCGTGGTTTAGAACCATTAAGTGCTGGAGCAGAGATGTCTTTAATTTGATGTCACTGTTATAAAGCACTCATCTGTTTTGTTTTGAGCTCTCCTTTCTGCTAAAGGTTTGTGGTATTTTTTTTAAGATGTGAAATTATTTTCATTTGTAATCTCCTTTTCATGAACCAGAGCTACATGGGGTTCTTCTTTTTTTTTTTAAAAAAAAAAAAACAAACCTGATGCCTATAAGGACACTGTACTGACCACTAACAGCATTCAAAGTGTGTCTTCTAAAGATGAATCTATACCCCAGCTATACGTTTCTTATGATACAAGATAGGTAGAAAGTGCTGGATCCAGCTTTTTGTTAACAATATATAGTCAGAAATGAAGTTTCTGCCAAAGAAAGGTATACATTCAAAATAGCTAGGCTGTCTTATAACCTAAGACAGATTGGTTGATTGGGATTTTGCATTTTTGGAAGAGGGATAGATATATTTTGCATTTATAGATGAGGAACAGTAATGCACCCGAAGTTCATGTCTTACAGGCGTTCTCTTGGCAAAAGTTCCTGGATCTCAGATAAGGCAATTTTTTGCATGGGTTTTAATTCTGTTTTGGGATGGTCAGGTCAAGTTAAAAAACTGTGTGTGGCAAATGGGCAAACAGTGTCCTCCTTTACCACCCTACCTTAAAACATCTTCTCAAAGCATCCTTTTTTTTTTTACTGTGTCTCTGCCACTCAGCTGTTGAGAAGATATGACAGCAAAATATTGATGCCAGAACCAGCGAACAGAGCTTTCTTTTACTCTAGAATGTTTAGCTGTAGATTAAAGTCTTAACTGGTGACAGACCAGTGAAGAATAGCTTTGGGCATAGCACATCCTTAAACACCGAAAGTGAGATAGCTAGAGAGAGATGCAATGTTGCTGATACTTCCAGTTCCACTGTTTTCACATAAGCAGGAGTGCATGTGCAAAAAAGTACAGAAAACTTCTACAGCATTAATGTGTGAGCCAGCAGTTCTGCAAGGAAGTAAAATTGTGTGAAAATATTTCTAAATGTTTATGCAAGTCATACAGTTTCAAAATCATTTGCTGCTATCACTATACAATTTCTGCAACTGCTTTAATACTATGTGCAAATAATAATTTGTTGTTAAATGAGCTGTGTTGTTGGTTTTTACTGTAGCTAAGGATGTTGTATTTCTTATTGTAATTTTCTTTTAAATAAATCTGAAGGCTTCAATGTTCTATTTAAAAGAATCACAGAGTTGTTACAGCAACATTGCAACTTAACTTTTACCTGGTTTTTGTTCTGTTACCTAATTCTGGTCTCCAATACAGACCACAAAGGCTGTAACTTAAATGGTACTATGTGTAGTGATGGGGCAATGATTGCAGAAACCAGTGTTAGGGGAGGCAGCTTCTAATGAAGTGTCTGGGATGGAAGAAGTATCTTCTGGAGAGACTAGAGTAGTTGCTGTTCTGCAACAGCTCCCTGTGTTCAAGTTGCAGAAAAGACAGTGTGAATCCTCTGCTACTGTTCTGAAAATTGTAGTCTTCTCGTCTTAAAAATGCAGGCTCCCCTACTATTCTTAGGTGACTGCAGGAATTATTTTTTATTTGTACTGTCCAATCTATTTTAGAAGGTGATGTCTAAGATCTTTGATTACAATTGTGGTTTTGTCTATGCTTTTCAGTTATGTATGATTGTACTCCCTCTAACAGCTTTAAAGGTAAAGAGGTGTGTCTGTGCCTGGGCAGACATTTCACCGCTACAACTTACGAGGACAGCTGGCCACAGCTGGAACTCATCGGTTGCAGAACAGCAGATACTTTGGTTTATCAAGATGCATTCCTCCCATCCCAGAGTTTCTATGAGCTACTTCCTTTGGCAGGGTATCAGCAATGATCCAAATTTGCATTTCCTTTTACCAGTCAGAAGTGGTGTAAGGTGAAGTGATATTTTTCAAGCATGTTTACTGCTGAAGACTACAAAAAGCCTTTTGCTCATTTTTACAGGAGCGGAATTAGGTTTCAGCCTCCTTTTTTTTTTTTTTTTGTTATCTGTAATATTATGGCTAAATACTGGATCTTCCATTTTGTTGGAAATACAGTAACTTTGTCTTTTACTGCATATGATCATCTCTGATTTGATATTTTGTTTAATGCATAGGAGAAACAGGAATTTCTTAGGGTGCTTCAACAGTGTTGATAAGCCTTGGTCTTGAAGCCGTATTTCTTGTTCCTTTATTACTAATAGCCTCTTACCTCTGATTCCCTTCTGCCTCTGCTCTTGTACTGATTTTTTTCCTGAGCAGCACATTACACAACATATTGCTCAAAATGCAGCTTTGGTGGAATTCACTTGCATCCAAAGACAACGGACCAATGAGACAGGCAAATGGGCTGTCATTTTTACAGTGACTACAAATGCACCTGTGCATGTGTATTTAAATAGTTACATGAAGATAAGGAATTGCAGAAAATTATCTGCAAAGGTTTGCAATTTGGGAAAACTTCAGCAGGCTAAATTGCAGCAAGCTCTTGCTACTAAAACCCTTGGATGAACATTGAGTTATACAGAATATTTTACCTGTAGGTTCTCCTTAAAGATTATGTTTATTTTCAATCACTTATTTTATCACCTTGATTGTGCACACTTTAAAAATTCATTTTGGTCTAAGCTGCTGTTCATATCTGCTGAATATTGTGGAGTTTGACTTAAGGCTGCCCATTTATTCTTTGTAATAGTAATTTTTTGTGGGTTTTGTTTCGATTTTTAGGCTATTTTAGCAGAAAACAAGGAGAAACTGCCTATAGCAATAAACCCACCAGTTTATGACAAAGACAAAGTTTTCAAGTAAGTATCTGCAAACAATGCTTTGTTACTAAGATTCAGTGTAATAATTGCAGTGTGCTGAGGCTGAACGGCCTTTTCCAGCTTTAAACAACAGAGTCAAGTTGAAAGTGTGTTTTTATGTTGCCATTTGCTTAAGATTCTGACTTACTGGTTGTTGCTGTTTGGTCCTTCAGAGTAAATGGATTGTCACTTAAAGAAATTTCTAAAACTAAATTTAGATTGATTGATTGATTTATTAAGTGCCACCGTTCTGGGTGAAGGAGAAGTTGCATAATGTAACACTTTCCACTAAGGAATATAACTAAAGTGTGTAAGAGAGGCTAAAGACTTCTGTGTTATAGCATGTATGTCCATAGGGGTACATGTGCTTCTCTGCACTGTGTGAATGTAACTGACTCTTTCAAAGTTTGGAACCTGGGACAAATTCTTAGTCATCTTGTTTCCAAGTACAGCTAAGACAGAGAGTGGGAAGATAAAATAAATGTTTAACCTGTATCCTGAAAAGCAGGGGAGCAATTACATGTAGTTGGATATAGCTAAATTATAGGTTCAAGTAGGTCTGGTAGCATTAGTAGTAACTGCTGCCCTAGGGATGTTTTTTTTCTATCCAGCTGTGCTGATTGCTGGCTTGAAAAAAAAAATGGATAAAAGAACTAAATGTTTCAAAGACGAAATTAATATGAAAAATCCTTCCAGCTTTTTGGGCTTGATCATCTCTTTTTCTCTAGATCTTCTCTTTCATGATTCTCTTCAGATACATTAGTCATTTTTTAAAGATGCCCAAAAAGCTGTTATGAGACAACAACTCTTTGTTTTGATTGGTCTTGTCAGCTCTGTGCTTTGGGAGTTGATTCTCATAACTGCTTGACTTCAAATGCTTTGAGTAAGTAACGTGTAACATGTATTACCTTAACTTTCACAGTTCCACTGAATGGTATCTTCTTTAATCCTGGACTTCATAGCATCCCTGTTAGGACTTCTGTATAACAAGGGGGGGAAAAAAATCATTCAGGAAGTATGGTTTATTAGTTCAGTGTGTCATTGATATTGGAATGAAAGGTCCAGAATAGGTTGGCTAATACCACAGTTTTGTAGTGTAAAGGCTCTGTCATCCATCAAACGTAGAATGAGATTTGGTGCATTCCTTATCTGTCTGTATTTTAATGTATGTATGTGGATGTGTATAATCAGAGTAGACATCGGAATGTGTACCAACTTATTAAACTAAAAATAAGGGGATACCATAGAATCAGTCACCCAGTAATTGTCATGTGCCTGCCCTTATAGTCTGTGTCCTTCAGTGCAGAGGTCTGAATTTTCAAATGTATGCATTATTACTGGATATACTGAAGTACCTAAGGGAATCTGACCAGTAGACTCAGTGATAGGTGTTGGCAGTGAAAAATATTAATCTTATATATCGTTTCTATGAAATCTTCGTTCTTGAAATTAAATTATCTGCCTTCCAGACCTTTTGACTGTCCCAAGACATTTATGGTAAGAGTATTGCATATAGAATGGATTGAGAAACTTAAAAACTTGGAATGAGTGAAATGGCCTTATTTTCCCTCTACTCTTAACCTCAATCAGCGTATTTCAGTGGCCTTCCTGCACTTAGCAAAGGTAGATTGAGCTCCCCTGTTTCTTTGGTGCTGCATTTTTGTGTTCTATAAGCAAGTCTTAAGATAGATAATCCAGAAGGCTCTGGCGTGTGAATTTCCTAGCAAGACTTCAAGATTAAGAAAGCAGGCTTTTTATTGTTAGTGTTGAGTAGCACCTCTGTGAGACCATGTATATACCTGTAAGCTACTAAAAAAAAAAAAGTATTTCCAATAGTCTCTGATAGCTATATATTCTAGAAAGGGTGTTTCTAATAGTCTTTGATAACTATATATTCTAGAAGATACCACTGTCTTCTGTGCATCTATAAAGGCACTTCTAGTGGGAAACTTTTGAAAGAGAAGTTAGTTTGTTACGAAGAGGGTTCTGTGTTTCTTTAATACTTAACTGGTGGAAAAAGAGTACCAGAATCATTCTTTAAGTCTGCTATTTGGAGTGACTGAATGCAGGTCGCTACTTGTATTTCTGTGTGATGTAGAGCTTATGCAGCGCATTTAAGTGAATTAACACTGAGCGGGAATTGATTTTTGGACATGCAAGAGGAAGTGTCCCACCTCTAAGCTGAATCCCCAGTTTCTGTGAAGAACACCCAGCCATTCATCTGAGAAAAGTAGCTGGTGTCCAGCCAGTAGTGGGAGTTTATTACTAAATGATGTATTTGGAAACATGCAATAAAAAGTGGGGAGGGAACCTCTGACTGATTAAATGATGTCTAGGAAATGATGCGGAGTAAGACTTTTGGGGAGTTATTAGATGTTGCCAGGCTCTCCAGGTGTCGTTCCATGCTGTGTAGGGCCAAATGCCTTGGCCTCAGGCCTTTGTTACAGCAGCATTTTTCATACAATTGCCTCTTTCTGACTGGAGTAAGGGAGTTTGCCACAGGGATTATGTTTTTGCTTGGCCTTAAGCACTGATTAATCGTTTTTAATACTGTAGGTTATAGTTCAGCTCCACTGTTGGCTGGAAGAATTGTTGTGAGAACCATCAGTTGATGAAACAGGTCTCAAAGGTGTTTGCTGTAGCTGCAACTGGAGGGGTGGGAAGCCTCACTCTTTTGGCTTCCAAAGATTCCCTATGGAGTTACTTCCACTAATTTCAGTAAAACCCTTTTTTAAAACTTTACCTGTAAGTGCATTCAAGGTCTCTGGTAGTTTAAATGTGAAGGAGTCCTATTTGTGACTCTTTGTAGCTCCAGTGTAACACTGATCTTGAAACAAAGTATCACTTCTGTCCCGGAAAAGGCAACTGTAATCAGACTGTTTTTGCAGATAACTGAGCAAATAATTGTACAACCCTAGCCCAACTCTAACCATGGCTGTACTCCAAATATGTAACATTATACAAATTTTATCCAACCATGTGGCTCTTCAGAATGACTGTACCAGACTCTATACTTGCCTGTGTTATTTTTACCATTTTTTACTGAGCTGGAAACCAGGCACTGCTCACATAGCCTGGAGTGGAAGCTGGGAGTCCTGAAGGCCAGCATACCAGCACTCTGTCACAACAAAAAGGTGCAATATATTGGAAAAATATTTCCATACCATGCTAAAGGGGCTTAATCACAAGACGGGGGAAAAAAACTCTCAAACTCCCATTGCTGTTCCCATTTATTGAGTGGATTTAACAAGCAGTATGTGTCCATTTTGTAGATCAGATGATCCTCTTGCTACTAAGATCTATTAGCTAGGTGTGGATGCAGCTACACAGGACTAGTGACTGTGGGATGGTAACTTGTATTGTAGGGTGTGTTTGTAAGGGACTGATCTGGGACTGTATGAGCAACTTAAATTCTAGTATTTCTTGTGCTGTGTTTGTTCTTATGTGTGTATTTGTGTGAGGATGTTGGATGCTTTGAGACTTTGATATAGCATTATAACGCCTTTTATCTTCAGCTCACCACTTTGATTCCCTTTTGCTTTAGCAAGGACTTAAAGTTGCTCCAGACGAGTGGATATTTGGATAACTTGCGTATCATATGGGTTTGGTGAAACTTGTACTGGGTCCTGTATCAAATTTGGTATTGTACTTTCCCCTAGTGTGCATACTTGCAAGAAGAAGCCAAGCCACATATTGCAGAAAGAAATGCTAGTGGGGCTGTATGAACGTAATAACTTTGCTCTGTTGCAACAGTGGGGAAAGATTGGTGCCTTCTTTCAACAGCGATACCAGGCTGACTCTCTTCGTCTACAGTGAAGTCAGCTCTCTTAGTCTTGGGCTCCAGCATAAATAGTCTAACCGTTGTAGTATGTCACACATGGAGCTATGCAAAACATTTTACATACTGTTCTCTTTCGAGAATATATTTCCCCTGTGATGGGCTATTTTTACAGTTCGTTATTTCAGAGAAGTCTGTCTCAGGGGAATCTATCTTCCAATTGGTTAGGAGCAGAGGAGGAGATGAAAGTTACACAACTGATAAGAATAGGTCTGGAGAGGAGGAAAAATATAGTGGTTTCTCACTGAAAAAATTAGCAGTCACTTAGTCTGTTTAAATGTTTCCTTACCATGAGAATTGTTTTCTATGTCAGTCTTGGTTTTTGAGTCATCATGCTGAATTCTGAATTTAAGTGACCTCACTTTAAGCTGTAAAATCATCAAAATAACATATGTTGCTATCTGCTTTTTTTTAGCATGTCAGATAGCCAAGTCACTGGTTTTATTTAAAAGGGAAATTTCTGAAGATCCGCAAGATCTTCCCTCGTTCTTGGTTATGTTCTGTAATGTGTATCAGGTTTGGGTTGGGCTTTAGTGTGGTTTTTTTTTAATGGGGCTGGGAGGGAGGTTTACCTCAAAGTTGTGTGCGCTTCCTGCACAAATGTAATGTGTGTACTTTCATATGTTTTGATTGTTTGGAAATGTCTGTTTGTATAAAGTTCTGAAAATAGTCTTCTGAAGTTACTGAGTTAAACTGACAAGATTTCCTATTAATTTCTTTCTTGTGAATGACAAATTTTTAAAGGCTCTTCCAGCAACAAATGCCTTTACAAGGTCTGTCTTAGGGATTTTTCATGTAGAATAGTGAATTCGTGTTGGTGCTTCTGTTGGGAACTGTCTTCTGAATTGCTATTTTTGTGAAAGTTGTAGGAGTTAAACTATCTTTGAGATACCTGTCTCAAAATGCAATTTTTTTAATCTGTCCCACTTCAACTTAAAACTTTTCTGTAGGTTAAGAAGAGATTACTGCAGATGGTGTGTATTGGTATTGTAGGAAGCTGAGCTTAAAACTTCTTTCTGTTCAAGCAAGAGCTGATCAGTTTCAGAAACCGAACTCACATTTTTCTTCACATGCCTTTTTTTTTTTTTTCCTAGGGTTTTCACAGACATTCAGCAAGTCCTCAACAACTTGACACATCCCCGTTTTGTATTCACGGACAATGAGGGAGAAGCAGACATCCTCTATAACTTCTCACACTTCAAAGATTATAGGTTGCAATTCCTCTGATAATATAAAATCTTTTGTTGCTGTAAAAACTGTGTTCCCTTAGGCCTCCCTGACCTTCCTCCTTCACCCAACTACTTCTCTGTTTTTTAGGAAGCTAAGTGAGGAAAGACCTGAGGTAATGCTGAATCAGTTCCCGTGTGAGGCCCTCCTGACTGTCAAAGACTGCCTGGCATCCATCTCTAGACGAGCTGGAGGACCAGATGGGCCAAGATGGTTGCCTCGTACTTTTAACCTCCAAACAGAATTGCCTCAGTTCATCAGCTACTTTCAGCAGCGTGACAGAAGGTAGCTCATGTTTCCACTTCCTTACGTTTTGTGCTTTCTTGATCACACTTTCCTCAAAGATCAGTAGCCTGCATTTTGGGGTTGGCAGCTGTTACCACCCTGAGTTTGTTCTTGCTGCATTTATGTTGAAGTGAATTTTACCTGGAAAGTGTGGGCTTTTTAGATATTTTCTTTAATGTTAGAGTAGTTAAGCAATGCATTTTGCAACACAGACACTTTGCCATGATTTTAATATGGATTGGAAGCTATTGCTTTTTGTCTAGTCAAGATCTTGCCTCTTATTTAAGATATACAAAGAATTAAAATGTGTTTTCAATAAATTGTTGGGCTTCTTTCAGAGGGGACAAATAGCAGTTGTTCTTGCACTTAAGCCAGAGTGGAAAATGTTTAAAGTAAAATCATAGAATCATTTCGGTGGACAAGACTCTCAGGATCATCGAGTCCAACCATAACCTAACTCTAGCACTAAGCCATGTCCCTAAGAACCTAGTCTAAACGCCTTTTAAACACCTCCAGGGATGGTGACTCCACCACTTCCCTGAGCAGCCTGTTCTGTTGTCTGACAGCCCTTTCTGTGAAGAATTTTTTTCCTAATATCCAATCTAAACTTCCCCCTGGTTTGGCACTTGGGTTCTGTAAGGCTGTGAAAGTAAAACTGATTTTTAGTGTTAGCCTAAAGCAGTTGTGGAACTTCAGGATTTTAAATCCACTCTCCTGCTGGTGCAACTGCCTTGGAGTGGATGGAAGCTAAGATTTTCTTTTGGTAAAAGAAAGAGAGCATTAGTTACTGCTAGTGGAATAACTTGTTATGCCTGGCATGGAGTATTCTGGTTTAAACGTTGCTTCTTTGGTAATGCTTGCTTATGGTACCACCTGCCAGGCATTTCATTTGGCTGTTCTGCCCTCTATGTAGCCTGTTATTGACTGGCATGGCCAGGAGAGAGCGCTCTCTCCATGTATCCTTAGCATTTGGGGTTTTAGTGCCAAGGATTGACATAAATGCAATGTGTATGTAGAGGATGGGAAGCAGAGATAGGAAGTTTCAAATAAATAAACAAAACAGACTCTCTTAAGGTAACACAAATAACATCAGCTCTGTTCATGCTGTTTATCCTGAATCTGAAGAAGTTTCTCAGGATGCTTTAGTAGACTGAGGAAAGGAAGACATCAAGTGTCACCCTGACCTTACTCAGAAAGATGCATTGAAAGACCAGTATGCTCCCTATTTTCCTCGAAGGTATTTCAAAGAATTTTGCCCCTTGAGGTGACTAGTTACTAGAAAGTTAGAAGATGGTGGTGTGCTTTCAATTTCTTGCAATATGATGTATTGAGATATTGTGCTATTTCTTCTCAAAGACATAAGTTATGGTGTCTTTTTATGCGAGTCATTTGAAGGTGTTATTAGGGAATCAATTTAGAAAATTTCACAATACCCTGCCAGAATGTTCTTGGACTCCTGGCAAAATGATTTCTGCACCGTGACCTGTGCGTGTTCATGATGGTGCTGCTCTGTTGATGGGTGATTTTCCCCTTTTGAAAGAGTCGGGTGCAGAAGAAAGAAATAAACAGTAAGAGAATGCTAGGCCCTAACTGAAAAGGTGAGTGAAAACTACCACTGCCTTTTCTCTCCTTTACACCTAAGGCTTACTGCTACCAGCTGTCAGTCCTTAGTCCTTCCACTGTAGCTCACAGCTTTGTATAATAACATGTTTACTCAGCAGAGTACTTAGATCAGTTCAAGTGGATGTTCAGAAAAATGAATGAGGTAGATACTTACATGTGTTGGCTTCTCTCTCTTTCTCTCTCAGAGGAGAAGACAATCACTGGATATGCAAACCATGGAACTTGGCCAGGAGCCTGGATACCCACATCACCAACAGCCTGAACAATATCATCAGGCATAGGGAAAGCACCCCAAAGGTTAGAAAGTGTGGTTTTGAATGTGATTTGAAAAGGAAAGAGCTGAAAAAAACTGCTTCATAGAAGGAGGTCTAAAAATTCAAATAAGGAAAATTATTTCCTTCAAAATTAATATGCTGGCTATAAGCATACAGTTTCAGTCAATTCAGAATTGGTTTGGATTCAAATTGGTCAGTCGTATTTGCTGCACTGATGAAATCAAAGAGCTTGGTGTTTTCTTATTTAAAAAATAAAACTTGCCCTGACAGTGACGAATACTCCAGCTGCTTTAATGCTAATCCTCAGACTGGCAGATGAACACACATTAGCTATAGTTAGTGTTGGTCATAAATTCTGTAACATTATTCCTTCGGTTCCCTGGTTGATCATTATTGCTGATCCACAGCTTTGCTCAGTGGCACAAAGTACCATCTTTGCCAGCAATAGATGAATTGTGGAGCTTTTTATAGGCAGTCTGCAGCATGCGGTCATACGTCAGTGTCACTTCAGCTTTATTTCTGTTAGTGTGTGGACTGCATGTATTTCGTGGAATGCAGAAATCCACAAAGAATAGCTTCACATTTCTAGTTCAAAAGAACAAGGTCACAGAAATTCTAAATGAAATTTTGTGGTTTGGTGGTCTTGGTTTTGTGGTTTGATTTGGTTGGTTTGGTGGTTTGTTTTCGTTTTTAGTGTTGTTTTTGTTGTTGTTTTTGTTTTGGGGGGTGTTGTTGTTGTTGTTTTTTAATGAGTACATTTTGGCTTCCCATTTCCCCCACCCTGATGTCAGAATTTGATAAAAGGTACTTATTTGCATAACAATGTTGTGTATTCATGCACCTTTCTAAAGAAAAACTGAATTGCGTATAAGAATACCTTAACTCATTATCAAGATCCAATGACACTTTGTTTTCATTTCAGTTGAATTATATTTACTGTTTTTTGCTTTGTTGTAGGTGGTATGTAAATATATTGAGAATCCAGTCTTGTTTCACCGAGAAGATGTGGGGATGGTTAAGTTTGACATCCGTTATGTTGTGTTGCTGCGGTCCATAAAACCACTCAAGCTGTATGTCTATGATGTATTCTGGCTGCGCTTTTCAAATCGGTAATTACATTCTCCTCATTAGTGTGGAAGAGCTTAGAATTAAATCTGATATCTTGAAAACTGAACGAATTGTTTTATTCCTTAGGGCATTTTCACTTGATGACTTGGATGACTATGAGAAGCATTTCACAGTCATGAATTATGCTCCTGGTGTAACATTAAAACAGGTAAGCAAACAGTCCAAAACATTCCCTTGCCCTTCCCTTGTTAGAAAATCTTCTGGTGCCTCCTTTGTGACTGTTGCCAATTTCACATCCACTTAAACAAGCAGTCAGTGTGTTGAATGTGCCCTAAGCAAACATTTTCTTAGGTTCTTCCTCCTCTGGACACCTAATCATCTGTGATTATGTAAGGTAATACAAACCTACATCCTGAATATAACCCACATTGATAGAGATTGGTAAAAGAATTATTAAAATGGCAGCTAATAATTGTCAAAGTCTTCAGTGTGATCTTCTATAAAAAGAAATACTGGAACAAGGAAGGTGTTCAGGACCTGTCTAATTCCACTTCCCTACCTGACTCAGCATGAATGGCAAAAGACACTTGATGTTCCATTCTCTTGTCATCTGATTGCTTGGTCGTTCTGAACCAAAACAGTCTTTGATGTTGCTGAACTGTTTTAGGTACACTGTGAAGAATTTATTCCTCTGTTTGAAAAACAATATCCTGAATATCCTTGGACAACGGTACAAGTAAGTCAGCAATTTGTCTCTGTGTACCTGTTAGTGGATTTTTTTTTTTACTCAGCAAAATAGCTTTTCCAAAAGTGTTGTGGTGGTTTTTTTTGTTTTTCTCATATGACATACTTCATGCGTATAAGTTCCACAATGGACAACAGATGTTAATCCTTACTTTAGAAGCATTTATAAACTTAGCATAATTCCCTCTCAAACATTTTGTTGTTAGCATTTGAGAACTTTATCTCATGATTACACTGTGAATTCTTTATGTTTGGCTTAGTAACAAAGCCAGTCCTGACTGCCCTTAAATCCTGGGAGCAGGATCTTTTTTTTTCTTGCAAGTTCCGTATTTTTTGGAGAAGGTTGCCTATAATCTAAGCCTGTGTTTGTGAATATGTAGTATTTCATGCAAAAAGACAGGGAAGTCTATAATATAAAGTGTGCTAATCATTATAGATGTTGCTCACGTGACTCTGGAAAAGCCTTTACTACTCTCTTTTCAGTAGAATATTGGCTCTGATTCTGAGAAGCTGAACCAGTGAAGTATTCAGGCTTTTGCTTCCTTTGCTCCAAACAGCTTCACAAGATAAGGAGCTGTCAGAATTTCCAGTAAATAGGAAATTACAGATTATAGCAATCTTAGTGAAATGGCATCATAGGTTTCGATTTATCTGTTTAAAGCAGAGCTGTCAGTCTAAAGATCTCCCTGTGCACTTCCAGGTTAGCTTGCTCTGCAGTGCATTGGGGCTCACTCACAAGAAAAGGATGTGCCCAGCTGTGCCCAAGTGGCTGATAGAAACAAGCACTGCCCCTGTTCTAGGAGTGCTGTGCTTCAAGGGTTACGCTGCCAGATTGGATGGTGCAAAGGCTGCATTGTTATACTGTCGCATGTTTAAAAGAAAACAAGTTGGGCTCATCTTCTCTCTTTTCTTAAAGGCCTCTCTACCACCAAAGTAATATCTCTGAGCTAGTGAATTAGACCCCTGTTTGTTAAATTAAATCTTGCTTTTGAGATTGCAATGCAGAACTTCCAGCTGCTGCCCCAGCTTCCCTGTGTTAGCAAGCTGGCAGGAGCCCTGTCCCTGGTCATTTCACTGATGACTTTCAACAAGAAAACAGATGGTTATCTAAGACTAGGGCACCTTCTATCTGCAAAGAGGAAGCTCCTGATACTATAGTTCCATAAAACATGCAGACGGACAGATGAGGGCCTTCTCTTTTTTTCCCCTGTAATTCATGCTTGAGAGAAAAAGCTGAATATGAAGAGATGGTTCAAAAACATACACAAAACTGTATTGTTTCATTCTTCCATGTTTATCAGAAGCTAGAAGATGCAGAATGAACAACACGTGAGCATTCATATGTGCATCTGCTTTCAGAAGTGAATAAATTACCCAACTGTGGGTTCATGTTCGTAAATTAATTTATATTAGCTTTAACTAGAACCTCATATCCAGTGATACTCAGAGTATGACAAGTTTTGCAGGATTAGGTTTAAAATAGTCTGGAAGAGACTGCAAGAGGTAAAAAGAGAGATGTTAAAATATGTACTGTAAGTTACACGAAGTACTACTGAGTGCAGAATCAGAATAGGAAGCGTTACACCATCTTTTTATTTGCAGAATGAATGGTTCACTGCAGTATAAACTCAGTGCTCAAATTCACACCTGTATGCTTTTTCTGTTTTATTTCACCTTCACATTTGATGTCTGATTGTTTCTCAAAATACGAATGTAGTATGTGCTTTAAATCTCCGTGCCCCCACCACCCTTTTTAGAGGGGTGTAAGTAGGTAGATAGATTTATTTATTTATTTATTGTCATTGCAGAACAAAACAAAATGAAGCTAGAAGTCAATAGGCAGGAAAAAGAACTTCACAGTTACACTGTTGATGTTCACAAAACTCTCCTGGGTTTTCTTTTTCCCCTCTTCTACACAAGTGTAATACCATACATAATGCCTGAGAAGGGGGTTAATTCAAATATTAATTTATACATAGTCTTTAAAAACCTTTATGAAAGAAGTGATTAAAAACCTGTTTCTTGCTTCTGCAGAACCTCACTTCTCATTGAGAGACCTTTTTCTCTTATTAGGTACATATTTTTAAGGCATTTGCTGAATTGTTCCAAGTTGCTTCAGCTAAACCTGCACCTCTTGGCATCTGTGATTATCCATCATCAAGAGCAATATATGCCATTGACTTGATGCTTAAATGGGACACCAGCAGAGACGGTGAGAACCTGCTTTCTTTGAATGTTGAATTATTAATATTTTTGGACCTTTTCAGAAATTTATTTCTTCTGTCTGAACTCTTGCTGTTTTTCAAGCAGTGTGAGCTGCGCGCTCTGTGCCTCCTGCTGACATCAAAGCATATCTGGAGTTGCAGATCTGTGGGGTTAGCATCTGCCATGCTGGTTAACATGGATGGTGGGGGAGCTGTTAACTGTGCTTGGCTGAGTCTTTGCTTCCCCTGTGCTGCTGCTACTACCATTCTCTGTGTTTAAAAACAAACAAAAACACACCAAAAAACCCAAAAACAAACGAACAAAATGCAACACACACAAACATACACACAACCCCAACTGTACAGCAGTCTAATCACTCTGACAACACTAAGTTTTCTTTCCTGTTTATGGTGAGAGAATTTCTGAAATACTTGTCTCTTTATGAAGACCTTTATGAAGCTCTGTGGCTTCCGAGCTTGGACCAGTGTCTTCAATGCACATCTACTTATTAAAGCAGGGAGGTGACCACATTCACCATTTCAGCGCTGTTTATGTCCTCAGGACCATCGCTCAGTTATTGCCAAGTCTCTGCAAGAGCACGTATGTGAGGCTGCTTCATGTTAATGCCACAGCACACCTAACTAACTGGAGACTGTCTTCCAGTCATTTGTGGTGGAGTGGTAGCAAAGCTTGCTAAATAGGGTGAATTCTTTATTATCTCACCAGGAGGCTCAAAACATGTCTGGGTTGAGTACACTTACAGAACGTATCTTGTAGGTGGAAAAGAGGCAGAGGCATCACCACAAAAAAGAGTGCTAGGGCATATTCAACAGACATGAGTGTACTCTTTTCTTGAGACATAGAGAAATTAAGTGCTTGTGCCCAGGTTTTCCAGAGGAGTGATTAGGTGTTGTATGTTGGGTGGGTGCCCCTAGCCCACTCCTGCATTGGCTGATTCTGCACATACTGAATCACTTTCAGGGAGAGTGATGATTCAGAAACAGGAGGTGTAGAATTAAGTCCTGTTCAGATCAAGTGCAGCAAACATTTGATTTTGGGTCTGCTACATCCACATTGAATGCTTTTTCACCTGTCCGGAGTTGTCTTAAATGGGAGAAGCAAAGCAACTTGCTAATACTGCTTGCTTGAGGAGAACTATTGTAGTAAAAGGACCAACCTGACATTATGGCCCTGGCTGAACATGAGCTGCGCAGGTCCCTTGGCTTTTGAAGATGGGAGCGTGGATGTGAAAGTCATGGCTGTGATGCTGTAGGCAGCCTGTGGACGAATAGGTTAGTTGTTTCTATGCAGAACAGAGTATGATTTACTTACACATCAGAAGCTTGTATCTTCACGATGTTAGCACCAAACAGGAAACAAAATCCTTTGTTTCTCTTTGCACAGAATGTATTTGATTCTGAACTGTACTGATGAAGTTTCAAAAGAAAACTAAACTTCCTGACTTCCTTCTAGGAGTAGGATGAAGTGGCAGGTGGCTGAAATGTAAAGGAACAGGACTGCTAGAGCTAGAAAGGTAGATACATAAAGACCTTTAAGAATGGAAGATTTGTACTGAAATGTGAAAGGAGAAGCAAGAGTTTTTTGGAAGATGTTTCAGACTGTCAAGCAAGACAGCTGTATCGGGGTGATCCTGTTAAATTCCTGCAAATTCTCATTCTAAATGAGGCATTAGATTAGCACAGTGATTGCAGAATTTGTTGAATAATTAATTGTCCTCTGGATAATGATGATACAACAGATGTCCCTCAAAAAAAACTCAAACCCACTGAAATAAAAGCACCTAGCTTGGGTCATAAGAGATGGCTTTTTCCAGTTATTTTCCATAATCTCTGACTTAAAGACAGCTTGTGATTCAGGTTCTCTATAGAGCTTATATTAAGAGGCAATGTTTGTGTTCCTTTTTACAGGGAAAAAAATTATGCAGCCTCAGATCCTGGAGGTGAATTTCAATCCTGACTGTGACAGAGCCTGCAAGTACCACCCTACCTTTTTTAATGATGTCTTCAGCACCCTATTTCTGGATGAGACAGACAGCTGCCATGTGACTTGCATTGTTTAGCCAGAGGAGGCTTGACTCTATTAATTTCCTTCTCAGATATGCTTAACAGCAAGATCTATATTTCAGTTCTATGAGCTGCTGATGCGACTATTTTCCTGTACTGGTAAGCCAGGAAAAAAAGTCGTATCAGAAGAATATGCATATACCATATACTATATTGATAATCTTTTTGTCTGCATTTTCGTTGTCTTGCTTAGTTCCATGAATCATCGGTTTGTGTTGACCAAATATCTTGTTTATTGAATATGGGAGACCTCAAAATATGACAGTAACTGGAGCAATTGACTTGTTTCTCAGGTAGCCTGATTGCTTGCTTGCTGGGAAACATTGCACAAGTTCCTCATGTCAACATTAAAACTATAATTTACTGAATCATGTTGGAGTTTGTAGATCTTTCTTATCTATCTCTCTGTTACACGAAGATGTAAAATGTTCTGATGGGAAAATAATATATTTCAGTGCAGTGAACTACTAGGGTAATGAGATGAAAGATCTGGTGGCTCTTCCCATTTTTCTTATTTAAAAAAAGGTAAACAAACCCCACAACGTTTAGGAACCCTGTACTGCTGGCTGTCATCCTCAGCCTGCCCCTTAAAGAAACTCTTTGTGAGAAGTGGTGAGGCAGGAAGTGAGAAGGATGCAGTGTCTAGGGCAGCGCAGGAATGGAGGAGCCCAAAGGAATGAAGGGGATATGGGAAACTCTGCTAGAAGCCCAAGAAGCCTTTGGTCTTCAAAGTTTAGGATGTAAGATAGAGGTATTTGGGAGTGGGGGGTGTCAGTTTGAAATTAATAATTCCTAATCTTCCTTCTCAAATCAGGGTAACTGTCTGAAATTTAGCAAATTTAGGCTGTATTTATGTTGCTTTGTATGTTTGTACAAGTTGCAGAAATTCTGCTGTCCGTGATGGAAGTATATATTATGTGGTGAGTATACTTTTTAAAGTTAGTTGCAGCAATCGGGATCTGCTTGAGAGTGGAGTACAGGTATGAAATGGTATAAATGTTCTAAACCTTGCTTTAAGCTTTGCAAAACCACAGCATGTTATCCCTCCTGATCAGGAAGGGAGAGAGATATTTTAGGCTAGTTCAGGCTGGTCTGCAGAAACCTACTTCTTTCCACTGACTGGAACATAGGCTGGAGAAATAAACCATCTGTGTCTTAGGAAGATTCAGTCACTGCACAGGAGGTGCAGAAGGCAGAGCTGGATTGCACAGCCAGAAGTGGTGCTGACAGACTTGTCAGCCTCCTGCTCATGAGTAGAACATTTTTGGACTCCTTAAGTGTCATTGAAGAAATGTGGTGAAGTACTTAACCTAGATTGTGTGACTACTTCTGATTCAGGGAAAAAGGTCTTCTTTGTTACAGAATATAACAGGTGTTTGAGACTGTACATAAGGGGACATGCATTGCTGCTCAGCAGATGTATTTGTCACTTGTAGGAGAGCAAAAGGCACTTTCTGCCTTCAAAGTACCTGAAAACATGTAACAAAGTGTCTGTGGACCTAGAGTAAAGGGGAAGGTTTCTCTCATCACACGGGGAAAAGTGATGTTATGCTTAGCAAACCAGAAGACTGACTTTAAAAAGTAGTAAGATGTGTGAGGTGGGACCACAAGCTGTGGGCAAAAATAGTCTGTTGTTGTGCTCTTAGACAAAAGAGATGGTTTTATCTTCTAGGAAGCAACTAGTTGAACTAAGCATCCCAGATCTTACATCAGCTACCATAACCCTGAAGAGAAAGTCTTGTTTCTATTTCTAAGCAGATAAAGTGAGAAGGTATAGGTAGGAGATGTTGGTAGCTACAGTGTGTGCACTGCCTTGCTGGGCAACAGGCCCATCAGTGGCCTGTCTGCTGGCTCCATTGTCAGGGCCTAGTGGTGAACTGGCAGCACACCCGGGGTCCAGGTGGAGAACGTTGATGCTGTTTGGCCAGTGCTGCTGGTGATGCCTCAGAGGTGTGTGCAAGAGGCTCCTGAATATTTGGGTCCTCCCTGTGTATGTCCAGGCATTCTGAATTTCTTGTTTTGTCTTGCTCATTGCAATGGTGAGGAGGAGAGATGAAGGGACTATGTTTGAGGCTATAGCATCCTGTTGCCTTCAGTATTTTTCTGCTCAAAACCATTTAAAAAACAATTAGAGGAACAAGGTTAGTAAGCTTACATGTAGTTTAATGCATTTAGCTGACACTAGAATGTACAGAGCTTCAAAGTGGTAAGGCACAAATTGTGAAAAATACCTAGTCTTAAACATTTCCAGAGTTCCGTGACCAGAAGATAAATATCTGGTGGTTGTAGTGGGGACACATCATAGCACTAAAGCACAGTGTCTTGTGGTACACATGAAAGATTCGGGCCCTGATCATGCCTGTCACTGTTAGGAGCAGCTTTCTGGAAGTTGTGTTAATATATGGCTGGATTTCTCCTTGTGAACATAATGAAGTTGGAGTCCATGCTTAACTTCTAGTAATAGTTTAAATGCTGTTGTCATATAAAATATAAAACTGTAATATAGAAAACTAGTACTTTTCAATCAGCACTATCTTTAGTTTGCTCTAAACCCCTTTGTGACTTGCCTAGTGAAGGCATATTTGTTTTAAACAAGTACCGCTTTGTCAACTTTTAATTAGTAAACTAATGTTAGAAGTAGTTCAGCTAAAAATAAGGCCATAACTTTAGAAAATTCTTGTGGGGAAAAAAAATAATCGCTTTGCCTGAAAACTGTTTATTCTGATTGTTTCTTGTTGCGATTGTCCTTCCAGATACGGTAATTGAGTGCAGAAGCCATGGTTAGCCAAGCTAAATAAGGAACCATCAAATAAGCTGCTGTTTTCTTGATGTTATACCAGGAAGCAGCTGTAGCTGTTGCCGTACCAGTCGTAAGCAGGAGAGTCACCAACCCCTGAAAGACAGGAAGGTGGTTAGTGCTGGTTTTACTTGTTGCATTTTCTTGACTGGATAGTTTTTGTGTGGCTCTTTCCACTTAACTCTGGTACTTGTTGGATCCCTCGGTGGGTTAATTACTTCTCAGAAAACTAGCCAGAAAAAAAAAAAAAAAAAATCTGCTGGGTTATGAGTCAATTTGACTCTTAATACAACAGTCACAAGAAAAGGCATTGCAGCTGTGAGCTGGAGAGGAAGAATAAAACCCCTCTCACCCATACCCCCTTTTTTTTTTGTCAGTGGGAAGTGTTGCATTGACTACAAACCCAGTGTGACTTTGAGGAAGTCACTTAGATAAATAAACCTATCCAGTCTTTTCATGTCATAGATGCTGCCTGAAGAGGTGCGATGTGAATGAATCAATGATGGATTGCAAAGTCTTCCACTGTTAGAGCATTGCATGTATATTTAGAGAATCAGGCACATATTTTATTTTTCAGGCAAGCTGTTTCTCTTCAGACTGCAGAAAATTAGTTTTCTCTAAAATAGGTGCTGATTAGCAGAGTAATGTTATTATAAGTTTTTTATCACTACTGTTTGCCAGAGATACCTAGGAATTTTAGTAAGGCATAAATGCTTATCTTTCCTAGTCACACAAAGCTCTTATCAAAGGGTAGCAGAAAGAGCTGCTTGAAAACCAAACATTTAAGGATGTTGTAGATATCTAAATTCTCCCAGGTGGCTGCTGGCATGCATTAAAGATAATTTTAGAAAACCACTGCAAGCCATGTTCTCAGGCTCATTTTCAGAGAGAAAAGATGACACAAAACTTCTATCTTAGCACCTTGCAAGTGACAGCAGTAGCCTATGATTACAAAACTTACTTTTCTACTTACCCATCCCATTTTGTGAGCTCCAAAAAATACTGGAGTCCAGGCCCAGTTTAATGCCAGCTGCCCTGCATACAGACCCAGAGGAACTACTGACTTTTCGTTGAAGCCCCCCAATTCTTTCCACACCAGGTAGGAGCCATATCTGGAGAAAGCAAATGTAAGGTGTAATTCAGTATACTGGTTAGGAAGCAACCACACATTCTTGATCAAATTAAATTACTTCAGTGCTGGGGTCTAAATTTGTTTGGAAAAGTAGATATCCAGGTACTGCTTGGCACAGTAACTGCACAGGGTTGATCACCTGCTGTGGAGAGCAATAGGGAGAGAGAAAAAAAGATCTGCAGAAGAGCAGATGACCTACTGCATTTCAGTCTTAAAAGAGAAAGCTGTGTTGAAGTGGAAGCAAGTCTAAGATGCAAGAGTAGAAGATTAATCTCAAAATAGTGAGGAAAGTATTAATTTTGGTACTGGGAGATGGTGCTTTAAAAATAAATCTAAAAAAACCCCACCAAATGACCACAATAACAGAACACCTTGTTGTTCTTCAAGTATCTTTCCAGAGTCTCTCTGGGCTCTCTGTCTACAAGTGTGAGGCAGTGAGGAAGGGGGGCATGGATGGGACAGACCTTGACTGACGTCCAGACTGATCAATCAGAACATTCCATGCCATTAGTGTCATGCTTCATATTTAGAGAGAGCCAGATTTTCCGGCTGGAGAAATCTGTTCCGGTTCTGCTCTGTTTCAGTTGAGTTTGGTTTGGGAGT
The DNA here is from genome assembly GCA_013399365.1 of Pampusana beccarii. Lineage (NCBI taxonomy): Eukaryota > Metazoa > Chordata > Aves > Columbiformes > Columbidae > Pampusana > Pampusana beccarii. Next base: position 147,555 of record VWYH01003423.1, read on the forward strand.
TCCTTTAGTTTGGCCTTTTGCTGTTCTACTGTGTTGCAGTGGCCTCTGGGCCTTTCTGCCTTTTTGGCTTTTTCTTCCCCCAAGATCAGCTGTTTGGGACTGGGATGCTCTTTTCCTGGAACTGGCTGATCAGCATGGACAGAGTTCATGAGGAATTGCATTGAGCATCACTTATTTTACATTTTGTTCTCACTTTATATATATTAGTAGTGGTATATTAGTGTTGTTTTGATATTTTATTAAATTGTGCTTATCTCAGTCCACAAGTTTCTCCCTTCCCTTTTGATTTTCTCCCCTCTGGGGGCAGGGGGATGGTGCAGTGGGCGAGCAGCTATTGTGGTTTTGATTGCTAGTTCAGGTTGAACCACAACAGGTATCTTGGCAGTTTGATTACAGAGATTATTTTAAAAAAAGGGGGGGGTTGGGGGTGGGATAAGCGTTAGAAACTTAATAGTTTGTCTTTGTAGAAGGCATCAGGACCCAAATCTGTTCCTAAGTGATTTACAGAGCCACACTGTGGACTTACAGTTGTTTGCACATCTAACTTTGATTCCAGACCAAGATCATGATGTACAAATCTGCTAGGAAGCTAAGTGTCAAGAAAGACATGTAAGCTTATTAAATCTTAAACTGCTTACAGTTACTTCTTGCTTTTAATGGATTACAGAAGAAAAGGCCTGGTAATAAATATGATCCTTTCACTGAGTTAAATGTACAGTACATAACTGGGACCATCCACCTCAGAATATTCTGATACTATCAAAGTAATAAGCTGTCACAATTTGGATTTTTAAAATATTTAACTTGATATTCAGGGTTATGATGAGGAATCCAGAAACAGGGTTACAAATTGTGCAGTCAACTTGAAGGAAGCCCTTTACAGGAAAGCCGCTCAGCTCTTGTCTCTTTGATAAACGCATTTTTTTTTATTCACAGGACAGCAATGATCTGATTCAAATGCTAACTGTTGGAATATACAAGAGTAGAGAGCAATTTTTAAAAGTGTACTCTGTGAGAGGAGAAAGAAAATAAAATACTGGCAGGAGAGTAGGGACAATGCATTAGGCTAAAAATTACAAAGCTTTTCTGGAAAGAAAATAAAACCAAAATGAGAGAATGTGCAAGAGCCAATTTAGCATTCAGATACAGTTTCAGACATTGTATTGTTCCCATACTTTGCAATAGGTTGTGTGGTATTTAAGATAACGTGCAGGTTGACTGTGTAATGTTAACTTGGAAAATCTTTGGTCTCTCTGGAACTACATGGTTAAGCCAGTACTATACACAAACTACAAATCACTTAGAAAGTACTGTCATGATGGAAGAAATGGGAGGGGTAAGCCATAAAAGGCATATTGTAGCCTAAAAACTATCACTATTGGATTAGCAACAATGGGTATTTGATAGCAAGGAAAATGCATGCTGAATCTTGGTATGTAGCTAGTTCTGAATGACCAAGTGCAGAAGAGACACAAAGCATCACTTCGTGCCTGGGGGCTGTGCTGACCTCTGCGGCTCTAGGAGCAGCAAAGCTCACCAGAGTTAACATAAAAGCATGTCTTGTCGGGTGGACAGCTTCCACAGCAGTCTGGGAGGAGTATCAAAACTGCCCAAGCAACCTCCTGAGACAACCTACCTCTATAAATATTTTTGCTACATCTTATTAAAATTAACAGCTGCCAAAATACAGTATTATTAAACTTGTAAGGTTCCTTTGGGAATGGTGTTTGGCCTTGTGATTCCTTGTTCATTTGGCAGTAATTTCTGTGCTGTCAAGTATTTTAAACTAATAAGGAGGCAGTAGATGCTTCAAACATTGACAGTTTAACAGCCTGGCAGTTTTATTTGAAAGGACACGTATATTTCAATGTTGGTTTCTTTTAATTGAGCTCTGTTAGAAGAGTTCTGTCCCAATCCTCCTTCTCCTCCCTTTCTCTTTGTTTTCCTAGAACTACTGCAGGACAGCCACAGAAGAAATCCTGGTGCTGCCTTGCTTCATCACTGCCAGCTTGGCAGGTCTTCCCCTCAGAATGAATGAGGAAAGCACATCAATAGTAGCTTTTCAAACCCTTGCTTTTGATGTGAATACTTGTGCATACAAAATGTCCTATCAAACCCACACACAACTCCCAGAACATGTTTTTACCTGTTAAACAAGCAGCTTGACACAGTTTCTTACAAACATACAGCCAGGAACACAATAGTAGTTCTCTGGTCCAGCATTATACAATAAGCAACTCTGAGGTCAGATAAGTGCCATAATACAATGTGAAAAACATACCCCATAGATGTATATAGAGTTCCCCAAATGGGAGCAAACACCCAGTTAGGTGGACACCAGGATGGCTTCTGTAGAGATTGGTACCACACTGGGATTTCCTTTTTGGTTATCCTGCTTCCTAAAATTCCTCCCGTGTGGGGCAGGAGTGTGAAACCCACTGCTGGGGCCCAGGCTGATACCGCTTCCATTGAGACAGTGAATCTGAAACAAACCCAAACACAGTGATTGGCAGAGTGATTATTTTTTTTTTTAATGCAACTACAAAAATATTCAATTTTTATCTGATTTTATAAATATATCCAGGTGTAGGATCTGATCTGCAGCCTAGTCCAGAAAGACTGCAGCTGAAATGAATGGATCTGGCACAAGGTTCACTGGACAATACCCACCCCCATAAAGGAACCCATCATTTACACTTGGTGGAGTTGGTTGCTGAGGCCTTCACTTCTCTCTCAGCTTTGTGCAGTAAGATTACTCAATCCTACCTACAGAAATATTCTCACCCATAAGAATGGCAGAGGAATAAAGAAGTTTGATATTATATGAACTCCACCAGGAGTCAGGGGTGATGGGAAGCTTTAGGTGTGTATTTCCATAGTGACCAAAAGGTCCATTCACTCAATGGAATGGTGTAGTCAGAAGTAAGAAAACTGTGTGTGCTTTCCTGTGCTAAAGGAAAAAAACAAACAAGAAAACAAACATGGATGCTTAATGGCTAGTAAGAATGATATGAATTAGTAGCAGACACTTGAGAAGCTGCCTTGGAAAATAACCACCAGGGAAGACAATGAGAAGATAAGCACTTAAATGATGTTTTGCTAAATGAGGGAGGAGATCTTGATGGATAAATGGGGAGTACACCTGTGGCTTCTTCATCAACCCTTCAATCAGTTGCAGCAATCGTAGCTGCCAAGCCCATGAAGTGTACTGGATTAAATCGCTTGCAGAAGTAAGACTAAGCGATGCCTTGCTCTGGTAGACCGCACTGCTTTAGTTAAGAGTACAGGCAGCAGTAAAAAAAGTAAGCAAGTACGCAGGAAAAAGCTTCATTACAGATTTTCTGGCCAAAAGCCAAATGCTACAGAAGAGCTGTGTTTAGCTTGCTAAAATGTCAACAGATCAGAGGTAAGATAAAAAGGGCAGAACCACTAAAACGCGTCATTTTTTTTTCAAATCTGCGGTAGGCAAATACGCCTAATTCCTGTTCATCTGTTCTGCAGGAGGGGGAGACAGCATGAAGGAATCACCAGAGAGGCTGCAGTGGGCTCATAAAGCAGCGGGGAAAGCAACTGTGGAAACCCCAGCAGTTAAAATGAAGTTTTAGAGCAACCAGCATTTCTGAGGCTTATCAAAGAAAAGTGCCCTATTGACTTGGCTGTTGTCTTAGCCCATGTTTAAAAGTTTTTACTGCTGGGATGAGGAGGGAGGGAGTGGGGAAGAGGAAATCCCACTTGTACCAGATGTGCTTAAACTGATAGGAAATGGCGCACGGATGACGTTGCACTGTCGTGGTTCTGGTACAGTGCATTTCTGTTTGGAGAACAGGTATAAGCTTGGCCAGCAAGGGAGATTTCCTGCATTATGGCTCGTGTCCCTGTACTTAGGGGTCTGCCCATACAGTTATGCAGGTTTAATGAAGATATTTCAGGGGTTGCGACCACAAGCCAGATTGCATAGGATCAAGAAAAATCCTGGTGATAGAGCAGAATTTTGAAGGCAAAACAGCGTGGAGGAACTGGTAAAGCATAGAGGATTAGAAGGTTTGTAAGGAGTAAACAAGAAAGGGCACATAGGCAGCTGGGCTGTGGGCATGCCTCAGGGGAGAGTCATGGGAGGGATGAGGAGGAATGCACACAAAAAAGGCAGCAGACAAAGCAGTACAACAAAGTCAAAACCAGAACAAAACAATGAGCGAGCGAAAGAAAAAATAAGCAGGGAAGAATTCAGAACTAAGGCTGGGAAGAAGTGGGAGAACCATGTGCTAGTCTGCTGGAACAGTATCAATTAGGTCTTGGGTGGAGGATGGACAAGGAAGGGAAGAAAAAATCTGCATAGCTCATTGCTGTAGTCACTGCTGCCACGCTTCCTGCTGAACGGATTCTACTTGCTGTTTACCAGGGAGCGTCTTAAATGGAGCAGAGGAGCTGACCTGCTCTCCTGTGCCCAGATCTGTATCGCTGCTTCCCGGATGGAGCGGGCTGCCAGCTGCACTGTACACTACTTGTCACCTGTGCTGCCAGCCCAGCATGAAACGCTCTGCTTTTACTGGGATAGGAACAAATCGCAATGTGCTGAAGCAGCAAGGTGTAGTGGGAACAAGAGCTCCAAGCACAATGCTTCTCTTTGGTTGCCTTCAGATAAGTAATTCCCAAAGGTTAAGTTAGAAATTTAAAGTTACTATTATAATATCTCACTAATTCTTAACCCTGTCCCTCTTGCTTTGCCTTCAGAGGGAACACTAGGCTTAGTTCTCTACACGTGCTGTAAAGCGCTGGCCATCTCTAGCTCCAGTGTGGCTGTCAAATGCTAATATTTGTTTTCAAAGTGATAAGCAAGGACCCAAAGGAGCTTATGCTTTATTTGGATGTAACAATATCAGGGTGGTTTCCTGCAACTGGAGTTTGTCAGGGGTTCTGTCAACTTCTCACCACGGAAGAAAGTCTGAAAGTCTTCTGCAAGCTGAAAGTGCTAAATGCTGTCAAATCAGAAAAGTACTGCTCTGCTGCAGTCATTAGTGAATAAATGATGTAGCTACACATCTGTCCTTCTCTGTGCTGGAGGAAGAATGCTGAAGTAATTCTTACGGAANGGTATTCGGCAACTGGAGTTTGTCATAGGTTCTGTCAACTTCTCACCAGGGAAAAAAGTCTGAAAGTCTTCTGCAAGCTGAAAGTGCTAAATGCTGTCAAATCAGAAAAGTACTGCTCTGCTGCAGTCATTAGTGAATAAATGATGTAGCTACACATCTGTCCTTCTCTGTGCTGGAGGAAGAATGCTGAAGTAATTCTTACGGAACAAGAGAAAGAAAACCAGGCAGGAAAACAGAAATGAGAAAGGCACGAAGGAAAGAAACAGGGACAGTGAAGCTGCACGTGCGCAGGAAGGGTGAAGAAATGGAAGTGAAGAGATTGAACATACTGGTTTGAATTGAATGTTGGTGTCGTAGTCTTTTGACTACTATTACTATTAATTGTGCACTATATTTTCCAGTTGTATTTCTCAGGAAGCATGGCAAAATACTCTCTTGCATACTACCAAGGAGAACGGGGAACAAAGCAATTCAGCAAGATCCAAATGTGCTGGCAGGTTCAGCCAAGTAGACCACAGATGCCCATCAGCAATCGGAGTTTCCTCTATTTTAATTCCCACAAAATGAAATACTCTTATCGATTTCCCATAAAAAGCAGTAGCTAACTCAGGGAGCAGCACTAGTTGATTTTTGGAAGAAGGCACGTCCATCTTCCTCTGGTTACTTGGTGTAGGTGTCTGGTGAGAGAATGAGTGAAAGGCCAGGATGCGCTGGAGAGCTGGTGTGTTCAGTCAGTGCTGTAGCGTTCGTTTGGTTAGTTTGTGTAGTATGAGATCTGTACGACATTTATCAAGCGCCCAGTGCATTTTTGGAAGCCATGTAAACACAGAGAATATAAAGGATTATCAGCCTTGATTTTCTTTTGGGTAGAGCTGGTAATCCTGAAATTACTTGTTGATAACTTAGATGGCAACAGGCTTGCTAACACAGCCCTTCTGCCTGCATCTGTATTACACAACCTAGAAATAATGACTACTTTCCCAATCGTATCCCAGCTCCACTTCAGGGTGAGATCTGGTTGCACAATATTCTTTCACCCTGATTTTCATACTGAACGAACTCGTATGTCTGTGGATGATATCTGCAGTGTGCCCAGCAGATATCTGCCTCTAAGAACCACCACAGTTGGAAATCTTTTCTCCTCACACACACTTAACTTGTTTATTTCTGTTTCCACCTCTTATCTCTGCCCTGCAACACTGACTTCAGCATCCTGCCCATTTTCTGTTTTTTTTTCCCTAGTCTGACTTCAGGCAGTTTCAGCAATGCAGTGAGGGCTGCAGCAGGCCAGGTTTTTTTACAAACTTGTTAAAATAATTTTTCTAGGTATTCAAAATAGCAGACTTGCCCAAAGCTGGCTCCAGCTACATAAAGTAACAGGAGAAATAAAGGGGAAAAAAATCCAGTACCGCAACTTGCTGCCTACTGGGCTCCACTCTTTTTGCAGGTTGTTTCTCTGTGGTGGTGTGTCATGCGGAAAATCAAACAGAGCTTTTTTCATGTCCTCTCTTTCTGGAAAAGACAAAGCACACCCAAAAAAAGGGATGGGGTGCCAGGGGTGGGGGAAGACTAGATATGTCATGACATAAGAGCTAGTTTGCTTCAGCCTGATGAACTAAGACACTTGCTGCTTTGAGCAGGTCTCTGAAAGGCAGGTGGTCCCTTCACCTTCTCCAGGCAGGGAGAGCTCAGTCAGTGAGAAGAAGGAAGGACAGGACAATAGCTTCCATTACATTTTCTTATATTGCTGTCCTGATAAACCTCTGATTATTTTCTTTCTTGTGCAACTTAGTGCTGGCTACCCAATCACAGAGGGCTTCAATTACAGCTATCACATTAAAAACACAAAGGAAGATCTCTCAGCAGAGCAGTATCACCCATGTGGCTCTGGGGTTCCTAGTCCTGGACTTTTTGAGGTAGATTGACAAAGCTGTGAAAGTTCTGGAGGTCAGGGGGGTCCCCCAGGATATACATTCTCCCTCTGATGCTCTGCAGTGTATTTTTTTGAGGGCAGATAAGCTTCTACCTGGGTCTGAGGCAGCATGCAAATTTTTTCCTGGGGAAAAGGCTCCTTCCTGAGATAGCCCTCTGAAGAATTAAAGTGTGCACACAATTTATATTGATAAACTATTTACCTCTGTTGTGGGTTTAAATCCTGGGAAACCACAACACTAAAAACAAAGGTGTATCGCTGTCTGTGATACAGAATACGGCTACCATAAAAAAGCAGTCTTATCTCTGTTATCTAGTCTCAAGTAATAGAGACCTTTAAAACAATATATATTATATAGTAGAAATACAAGATAAATAACAAATAAGTGTATGGTATATGTTTATAATATGTATTTATAACTAAAAACAGAAAATATGGTACTAAATTTAAGGATGTAATGTGAGGTGTACTCATCAGGTTTAAAGACAACAAATCTCACTGCCCAGATTATACTTCTTTTAAAATGGCAGAGCACACGTTGTGCAAATAAATCTATGATTTACTTAAGATTCGCATACTGGGAATTGACACGTACGCTAGAACAAATTCTTCCCAAGTGACAACCTGTCATTTTACCACTCAGTCTCTTCTAGTTTTCCCTGTGTGTATTTGTATAAAATCCTCTGCACACAGTGTACTTTTAAAGACCAAATATCCCTTAGACTACCTTTCTTGCAAGCAGGTACCCACCCTCCTGCTGTAGGTGTTTCTTCTTTTTCTTTGTCTACCCACCTAGAAAGTGTAATCTGTATCCATTCTTAAAAAACCTAAGTTTCTCTTGGATATTTCTAGTTTAAGTGCTGCCTAGGCCTGACTCTATTCAGCTTGCCAGATAGTATTTTAACAGGGTAAAGTGCAACAAGTGCCACATCTGAGGGATGCCTTAATAGCAGTGGGACGTTCATGGGGCTTCACCACTGGTAAGTCACAAGTACTTTATAAATGGTCTGCGCCTTTTACAGCAAACCAAAGATAAAACAGTAGCACTGAGGTGCACTCGTAGCCACAGCGTTACTACTGGTTTGCAGGAACGAGGCTTTGCCTCAAACGTGAAGGTCACAACTGTGACTCTTCCCAAGGCTTGACTGGCATGCAGTAGGGTAAACTGCAATCACAGAATTGTAGAATAGTTTGGGTTGGAAGGGACCTTCAAAGGTCACCTAGTCCAAGCCCCTGCAATGAGCAGGGACATCTTCAACTAGATCAGGTTGCTCAGAGCCCCGTCCAGCCTGGCCTGGAATATCTCCAGGGATGGGGCATCTACCACCTCTCTGGGCAACCTGGGCCAGGGTTTCACCGCCCTCAGTGTAAAAAATTTCTTCCTCATGTCTGGCCTGAATCTCCTCTCTTTTAGTTTAAAACCATCACCCCTTGTTCTGTCATAACAGGCCCTGCTAAAAAGTCTGTCCCCATCTTTCTTACAGGCCATTTTTAAGTACTGAAAGGCCTCAGTAAGGTCCCCGGAGCTTCTCTTCTCCAGGCGGAGCACCAAAGGGGCGCCCTTTGCTGACGGGGCTGGTGAGGCAGCTGGTAGCAGGGGTGCTTGAAAGCTCTAGTGCACAAGCTGAATGCTACGAGAGCAGCAGTTACTGCAAGATTTCACTGAGGTACCATTACACCTCAGTTGGACCAGCTGGTAACTTGCCATCCAGCGTCTCGGCTCGGCTTAGCACAAGAGGTATTACTGCAGGTAGAGGCCACCGTGGAGTGGCATGTAATCATATATAACATATATTACTGCCTATATATTTTAGTGAACTTGAGAAGCTCACTGACTTTTCCAGGTATTTTACCTGGAGGCTGACAAAAACGGAGGAAATCCCATCACAGAGCAGCATAGGACAGAGGTTAGAAAAGTGAGCAGAATCTGCTCACAGTGATCCTTTTGTATCGGCCTGAATACAAAGTCAACAGAATTTCTTGCTATTCTGATCCATTTTCCTTCTCCTGAGTTAACCTAATACAATCTCATTTATTAAACTGCTCCGTGAAGTCTGACTTGCTGCTTGATACCATTTCACAACCTTAAGTGATGCAAAGTCATTGCACAACTGCAATTTTGGCAAGGCAACATTCACTTTTTTTTTTAATGATCCTGCCATTGAATGCTCAAATTAGTAAAGTGTATTTCATGCTGATTTATAAGCATTACTTGGAAATTCAGAAGGAAAAAAAAACCACCACCACCAACACAACTCCTTTCTTTCACCCTTAAAGAAATGTCCAATTCAGAGCAAATTACAGCGGTACTGAAATAAAATACCTTTAGTTAAATAGCAGCCTGAAATAACCTTCTCCCGAGTGCCCAGTGTAAACGTGCACTGTGTGGGAAGGCAGAACTGCAGGGCCCTGTGGGACGGGAGGAGTGAGAAGTGTGGGATCTGCTCTTCAGGCGCCCTGACTGACTGGGAGCCGCCGAGCTGCCTGCGTGCACAGCTGGACAGCTGTGAACCACTGGAAAACTCAGATGCAAAACCAAAACTAATAGTAAGATTCCTTGTTTAGTTCCGTTTTTTTCTTTAAAAAAAAAAAAAAAATAGGTGCAAAAAGCGCTTTCCATGCCAAATACCGGCATGGAACAGCAGACAGAGCTTCCCTGATTGAATCCCCTCTGCCCCTGAGCTGCGCACCGCCTCGGCCCCGCCGGCAGGACGGTGCAGGACAGCAGCGGGTCCCGGTGCCCCCCGGGCGGTGCCTCCATCCGGGGCCCGGGGCCCGTGGCCCGTCCCCCTCCTCCGGGTGCAGGACCCGCCGGCCAGGCCACGCAGGGCTCTCGCCGGCTGCTTCGCGCTCGCCACCGGACGCCCCGCTCAAACTCGTCCGCCAGCCGCGCTCCGCCCCGCGGCGAGGCGAGGGCCACCCGCCCGGCGGACTCCCCGTCCCGTCCCGTCCCGTCCCGTCCCGTCCCGTCCCGTCCCGTCCCGTCCCGTCCCGTCCCGTGGGCAGCGCCGTGCGGGGGGCGCACGGCCGCCCCGGCGTTACCTCCGCTCCCGCGCTGCCGCCGCCCGTCGCG
>VWYH01003423.1:157720-254914 GCA_013399365.1 Pampusana beccarii
CGGCCATGGGCAGCTGGGCCGCGGCGACATGGCGGCTTGGTGGCTCCAGCGTGCGCGGCGGCCTCCGCGCCGTACCGCGGCGGCGGGGCAGTTCCCGGCCCGGCGGTGGGGACCGGGCGGCGATCCTGAGCGACCTGCTGCAGAGCTCGGTGGAGGCCGAGGAGCCGGGCGCGGAGGCGGCGAGGCGGGAGGCGCGGTCCCCCCGGGAGGGCACGGTGCTGCTCTTCCCCGGGCAGGGCAGCCAGTTCGTGGGGATGGGCCGCGGGCTGCTGCAGTTCCCCGCCGTGCGGGACATGTACCGCCTGGCCGAGAAGGTGCTGGGCTACGACCTGCTCTCCCTCTGCCTGGAGGGGCCGCGGGGCGAGCTGGACCGCACCCGGCACTGCCAGCCCGCCGTGTTCGTCGCCTCCCTGGCCGCCGTGGAGAAGCTCAACCACCAGCAGCCTAAAGTGAGGGCCGGGGAGGCCGCGCCGGGCCCGGCCGGGCGGCTGCGGAGCGGCTCCGCATGGCCTGGGCGCCCGGCGGGACGCGGGGAACGGGGCGGCGGGCGCCGCTCTCCCCGCGGGAGGCGGCTGATGTTTGGGCTGGGGTGTGTGTCCGTGCAGGTGGTGGAGAGCTGCGTGGCGGCGGCGGGATACAGCGTGGGGGAGTTCGCGGCGCTGGTCTTCGCTGGAGCCCTGGACTTCGCCGAAGGTGCCCGGGGAATGTGCTGAACCCCTTAGTCCAGGGGTGTGCAGCTCATTGCCACCGGGGGCCACATCAGCCTCGCCGTTGCCTCCAACGGGCCCAATGTGATTTCAGGGCTGAGTAAATGTAGGAGTAGTTACATTTATACAGTCCTAAAATCACACTCAGCCGTTTGCGGGCGGCCGCAAGGCTGATGTGGCCCTCGGTGAAAATGGGCTTGACACCCCTGCTCTACTAAAATCTCCCATCCCTGCCCCGCGCTTTTCCCAAAGCATCGCCTGTTACCACTGTTTCCCTCCTGTTTTGTTGCTTGTTTTAATCAGAGCATAGATTTTACTTCCTATTTCCACTGTTCACTTTAATATGTGTAACACGGCATTAAAAGCATTGACGTTGCATGAGAGTAAACAGCCACCCTTTCTTGTGCGCAGGTGCAAGGCGCCTTCGGCGGTGTTTTCTCCGGGCCTGTGTTTACTGAGCATCTCTGTTTTTCTCCTTAGCGCTGTACGCGGTGAAAGTGCGCGCCGAAGCCATGCAAAAGGCGTCGGAAGCTGTCCCCAGCGGAATGCTATCGGTTATCGGTCGGCGAGAGGCGAATTATAAATTTGCCTGCTTGGAAGCCCGTAAACACTGTGAATCACTGGGTATAGAAAACCCCGTATGTGAGATCTCAAATTATTTGTTTCCCAACAGCAGAGTCATTGCGGGACACTTGCAGGTATTGCTTCAGAATAACTATCGCTTTAGTTCAATTTAACNAAGCTCAACCACCAGCAGCCTAAAGTGAGGGCCGGGGAGGCCGCGCCGGGCCCGGCCGGGCGGCTGCGGAGCGGCTCCGCATGGCCTGGGCGCCCGGCGGGACGCGGGGAACGGGGCGGCGGGCGCCGCTCTCCCCGCGGGAGGCGGCTGATGTTTGGGCTGGGGTGTGTGTCCGTGCAGGTGGTGGAGAGCTGCGTGGCGGCGGCGGGATACAGCGTGGGGGAGTTCGCGGCGCTGGTCTTCGCTGGAGCCCTGGACTTCGCCGAAGGTGCCCGGGGAATGTGCTGAACCCTTAGTCCAGGGGTGTGCAGCTCATTGCCACCGGGGGCCACATCAGCCTCGCCGTTGCCTCCAACGGGCCCAATGTGATTTCAGGGCTGAGTAAATGTAGGAGTAGTTACATTTATACAGTCCTAAAATCACACTCAGCCGTTTGCGGGCGGCCGCAAGGCTGATGTGGCCCTCGGTGAAAATGGGCTTGACACCCCTGCTCTACTAAAATCTCCCATCCCTGCCCCGCGCTTTTCCCAAAGCATCGCCTGTTACCACTGTTTCCCTCCTGTTTTGTTGCTTGTTTTAATCAGAGCATAGATTTTACTTCCTATTTCCACTGTTCACTTTAATATGTGTAACACGGCATTAAAAGCATTGACGTTGCATGAGAGTAAACAGCCACCCTTTCTTGCGCGCAGGTGCAAGGCGCCTTCGGCGGTGTTTTCTCCGGGCCTGTGTTTACTGAGCATCTCTGTTTTTCTCCTTAGCGCTGTACGCGGTGAAAGTGCGCGCCGAAGCCATGCAAAAGGCGTCGGAAGCTGTCCCCAGCGGAATGCTATCGGTTATCGGTCGGCGAGAGGCGAATTATAAATTTGCCTGCTTGGAAGCCCGTAAACACTGTGAATCACTGGGTATAGAAAACCCCGTATGTGAGATCTCAAATTATTTGTTTCCCAACAGCAGAGTCATTGCGGGACACTTGCAGGTATTGCTTCAGAATAACTATCGCTTTAGTTCAATTTAACATTTCCTTTTTTTTTTAGCCTTGTACTTTGCCCTTTTGTGTGTAAGTTTTGTGTGGCCTTAGTTCGTCCAAACAAAAGTATTTGATCTGTGGGGTTTTTTTCCAGCATGTGCTCAGTGGTGGGGTAGGGAAAGGGATCCCTTTATCACAATAAGTCTGGTTAGGTGGTTCTTGTGGGGTGACTGAGTAAACATTTGTTGTACAGGGCTTTCACTTCTCTCTCTCTTTTATAGGCTTTGGAGTTTTTGCAGGAGAATGCCCGGAAATATTATTTTACACGTGCAAAAATGCTTCCGGTCAGTGGGGCTTTTCATACCAGGCTTATGGAACCAGCAGTAGAGCCACTGGCTGAAGTCCTAAAATCGATAGAGATTCAGAAACCACTGCTCTGTGTCTATTCCAATGTTGATGGCAAAAAGTACATGCACTCAAAGCACATTCAGAAGCTGTTAGTGAAGCAGGTGGTGTCACCTGTTATGTGGGAACAGACCATGCATTCTGTGTACGAACGAAAGCAAGGAACAGAATTTCCTTACACGTACGAAGTGGGGCCCGGGAATCAACTAGGAGCCATTCTCAAAAAGTGTAATTTAAAGGCCTGGAAACAATATAAACACGTAGATGCTCTGGAAGATGAGGAAGCAGCAGAGACCTAAGTAGCCTGTTGAGAAAAATCCATGCAACTTGGTTTTTTTTCTGCCTAATTTGAAAATAACTTTGTGCTTCCGAAGAGGAAGGTTTAAAACATTCATGGCATCTCATGATGAAAAGAGCACCGTGCTAATCACAACGAACGTTTTCCTTCCCTGTGTGCCTCAGGTGTGGAAGGGGAGAGCACAGTCTGGCTCTTCCATCTGTGTCGGGACTGAAAAACTGCCAATAAACACGCCAAATAGCCTGTTTGGCCTCAATCCTGCAAGCAACTTCCACTCTCTTTTTTATTTTTTTCCCTTTTAAAAATTTTTTTGCGGGGTGTGGGTTCGAGTTAAAGTCGGTAGCTTCGGCTGTCTGGTGCAGGGATCTTCTGCATGGATACAGCGGCAGAACCAGGCTGTTTGCTCCGGTTATGGGGGGCTCTGAGCTGGGTCTGAGGGTGCGTTTGGAGAAGCTGTGTGGTTGGTACGGCTGTCGGTATGTTGGTGATCCTGTTTTCTAACTCACCTGTTCATCTGTGCGAAATTCTTTTCCGTCCACATTGCCAGGCAGCAGCAGGGTGAGGAAGAAGATGTTATTAGGGACATGACTTTCTTAAGGGTAAACTATAAATAAAGTACAAAGCTTTTCTTGATATTTTTAATGCTGTGGAGTGCATCATTACTGGCTTGTAGCCCACAAGTAGACGGAAGTAATTTTCCCTCCAGCTGTCTGGTGTTGTGTTGGTTGTGCTAAGTTACCAAAGGGAGAAGAAATGTTTCACTGAACGAAGATGCTGACCAAAATTCCCAGCCTCCCCAGGGGTGCAGGGTTTTCACCGACCTCTGAGGCTGCGTAGGCTGAACCAGCCCTTTGGATGACTTTTCTTGACCGTAAGCTTCAACTGAACTCTAGCTTTTTTCCTTTTATTTATTTTTGGTATTTTAGTGGTATATCTAACAGATCTGTAGGAAAAGTTTAGTGTACATTACTTAAATGACCATGCACATCTTCAATAGTTTATTATGAAACTGAGAATAATTTCCAATTACAGTATTAATCGTTTTGTAATTTCACCTTTCCGAAAGGGAAAGTGAATTAAAAGTACTGGCCTCAGTTATGATTGCTGAGTGGAGTGTATCATTAAACGGTTCTTTTGTGAACTAAAATTGGCAGCTGACCCTACCTTTACAGTAAAATTCCACTTTTGGCATGTGCAAACATTAGCGATTAGTAAAATACAGAAGAATTTGTCATCTTAACCATTGGACTATTACAGGCTGCCAGTTAAGGGTTGGGATTACTGTAAAGAAAATTATTTCAGTGAAGGCTCCTGTGTTACAGGTAAGGTGTTAATTGTTCCGTAAAGCATACCAAAGTCATCACCAGGTGGATAGAATATCTCAGACAAATCCCCTTCATATTATTAAACACTGAATTATGTGCTGTGTTGGAAGTTTCATCTTGTAAGATGTGTTTGAAGTCATCTTGTTTGTACATCTTGTAAGAACAAATGCAATGTTAGTGTCTTTGAAACCAGTTTTTATGATGGTTGGAACTGAGCATGGAATGTTGGTGGCACTAATTTTGGTTTCAGCCTAGTGCTTTGTAGTTTCTGTACTTTAAAAAAATTGTTTAACTTCTTTTGTGGAAATTTTGGAGGCCTGTTTCCTATTTGGATTGTTTTTACCTGAAATATATTTTTTTATTTCCTCATTTCACTTTGTTGCACACTTCACCTGGAATACAAGATCTTTGGGAGAATCATGCTAAAAAAATCTCTGCTTGCAAGTGCAGAGCATCAGAAAACCTTTGCACCTTAGAATCATAGAATCATTTCAGTTGGAAGAGATGCTCAGGATCATCGAGTCCAACCATGACCTAACTCTGACACTAAACCATGTCCCTGAGAACCTCGTCTAAACGCCTTTTAAACACCTCCAGGAATGGTGACTCCACCACTTCCCTGGGCAGCCTGTTCCAGTGCCTGACAACCCTTTCCGTGAAGAAATATTTCCTAATATCCAATCTAAACCTCCCCTGGTGCAACTTGAGGCCATTTCCTCTTGTCCTATCACTTGCTACTTGCGAGAAGAGACCAACACCCTCCATGCTACAACCTCCTTTCAGGGAGTTGTGGACAGCAGCTGCAGAGCGCTGGGGCGATGTCGGTATCCTAAGAGCATCCCGCTCTTGCGGGCCCTGTTTCATTAGCGGGAAGAAGGAGCTGCAGCCGCTGCGGGGTGTTCGCTTTGCTTCCGCGCAGCGGTTGAGCCTGAGCCGAGGCAGCAGGTCAGGTGTTGCCGAGCCTGCTCCTCACCGAGCCCCGCGTCTTCGAGACGAGGTGCCAAGTGGTGCTGTACTCCTGTGCTGATGCTGCGGTTTGTATCAGCTAAAGAAGCGTGATGGGCGTCTTCATCTCTGCATTGAGAGCGTTCAGCGCTTTCTCTCGTGTGGTGCCCGGCAGAAAAATGTTGGTGCGTGGCTGTAAGTGAGCAAGAGGGCATCTTGTGTCCTGTAAAACCTGTCTGTGGCCTGGTGGATGGCAACGCGCTGCATAATTAAGGATCCTGGATCTTAGTACTGTAGTCTGCATTTCTTTTGTGTGCTTACTCGTCCATCCCTTCTGCTTCTGGAAACGGTGTTTAAGATGTGAGAAGTCGGCGTGCGGTTCCTTCATGTAGGAACAAGCAGAAACAAGATGTGGAAAAAGTCACGTGCCGTAAACTCTGTCACATGAGGAAGTGTGCAGTAAAAAGAAAAATTAAATTTGGGTCTGCTGAGTCGCAACATGGAGCCTTAACTAAGAGGCTCTTTGCTGAGCTCCGCAGGTGAAAGGGGAGCCTGGTAATTACTGCTCGCCAAGGGACTCCAGTTTGTGCTAATTCTTGTTGCGGATTCTATTCACTTCGTGTTGCATTTCATTGGTGTGGCTGCATTTTATATTCCTTGAGACTCTGTTTTGTTCCGTACGTACTGGATGCTGAAGTTCTCCCGTTGTGATTCAAAATGTTGCATTATTGCTTGCAAGAGTGTGAAAAAACGGAGTCGTCCCACGCAGCTCTCAGATGGAAGAGGCAGCGCGGCAGTTTCCCATTTATCATTGCTCCCCTGTGCATAAAGATTACTTATCCAGAAATAATTGAAATTATTCTGCGGTGTTTAAAGTGATTCAGCTGGGAAGAATGAAATTTTTGGCAGCTGGTACTTTCATTACATGCGCACAGATTGTTTATTAGACTCCTGATGGGAATTTTTAGCCTTCACTAATAATAACTTCAACATTTTTTCTGTCACACTGCTGCTATGGAGTTATATAGGGACAGTCAATTCACTGATGAAACTCTGGTCTGGTTTTTGGTTCTAGGGGCAATTCAGCTGGCCAGCTTCCGGCCAGAGTGAGATTAAGGTTCTAGATGTGCTAATTGTGCTTTTCTAGGAAAAAACTTGCCTATCTGCTGCAAATTGGCTTGAGGGCATTTTGAAAGGTGACACTGGAATATGTGCTGCTGCTGCTCGAACTTTTGGAGCCATCACCCGCTACACACCTTCTTTGCATAAACCTTCTTTTTGCTCTGCGCTTCAAGTCAATCAAAGATATTTCAAACTCCTCTACCATTAAATGGTTGACTGAAACATTCTAGTTGAACCTTTTTTCCTCTGTTTTTTTTCCCAGAAGAATTTTTTGAGATCGGCGCTTAAACTTGACTGAGGAGTGGTTCAAATTCCTTGTCTGATTTAAAGCGGGGACTCGAAACTCCAGCCTCTCAGATGACTGCATTAAATATTGCATTTTTCTGTTTCAAAAGTGCACTAACGGTAGAAATCATTGAGTAGGCAGGAAACAGGCATCCCCTCCGCTGAGGGGAATGCCCAAACCACAGAGATGCACTTTCCTTTTCTCTCGCAGAGTCTGTCACTGTATGCAGTGAAAAACAGCTTAAACAGCAAAGAGTTTGGAACGTGCACCCAGATATAGAGAATATCCTGGTACATTTGGGCTGCGTTGTCAAGAAAGAAGAAACCCAGCGGTGTCCCAAGAGCTGCCTGTGGGGTGTGCAAGTGTGACACCTACACCATCTCTGTGCTGTAAGCTGTGCTCAAGTCCCCCTTAGTCACCCATTTCCCCCTAACCACATGCCTTGCAAAAAGACATGTGTCATAAAAAACCCCACAATCTTTTCAAATTCCATCAAATTGGGATGTTTTTTTCTCGGCAACTCATAAGTTTTATAAATATATAAAATCTGATACTAGATTTCTGAAAAATTCTGGAAAACAGATTGGCTTGAGTGGCCCTCAAGTACCAACTTGCTTGCTAGCTCATCTGAACCTCTCTTTTTCCAATCAACTATCATTTCATATTATAATTTTACTACATAAAAATCAAATAAGGCCTGTCCTGTAGTCTGAGATAAAATGTATGAGACAAGGTATTGTTATTAATGTGTGACAGCACAATCTTGGAAAATAAAGTAGATAACACTGTAGACATTTGAAGCAACAATTTAATTTTTAAAAAAGTATCACGGTTTTAATCTTTACTATTGCTTTTACAGTGTTAAAATTAAAGGATGTCCAGCATGCCTTCAGTCTCCCTCAGCTCCAGAATCTCTTCAAGAAACTCGTTTGTATGAAATAGACACTTTATATTGTATTAAAACAAACACAAAAGAGACAGACTTTCTAATTGCTTGGAGTCACATTTCAAAACTAGCAAGTCAGGCAGTTATCCAGCAACAACCTCCTTATTTTAAACATTTTTATTTTTTTAAAAAAAAGGTATGAAACAGCAGTGACCCAGCACTAGCCTAGGTTTTAAATATAAAAGAGATTTTTATCAGTGTAAATTTGAAAAACAAACCAACTGCCACCACCTGGGTGTTAACGATATTGGTCAGAGTCCAGCAGTGACCTCCTATTGTAATTCTCTCTGCTAATTCTGCAGTCCATAATTCACGGCCCACCAAAAGGCCGCAGCCAGCAAAGCCGCAGGCACCAGCTTCTGGCAGACGCACCTGAAAGGAAGCCTGCAAATCTGCGGGAAGAAAAGGGAAGGTCGTTAGCAATAACCAGCAGCAAAAAGATGGCGCAGAAAAGCTGATAAGGCAGGGGAGCGTGAAACGGGGAGGACGGCCCCGTTCTGCTGCATAAACGCACTTGGGGGTCTGGTTCTGCTGGTGGCTACAGCAGCGGCTGCAGTGGTGGGGTCACATCCAGCCTCTAAAGAATCCTCCTCTCTTCCCCAGGGTAAACACAGCGTAAAACACCATCCCTGCTCATCTCCCCTTACAGCCTCTTACAGTGGGAGACACTTTTCCTTCTGCGTGGACCACCCCCCATGAGTTGTGTGGGACTTGGGCAGCTGTTCGCAGGCATTGGGTGCACTCTGTCTGTAAATGAGAAATTTCAGCCTAGAAATTAAAAATGGGGGAACGGAGGGACACGAACAACCCCAAACCTAGAGCCGCATTTACTAATTTACGCATTGACACTTACATGGGAGTTTAGGTGTTGCTGTTACCTACTTGTCAACAAAAAGGTGGGAGAAAACAGACAGGACATACCCAGCTTCCATAACCAAAGATCCTCTTTGTCCAGTTATTGTTCAAAATATTTCCAAAGCTTCTTATAACACTTTTAATAATATTCCACGTCTGGAAAACACTGATAGCAACCCTGATGATTTAAACAAAAAAAAAAAGGGAGGGGTGAGAAGGAGGGAGGGAGGATGGAAAATTTATCCTAAAAAATGGCAGATTCCAAGGTTTAGAAAACTACAAAAAGAAACCCAAAACTCCAGCATGTTCCTTCCTGATAGCCTGTGTGTATGTGTATATTTCTCTAAATATTTAGGAAGAAGACCTGGCAACTTAGGAGGGCTTTGAAAGCTGAAGAACATTTGGCTCCAGAATTAATTGATCGTTAACATCACACAAGGAGACATGCAGCAGAGCTCCTGAACTACAATCTTGTGCCTTTGCTCTTGTTTCAAAGTTAGAACAGAGCAACCCTGCAGCAAGGAGAGGAGAGGCAGAACCTCACGTGAGTACTTGGGGGTTCAGGCTCAGATCGTGTATCTCGGGTTAGGACATTGCTGCATGTCAGTTAATCTGCAGTTAATAACTATCCATGACAACCCTGCCAGCTCTCAGCAGATAAAAGGCAATCCAAACGAGTCTGGCCACGTTTTACTGTATGTACACGGGTGGGTTATTTGACACGCAGTAACATGTTCATCCCCGAAGCATCACACTTGCTACCTTACGGACCTCTCATTGCTCAGTTGCACCTAAAGACACTGTCTAACCTAGGAAATTACTGTGCTACTGTGAAATTTTACATACCAAGGAACTATTTAAGTCTTTTGACTGTAAATGGCTGTAGTCTGTGGAAACAATTTACATTATAAAGCTCTTCCTTGTAAAGCAAGCTGCAGTATTTGTTTGGGGTTTTTAGGTTCTGTATGAAGCAGCAGTAGTAGCAATAAAATTTTTACTCTGTGTACGGAAACAATATTGTTTATCTTACAAAACATTACCATTTACCTATCTAACGTGGACTTTAACAGGATCTGAAGACTGTCAGGGCCAGACAGGTAACTTACCCGTGTGCCAGGTGAAGCAGTGTATCTTCAAGCTTCCTGTGGTACATCCTGTTAAACTCATCCCCAATCTGGGCCAGCTGATGGCCAACCTGGGTAGCTGAGCTGTAAGGCATTTGGGATGTGCATGTTAGAGGAAAATACTGCAACAACAATTCTCTAAAAAGCACTCTGCAAATGTCAGGCACAGTTATTCCCCTAACAGTTGGACAAAGTTGGCAATATAAAAGCAAAAGGTTAAAGTTTTTTTTTCCCCCTGTTATTTATAGTTTTATTTATGAGGCGTCATGAGCTCCTGTTGACATACATACAGAAGTGCTTTGATGTTTTCATAAAAAGCTGCATATTTGGCACTTTGGAAAAAACACCTTTTTTTTTTAGGTGTCCAAATTTTTTATACAAGGCAATGGAATTCTGTTGTTGTGTTTTGTTTTGTTTGTTTGTTTCTTTCCCCAAAGTCAAAATATTGAAACAGCCTTCATGGCAGACCTTTAAAAAGATTTCATATCACATAACTGACGGCTTTGACATCTACCAGGTTTACTCCAGTGATTTCCAGGATGCAGTGCAGGTTTCCAGCTAATGGGTGGTGTCGGGGTACGAACCGGCCAAAACCTAAAGGCTGTGAAGGAGGTCCTGGGGCATGCAGATCCTTGAACTATAATGTCTGTGGCATGTGTTGATGCCAAAAACTGGTTATGCATTCCCGATGAAAATTTCCAGTGAGATTTGACTATACGTTTTCATTTTAACTTATATGTCTGCTGAGATCTGCTTGTGAGATCTGCTGAATAGTAAGTGAGCTTAAGAGCTTAATTCTAGAGATCTGCTTAAAAAAACTTGGGCTTGGTTTGGTCAGTCCAACAAAAACCAGCACAAACCACACACACAGAAAGGAATTTTCACAGACGGGGGAAAGGCAGCCCCTGACTCTTGAACTGGAAAAAATGTATGTATGGGATTAAGAAAAACCCAAAGCAGCACTATCAGTTTGTTGTGAGAGGCGCCTAGAGAATTATGTAAAAATGGCTTCCTCAGCTGCTTGCTATAACAGGTGGGTTTCTAATGAAGAGCCACATCTGTGTCCCTGTGCAGGACAGAAAGTTACAGACATCTGCTGCAGCATAATCTTGCATGGTCAGTGTTAAGCACTACAGGTTATCTACACTTGCATCTATTCCATTTCTAAGAGTATCCACTCTGATTATTTGGCTTAGCAAAGTCTTCTTGAAAGTCTGGGGGGTTGTATTTGGTGGGGGTGGAGGACAGGAGTATTAATGTGGCGTGATACCTGATATTAAACTCCATTTGCTCTGTGGTGTCTGGAATTGTCTGGAGGTTACTGTAGGTTTCCTCTTCTGGTGCTCCATTGGGGTAGCCGGAGAAGACAAAGTGCCGGGGGATTCTTCTTCTCTGAGACATCTTATTCTGCAACAAGTCACGAAAGACAGCCCCGTGGCTTCTTATAACACACATGTTATCAGTTTCGACGGAAATTGTTTAAAGCGCTGTTAAAGTTACCCTTTTTTACCCCTCCAGTCAGAACGCGAGTATTGCGAAGGTAACTATTTTGAGGGTAGTCAAAGGAAAGTCTCAGTGACCCAATAGACGAATGGCAATTCAAACACACAGCATTAAGAGGGCTGCTGCTTCATATTGGCTCAAAACAGCCTAGAAATTGGAAAATCTAGATAAATATAGCTAGTGTAGATAAGTATAGCTTCTCAGTAGTTTCATTCAGCACAAGAGGCTTTCCCGTGCTGTTTGCACCAATCTGCCTGGCATTAAATCACTCCAACCGGTGGAGATGCCCAGGCAGCAAAGTACCTAAAACATACAACTTGAACAGGTTTTCCCAGGTCTCCAATTTAGGTCAGAGTTTATGTATCTTCTTAAGCTCGAGGCCGCTACCATGGAAATTACAAACAGCTCACCATAGAAATAGAGTATAGCAAAGATTTAAACGGATTAATAGCTTTCCAAATGGAAGAGCGGACAGTGGGAACCTCTAAAATCAATGGAGCTGCCTGCTTGTACAACCGGAAAGTTATTATGGAATCATAGAATCATTCTGGTTGGAAAAGACCCTAAAGATCGTCGAGTCCAACCATAACCTAACTCTAGCGTTAAACCATGTCCCTATTCACAACCAGTAGCCAGGCTCTGGCACATAAGCACCTCATAGGAGGTCATCCTCTGCTCTGTGAAAAAAAATGGCAAAACTCAAGGGGTTTCAGTGTAAGTGGAGTGTCTTCTAATATTTCTGGTCTTTTGATAATGCTTTCCTGAAAGCACTAAAGAAGCTCAGCTCACCAGCAGCAGAGCTTGGAGCAGAGCTGACGTTTTTGTAGTTGTGACGATTGTTTTATTTGGCTTATCAAGAGAAATTACATCAGAGCTGTGCATGGGGATTATTTCAAACACCACGCACACCCTTGGGCAGGTAACACTCCTTCTGCCCCTTGGACGTTTGCTGTGGCGGAAAGCTCCTTGTCCTGAGGGTGCCTGATGCTGACTTAAAAAAACCATCTCCAGAAGACTATCATTAATTTTTTATTTATTTTTATTTGGCATGGTGTTGGCCAGCTCTTTTATGATCTTTTTGCTTTCCAGCCCCACTGTTACAGAACTGGCTCTCTTTGTCGATGGAGTGATCATCAACAGCAACCAAGGGGATTTCCCCCTGGCTGGATTCCTTTCTCCTTTTAAGCACGTTCTCTGAAGGTCAAATGAATAAAACTCACATAAAGTATTCTTAGAGATGAAGCTAAGCCAAGCAAAAGGTGCCTGTCATGCTGCTGCTTGGTGGGGATTTCTTTCGCCACGTTTCTGCAGTCCTCTAAATTCTTTTTCTTTAAGTTTTACACTCGGGATGAGGTCGGGGCATTTGTGCCCCAAGGGAGCCTTGATCTTCTTTCAATATTTAGATGAAATTTACATTTTCCACAAAGCAAAAATATTAATAATTAATGTGCATGCATTATTGCATAAGCAAACACACAGAAATGTGATACTAAATAACTAAAAATATACTCGGTTCTACAGAAGTGAAGGCTCCTCTTACCTATGTTTAATGTGGCTGGGAAAAAGCATGCTATGCCCTGGTTTCTGCTGGGTGGATATTATCGTGTGTCATGTAGTTTGTAGTTTAATAATCTGGTCTTTCTTCCTTCTATTCGTAGCCTTTCTGCTTTACTCATATAGATGGTTATAATCTAAGATTTTAAATATATTGAGATTTCTGAAGAACTGTGAAGTTTAGCAATGACAAAGAGGAGCTGGGGTCAGGCCTGAATTTTATGGCGACCGCTATGAGGGAGTTCAGTGACCCAACGCTGTTCCCAAGGGGAAATACCACAGTCCTTTCTTCCGAGGGGGCGCCTACGGATTTGTATGTAAGAGTGGCAGAATCCGAACATATTTCACAGGCGAGTTGAAAGGCTTAATTAAATAAGATCATCTTTTTAAAAAGAGAGAGAGAGCAGTTTCAGGTGCTCTATTTGCTTCAAGAGATGCCTTGTCCTCTTTTAAACACTTTCTTTACACACTGCTCTATGTCTCTCTCCCCAGTCCAAACAAAAATAATGAAAAAAATTGTAATGTCCACAAAGGAACTTTGGGCATTCCAACACCATACCTGATTTCTAGATACCAAATCACCCTGAGGACTCTGTAGCTCTGAATCAGGTGCCGAGGCTCCATACGTACCCCGTAGTGAAGCTGCTTCACTTTAAATTAATCGATGTTCACTGAAGCCGGTACTTGAACTGACTCCTCCATTTCCCAGGGAATCATCTAGACCTGGCTGTACTGGTGGTCAATACCTGACCACGTTCACACAAGTGCAACCCTGTCTATATTTTGTGCAAGGTCCAATGTGATGATGAAGGGAGTGGAGCATCTCCCTTATGAGGAAAGACTGAGGGAGCTGGGTCTCTTTAGTTTGGAGGAGACTAAGGGGTGACCTTATTAGTGTTTATAAATATATAAAGGGGGAGTGTCACGAGGATGGAGCCAGGCTCTTCTCGGTGGCAACCAATGATAGGACAAGGGGTAATGGGTTCAAGCTGGAACACAAGAGGTTCCACTTAAATTTGAGAAGAAACTTCTTCTCAGTGAGGGTGACAGAACACTGGAACAGGCTGCCCAGGGAGGTTGTGGAGTCTCCTTCTCTGCAGACATTCAAAACCCACCTGGACGCCTTCCTGTGTAACCTCATCTGGGTGTTCCTGCTCCAGCAGGGGGATTGGACTAGATGATCTTTTGAGGTCCCTTCCAATCCCTAACATTCTGTGATTCTGTGATACTGTGACACATACACTATCACAGCACGGACTGGATGACCCATGGCAGCTCCTGGTTTGAGAACTCCACCAGAGGCCAGGGACGAGCTCCAAGGGGTCCTGAAGATCCATGAATGAGAAACTGGGAATGGCTGAGCAAGGTCTGGAAGATCCCACGGGCGCTGAAGCACTCACTCGGAAATCCAAAGGGTCAGTTCTTTGGTTGCAGTCTCAGTGGACCGCACAGAGACACAGACAAAGCACACAGGTGCTTTTGGACTTTTCGGGGTTAAACAATCCAACTGTACACTCAGACACACAAAGTAAGCATCTAGGTATGCAGTGACATGTTCCTGCAGCCTGTGGGTACCACAGGGAGATTCAAACAAATGGAAATGTGTTCATTGTGTTTCTTTGCTCTTTATAAAGTTGTTAAATGTTTCTAGTAAAACAAGTACTATAGCAGATAAAGCGTATTAAAACCCAGCATAGAAAGTCAGCTGTCTATTGCACATGTATACTAACTATTCTTAGACTTCACAACCGTGGGTAGTGAAAAAAAAAAATCTAAAAAAAGGTATTTTCTTTTTCTCTCTCTTTTATTTTTTCCTTCTCATTTCTAGACTAGATGCTAGTTTCACATTCCTGGGGCCATATAATGGAAACGTCTATATCTGTGAAAGACGAAAACTGCGTTCTGAAAAAGACCTATAATAAGTCAATGCACTGCAGAGCTCAGACATGTAAACAAACCATACAATACCATGACAAAAGCCTGAAGCGCAACATATGCTACCTCACACCTGTTATGATAATACCTTCCTCCCACAGGCTAAAAAAGAAACCGTCGTGGCTGTTGGGTCATGCTCTCCACAACTGAGCTGCAGGCTGGTATGCCGGCTTTGCCCACCAGTTTGTCTCGATGTTCAAGTAAGGGCAATCCAACAAAGAGGGGATTTATAATGTATTTTACGGGGCAGACAGCACTGGGGCAGTCTGGCAGGGCTACTGTCCTGAAGATGCACAAGGCGGGTTGAATTTAGTTCGAAAGCAAAGCTTAGCAATTGCCTTCTTGGCAAGGAAGGAACAAATTGTGGTCATATGCTGATTTCTGTCCTTTTTTTTGAAATCTAGGTGTGCAAGTATATATAGACACATGTATATGCACATGAAAACGGCATTAATAAAGACCTGTTTCTTTCCTCAAGTTTGTATCTGTACAGAGCTGGGCAAGAGGAGTGTTTATCACACTCCACAGGCCCTCCTGGTTCTCTAGAGCAGGTTGCGTTGATCTTCTACCACCCATCTCCGCTTTCCTTCCTTCTCTCATTTATAAAGAAAGACAAGACAAACTGATTTTGGTGTACAGAAACCAAGAGGTCCTACATGTGCATGAGTAATGGCTTGTCATTTAGAGGGCAAGTGACAACAACCAGGCCCTCACAGCACCTCTGAGGAGGTGGCAGCAGGATCCTATGCCAGCCACAGGGATGGTTTCCAAAATAGCAACCAGATCAAAAAGCTCGTGTTTCTCTGTAAGGCTTTGACCAAGCAGGCTAAAAGCTTACTTTCAATGGTGAAATGCCTTCAGCAGAATAAGTAATGTATTTCAGGTTAAATACATACTTAACATTTTGCTGAATAGAAGCCCAGATCCGAATTCTAAAATTTTTAAAAAATTAAATAATTTTTTTAAAATTAAAAAAACAACTCTAATGCCTAGTTTTATTATGGAAATTATGGCATTTTATGAACACAATTAAGATTGAATAATGAAGCATCTCCACCAGAAAGAGTATGTTGACACTGTCTTTACTTTGCATAATCAGTTTTCTTCTATTTGTCTCTTTTTTTACCTAGCAAAAGAGAACAGAAAATCTTCTTGAAAAAGGAACGTGTTGCTAAACCAAGTATGCCAGCAGGTGAGTTGGGGGGAAACAAATGGTCCTGAAATGTACTTGTAGTCAGTGCAAACAGATTTGCTATGGTAATATTTTTAAGAAGAATGTCATTATGATACTTTGGTATAATGCACTGAATACATCAATTATAGTTTATGTATTATCTTTATGTATTTTATGACTTATCTATAGTATAATTTACGTGCACTTTATGTCTTACATATACAATCAATCTTGCATATTTTGCGCAGACATGACACTGCAAAGCTACCAATAATTACAATATGCAATTTAGTATTCTTTAAAGCTGGTTAAGAAAGTAGAAAACTACTACTGATAATCTAATTCCAATGTTTGGGCTCAAAATTCCCAGCACGTACCTCCATAAATACAGATTGCCAGACAGGACCCTCGTCCTTTACCGCTGAGGTATCAAAGTATATCTCAAACTGTTTCAGATCCTACCAGCTGCCCATGCAAACTAAATTTAAATGAAAAACAAACAGAGGCTTGGTTGTTTGCATATATACCTCCAATCCATAGCCAACTCTTTCAAAACATGACATCATCCTCACTGTTGCAAACACAAATCTCTATGCCACTTTACAAGGACAAGTCCTTGATAAGACGACCCAAGATTGAGAGCTAGTTAGGGTTACAGAGAAACGGGAATATTGGATACCCGGGGCGCTGTAGCAGGGAAGAATATATTCTTTACGATTCCAGGTGGCGTTTTGGTTTGTTTTCTTTAAGTTCGGGCCTCTCCTATGACCCCTGTCAGATCAGCAGCGCTTGCCCCCGGCTGTTGACATTCCTGCCGTGCAGGTCAGAAGCCGTAAGCCGGGGGCAGCCCACGGGCGGTGGGAACCACCGCTGTTGCTACAGAATCAATCTGCATCTTCCCTCGCAGGGACACCGGGGCTTCCACAGGCTTGGCTCCTGAACCACCGCGGCTCGTGGCAGAAGGTCACAAGTTAGCCATCAGCAACCTCAGTTTCTCTTAAAAAAGATGAAAGGTTCAGTCATTGTGATTCATTTTTTTGAACCCAGGTTGCTGGATTAACTCGTAAATCGGTATCAGGTTAAGGAGCACAGATAAATTAATTCTTTGTCTCTTGCTCTGTTCCCAGTCAGCTTAACGTCAATGACCTCGGAGACTGTTTACCCGTAAACACTTTTTAATATTGCCTCAACCAGCTATTAAAGGCACACTTCTGTAAAATAAAAAAATACATGCTCTCCTTCTTACATTTTATTTCATTTATGTTTTTATGCTCAATAAGTCAATACTAGAATATGCCTTCATTGGGAATTTAATATAGACTCTCTTACCTCAAAACAGGGTAGGAATGAAATGTTTGATTATGTTTAAAAATAATGTATTTCTTAGCAAGTCTTGTGACCTGGGTAGTGAAAGAAATGAACATAGCAGACTTCAAATGGAGGAAAACTTTTGAATTAAAGAGCTCGCACAGGTATTTTCTATTTTGATCTCTGTTGAAAATGCTTAAGAGGCTCTGATTGAAATTCTGAGTCAAGACCTCAAGAATCTCTCAAGATTTTTATGCATCATCAGCATTTGCATGTTGTCTGTTAAAGTACTCAGAGCGCACCAGTCCTTACTGTGACATTTAATATATGCCTGTAAAGAACAACAAGAGGTTTCCACCTTAAAAGTAGACAGTACTGTTATGTCCACATTAAAAAGCCATGATTTGATAAGCCTACAAAGCACCATTTTCCTTGAAGAGCCTACAAATTCCTTCAGTGCTCACAAGCCTGTTCTAATGGCCTCTAAATACTCAGAGAAACAAGGGGCTTCTGCTTTTATAAAAAGGAAAACATTAAATTCCCAGTAAGTTTTATGGGAAGAACTAAGAACATTGAAGCAAAAGATATATCAATACCAAGCTGAAATTAACTATTGCTATTTTTAAGAAACACAACATTTTTTCTGCCACACACAGATTTTTCTTTTGTGGCAGCGCCATGTATCTCAGGGATGTTGCCTTTGTTCTACTTGTTCACAAAGAGTTAAGGTTTAGATTAAGTCAGAAAGCTTCTGCTCTAACATTTACATTTCCTTTCCAAAACATCTTCTGCCCTTTGCACTTCTCAGTCTCACCAAAAGGTCAAGATTCTTTTTTAATAAATAAGAATTTGTTTAAAACTGTTACTTGAATTGCATGGCCAAGTTGTAGGAGGTAAGTATGACAATGTATATAGTTCAATGATCCATGAATGAACCATAACGCTGTGGAAAATGTTTCTTTGTTTGCATTTATTCTAAAATTATGTATGTATCTTAGAGTTATTTCTGAAAGCTGCTAAAATAAGTGATGCAGATAGAAAAGTATAATAGCCAGAAAAGTTCACTCAATGCTCTTAATAGTTACATAATAAAATTGGAATACTTTAACATTACCTTCAAACAAATTGGAAAAAAAAAAATCTGATGTACTTAAGAGACCTTGTTCCACCATCCCATCTACTTGAACGGTGAAGTACCTGCAACGAGCCTGCTGGCATCCTCAGCAAGCAGATTATGGAATTCATGCCTTTATTAAATTCAGGATTAAAGGATGCTGATCACCTAGGTCATAATCTATAAAAATACTTAGGCAGATGCTTAGCTTTAACGGACCAAATAATACTGTTAATTTAAACATGATCATTCATATTCTTAAAAAGCTGGCACATTTGGGATAGCTATGGGCTGCCATTTTCCCTCACCCGATCCCCCTCAGTGCTGCACAGCAAGGTACCCATGCTGTCACATATCGACACCTCACACCTGCACCCTGTCTCACTTAACAGGGACATTGGATTGGACTTGCAGTCAGAAAACTCAGCATCTTCTATGACCTTTGGTGCTCTTCTGCAGGTGCCTCAGACCCCGCTTAGTGCTGCCAGATTGGGAAGATGAGAGAAGCTGTTGATTTGCAGGTACAGTGTAACTGTAAGTCTAAGAACTCAAACTTAACTCACTATTTATGCTGTCTTTCTTCTTTTGCATGTCACTAAAGAATTAAAATGCCACGCTGTTCCGAGTTTTACTTAGGCTTTCTTGTACTGGTAAAATGCTGATAGTAAGTGTGTTACAAACACTTCAATAAAGTGACTGTGACTTACAATCCTAGTTCACCCCCAATGTTTTAGTAGCATTTTCACAAAATAAAATTACCGAGTTACCACTGGTAAGGTATATTCCACACATATTGCAGAGAGTGTAACCAGAAATAAAAATATGGTGTCTTATGAAACATATCAAATGTATAAAACTGACTACAGAGCAAAAGAACAAGGTTTTATGCGCAGGAGTCATCTTGCCCCAGTATAGCACGGTATTTCCTCAAATGCAGTGTGTTCATCACTCATTTTCTTTTTGTAGATTTGTAGCCCTTACTCATATAAATTTTGATTTAAGTATTCAGCTTCCTAGTTTTATTTCAGAGCCATACTACTTACTTACTACTTCCTTTGGTAACTGCAGGATCAGGCTCACAGTATCCTGCTCCCACCAGCTCTTGCTTTGTCTATCAGCCTGTGAACCTGCAGAAGCTGAGTGCATTCAACTTTTCTTAGTCCTCTCTAAAAGGTCTTACAGTTAATGGCCTGTTGATACACCTACCGACCAGGTGAAACAGGCAATTTTCTTAAATTTCTCCTCTCAGAGAGACAGGGTCTCTACAGCGGTTACATTTTGAGATCAGAAGAAACCAAACACCGTGAGCAAACATTGGTTTTGTTCTTCATTATACTCAGTTCTAATTCCCACTCAACAATACATTAACTCAAACTAACTTTGTCTGTGTACCTGTGAGAGAAAATTATAATGGAGGCCGTTCTGTCTTCTCATTATAAATATGTCTTCTTGCCACAGCCTAGAGGAGACTCAGGCTAATATTAACTTCACAGTTCAAACACCTAGAAACCTGCAATATCACAGAACTCGCTACACTCCTGCAGTCATTCCTCGTGAAGTGACTTAAACATTACTGAATATATATATATGTAATGCTGTATGGAACTCTTTATCCATCTCTGCTGTTGCACATCACTCCTGTTATCAGCAGCATTGTTGTAAACGTACACAGATATAGAAAACGGGTTACTCAAGAGTATTTTTAAATATTTATCGGTGGCACGCTGCGCTATACACCTTAAGACTTATTTTGAGGGCTCGTTTCCTGCTTTGCTAAGAGTGAAAGTACACGTACTCCGCTCCTCATTTGCTTAGAAGATAGCAGTTGAGTACAAAGCACCCAGGTCGCCACAGCATCATGTGGAAGGGCACAAGACGTCCCTCCCGCAGGCTGAGCAGCCGGGACAGGTCGCTCCTTGCCGACGCGCCCCCCGCCCCGGGCCCCGGCCGTGCCCACCGCCTGCGGGCACGGCGCTGCCTGGAACCGGCGGCTCCGGCCGCTCGCTCCGCTCCCGGTGTTCAGCCCCGTCCGGCGTGTTTTTTTTTAAAGATATAAAAACCCCTTCCCGAGCGCGAAGATGCTGCAGCGCCAGACCCGCCGGAGGTGCACGGGGGCTGCCTGTGGAAACCTGCCGGGACCCCCGCCCGGGGGCCGGGTAGTCTTCCTCCCGGGGCCAGGCGCGCAGGTGAGGCGGCGGGTCCCGGCACTGCCGGCTTCCCGCAGCCCCCCGCACCACCCCGGGACCGCGGTCTGGGTCTGCCTGGGAGAGCCCGGCCGGTTTCCCCTCGCTCCTCCCCGCCACCCTCAAGGAAAGGCGCCGCCGTCCCGTCCCTCTCCCGCCGGGACCTCGCTGCTCACCTCGCTCGGCTCCGCTCGGCGCCCCGCGCTGGAAGCCACCGCCGCCCTGCGGGCACACAGACAGGCGTCAGGAGAGGGGGGTCCCCGCGACCCCCGGCCCGCCCCGGCCCCACGGCGCCGGCCACTCACCGCGGCGTCACTCGCAGACTGCCCCTATTGTCCGCCCGCCGCCCCGCCCCGCTCCGCGCCCCGCACCGCCCCGCCGGGGACACCCGCCGCCCCCGCTGGGTCGGGCTCGGTGGCCCGGGCTGCCGCGGGCGGGAGAAAAAGCGCCGCGGGGGGAGAGGGACTGCGCCTCCTTCCTGGGGCCGGGCTGGCGCCGCCGGGCGCGGCTGTGGTGGCGGGTTGGGGGCGCCGTCCGCTCCGAGGTGGAGCCAGCGAGGCCGCGACGGCCCCGTGGATGGACGGCCCCGCGGCAGGACACCAGCCACCGCGGGGGGATGTCCCCTGTCTCTGTGATGGGACGTGAGGGGACACTGCCCACCACGGCATGAGCTTTGCACTCACACCGGCGGAGATGCCGAGTGACAGGATCAGGCCCTGTGGTCCCTTTGCCAAAGGACCCCTTATCCAAATGGCTTCGCTTGTCTATGAGTGGGTCCATGTGTTTTTTTCAGCACCCTGAGTGTGCCGGGGCCCATGTGGGTTGTGGGCTTCAGTGTGGTTTTGGTTTTGGTGGCATAGATCTGTGCTGATCAATAATCACTTTGGGCTTCAAGATGAGTTCCGTAATTTAAAGATAGTATTTAAAATGTCGGAAGTGTTGTGGTAGTGTTCAGTTTTGAACAGGGAGGAGTAGAATCATAGAATCATAGAATGTCCTGAGTTGGAAGGGACCCACAAGGATTATCGAGTCCAACTCCTGTCCCTACACAGGACAACCCCAAAATTCACACCATGTCTGAGGGTGTTATCCAGTCTCTTCTTGAACACTGTCAGGCTTGGGGCCGTGACACCTCCCTGGGGAGCCTGTTCCAGTGTCCACCACTCTCCGGGGGAAGAAGTAACCTTTCCTCTGAAGACTTCTCTTAGCCTGTTCTGCTTAGCAGAAGCAAGTGAGGTATGTGTGCACCCCCAACTGTCCCCTGGATGCCTGAAGGTGCAGGGTCTGCCCCCAGGAGAAGCCCTGGTGGCCCATCCAGCCTTCTTGGCTGGCAAGTGCAGAGTTACTGAGGGGTTAAAGAGAGAAACATCCACTGAAACCCTCCTGACCTCTTGCCCAAAAGGTTTAGTGAGGTCACGGGACTGCTGGTGTTTTTCTTTTGTGCTGTTGATAAGTGTGGTGACTGATGCAGTCAGTATCATCCATCTCTAGAGAGCACAGTTTAATGCAGAAGAGCTTTAAAGAGCCAAACCTCGCTATTGCTCCACTCCTTATTGTCATGTCAAACAGGAGACTTTATCGGGTAATGCCCGAGAGTGGACTTTGCCCTCTGTTTATAGTATGATTTCATGTCTCTGTGAGTGAAGGTAAACACCAGGAGAAGCACGACAGCAGCACAGATACAGCTCTCCACCTGAAGCTGGGGTGTCCGTGGACTTTCACTGCTAAGTTTTTAAATGCAGAAAAGTGCTCGCGTGTGTGTGTTTATATACTTAGGCAAGCCACTTCTTTTTGCGCTATGCATAATAATCCTCCTTGTAACATTGATGTTTTTCTCTCATCTCCCATGCTCCATACATGAGGGTTACTCATCTGTAAAATGAACATGACAATGCTTATCTTCCAACTCGTGCCAAGGACCCTGTGGAGAGGATGGTGTTTACACATGCAATATGCCAGATGAAAATTGCCTCGAAAGTACAATATAATCAAAGGGAAATTAACCTCAGTGATACCACTTCTTGCCGAGACTTTGTCCTATTTACCAGTTCTGATATTTCAATTTTCATATTTACTTTGCTTCAAATCAATAATAGCTCCCCTCCTAAAACCAGGCTTAATTTTGCACATACAGGTAATCTTGCTTAATTCAGTGAGTTGACTCAAACTTGAAACAAAATACGCAAATGTCATCGTAGGAGTGATTTCTGTCACAAGGATAGCATGCCAGTGCTTCTACAGCATTTCCTGATACGTTAATAGTAAGCATTACTCAGCTGTTCTCAAATTCTCCCCAACTTCCCTTGTTGGAACAATGTTACAAAGTGGAGAAAATACTGAAAACTAGAGTATCTATCTATTATTAGCTGTGATGTAAGACTGCTGATGTAATTTTCAGACAGACAGCAAAACAACAGGTTCCTCTACCATGGAACTACAACTTTGATTGACGACTGCTGAATTAAGCTAAAAGACTCTTACACAAAAAACCTCAAACAACTGTTTCCATCCTTAATGCATTATTTAATACATTTTAAAAGTGGTACTTTTTCAGCTTTCCCCTGAGGTATGATGGATGCAGGGACAAAAAGGGATTGATAGCAAGAAGATCCAGGCTCACTTGTCTTGCTGCCAGCTGTCACAGCAGACAAACCTTCTTGGTTGAAAGACGGCTGTGACGGCTGCTCCATGCTCTCTTCTGTTGCCAGAGGTGGTGTGGTGCCAGGAAATTTCCACTGCACGTGACCAAAGGAAGACACACCACATTTGTGGCTGCTTTCGTAGTTAAACTAGGGAATATTTAATAGCTCCAGTTATATTGATTATTAAATTTAACTGATTCTTTGTAGTTGCATCCCTGAAACTGAGCCTATCACCATAGGATGATCCTGTAAATCATATTTACTATATTCAGATTATTTGGGGAATTAAGGCTCTTAGGGAATATAGGTTCGTATCTGAGGTATTTGCTGTACGCCAACACAATGCGGACAGCTTATTTCAGCTACTGTCTTGATGAATCTATTTTTTAATAAGTAATTTGTCGTACCAAATGAATAATTTATTTCACCTTTATTTTTTTCCTCATGGACTCTTCACATCTCCGGAGTTCATTATGTAATACCTAATTGCTTCGTATTGAGCCTATCACAGAATGCCAGTAAACATGTCAGGTGTCTTAACATATTTCTTTCATTTTGGAAGGAATTTTCTATGCATAAATCAGGCTTCCTTACCTAGGGTCTAATGCCATAACTTCTGAAGTACTATTTCTCTAACCTGGTTTTCACCGCCAATTATAGTTGTTGATCACTTTGGGGAAAATTTGCACACTGACTTGGAACAGCATCAATACACAAAAAAAAGAGAGGTATTCCCAGAGCCAGATGGTGATGAACCTCTTAGCACCTGGTGTACTCAAACAGGGAGTTGAGCTTCGGCACCTGAGCGGCCTGGTTTCACTCAGGTATTCTGTCAACACCTAGGCATGTTTTGTCACGCTATGATCTTCCGCAAACCTCCATTTACTCCCAATCAGATGTCTCTCAGGGACATTTTTTCTGATGATGGGGCAAGCCCAAGCCACAGCGGCTTAAGATCAAAACGGCCCCAGGCACCATGCATGAGAGCGCTGGGCACGTTTCAGGGCCCGCCTGCCAGGCTCGCAGCCCGCGGAGGTTGACGGAAAAGGGCGGGCGAGGCCGGAGCCTGCCATAGGCTCCAAAGGGAATAAGCCCCACCGCTTCGTGGCCTGCACCGGGCCCCGGCCTCGCCAGACACCCTCCGCAGTTCCCCTCCCTCGTAACGCGGCTACGGAGAGTTTGGGCTGACGTGACTGCCAGTCCCGACCAGACAAACCGCGCCTGTACCGCCATTGCGCACCCAAGATGGCCGCCAACCGCGCTGGGCTGCGCAGCGACCCGCCCTCGCGGGGCGTGGCCGCTGTGCGTCTCCCTGGCAACCGAGCTCCCCGCCCGTCATAGCCCCCTCCGGAAGTCCCGCCCCCGGCGCGTCGCGGTTGCTAGGAAGCGGTGCCGGAAGGGGCGGGGCGGAGGGGTTGGCCGCGGTCGCGCAGCGG
The DNA here is from genome assembly GCA_013399365.1 of Pampusana beccarii. Taxonomy (NCBI): domain Eukaryota; kingdom Metazoa; phylum Chordata; class Aves; order Columbiformes; family Columbidae; genus Pampusana; species Pampusana beccarii. Next base: position 182,292 of record VWYH01003423.1, read on the forward strand.
AGCCGCCGGCGGGGGCGATGGGAGCGGCCGGCGGGGACGGCTGGGCGTGAGGGCGGGCCGCGGCCGCCCCTCTCGCCGGCAGGTGAGCGTGGGGACGCGGGTTGTGTCGTCTCACACACGGTGCGGGCTGCAGACAACCACCCACCCACCATCAGGGGAGGCGCTCGGCCTCCCTCCCGCCTAGGGATATCGCGACAGCTCGTAGGATCGCGACCCTTCCTTGGAGGCGGAGAGGGACGTCATCGTCTCAACCAGGTTCCTCTCGCGGGCCCGCTCTCGGAGGGTGCCTGAGAGGGACGGGGGCAAAGCCAGCACGGGGTGTTCCTCTTCGTGGCGGCTGTCCTGTCGCGACATGGCGCGTCGCGGGTGGGGCGCTGGTGAGGGCGCGAGCCCGGCTGCCCACGCGGCCGTTCCCCGCGGGAGCGCGTGGCTTTGGGGGATCCGCCGCTCCCCCGGGCTCCCCGTTTCCCTCAGCTCAGCCGTGCGGCTGCTCGGGGCTTCGGCTCCTCTGCATCCCTCAGGCTTTGGGAATCTCTCTGGCGGGCCCTCCCGGGCCCCTCTGATAGCACAACCGCATCAGCCGACCCGCATTTTCCAGTAATAAACTCAACAGTGAACTGATACCTACAATCAACAGTTATGTTTGCAACTGTTAGGAGCCAATAGAGCTCCCTAGATCAGGAATCCTCATCAGCACCTAGGCGCCGGCACCGCTTACTTACGCTTATTTTGCAGCATAAGTGATCTGCGATTCATGTGAGTGGCAGTAAACCCCAGAAAAAATGACAGCTGGGATGTTTTTGGGTTTTACCATCACCTCGTAAATTTGTTCCAGGTCAAGAGGCCCTTGGCTTGGATTAGGTTACTGCCAGGCTTCTTTACCTTTACCTGCTATTGCTGTGACCAGTAAAGTCAGTGTCTGGGGGAAGTGCCAGGCCTGCTGTCCCTATATTATGTACTTCTTGCCTCCTGAGTTAGAGGTCTGGTGCTCTGAGAAGGACTTGACTTACTGTACCATTACCCTACCATATGCAGGCAAGGACTCTGTTATACAGCTCTTCTTTGATGTTTACTGAAGTTACGGGTCTCAGCTGACCGGAAGTTTGAATGTGTGGTTATCTCATGCAGTCTCATCAGGTTATCTAGGATACTTAATTGCAGACCAGAGGATTCCTGTAGAAAATTATATTGTATTTAAATTATATTGTTGAAAATAACCAAGTTTTTGGTACAACTTAATATAACGGTTTTTTTAATGACTCCTTGTTTGTGGGTTTCAGTGATCAAATTACACAAAATTAGAAGAGTTTATTTACAGGTCACATAAACCAAGGACTAATTTTCAGTCTGCTGTTGTATTGCTATCCTTTCAGTCCTCCTGTAGCAGGATGGATCTGAAAGGCCTAAAGTTCCCAAAACAGGAAAAAAAAATGACACTCCTGTAATTTTTATTTGTGGTAAAAGTTATCTTCAATTTTTAGCCTTGGTTTAGTTTTAACTCGCCTTCCTGTGGGTGAGTCTTCTGTTGAATTGTTCCTGGCTTCTGAAATCGAACAGTGCAGTCTCTGGGAGACAGAGAGCATCATTAGTCATGGAGCAGTCCCCTTGCTACTACAAAAGCCACTTGCTGGATCAGTATGTGCAATCTTTCAGGGTTTCTTGCCATAGGATATGTAGCTTGCATTGAAATGTCTTTGTAAAGTGTCTCATAGAAAAGGTGCTGTGACAGCTATTGCATCACAGGGTAGGAATAAGGTTGCAGCATTAGAAGTGTTGGCAAAGTCGCCCTGCGTGTGGCAGTGCACCCGGTCTATTAATCTTTGCCAGGCAGTAGCTACATGCTTTTGTAAAGACAGGTGCAGACAACTGCATTTGTCTGATGCAATGTTTCTGGAAGAACAAGCCCTGAGGGCAGATATAGCTTTTGTGCCAGGGATGCTGGAATGATACAAGCTTGGGAAGTAGGGACCAAAATCAGGGAGGTGGGTGACAGAGAAACAGGTATAACATTGGGGTTGGATGTTGATAAATCTAATTGGGTAGCTTGGAGATGTGGAAGACAGGCTTAAGGCCGTGTGAGAAATTTTATAGTGTGTTTGGTTAATGCTATTGTGGCATTGCTGTGGTTTAACCCAGCAGGCAGCTGAACATCACACAGCCATTTGCTCACTCCCCCCAAGTGGGATGGTGGAGAGACTCATTAAAAAACAAAAAAGGCAAACCCCGTGGGTTAAGATAAAAACAGTTTAACAGAACAGAAGGGAAAAATAATAATAATAGAATATACAAGAACAAGATGTATAATGCAGTTTCTCATCACCTGCTGACCGACACCCAGCCAGTTCTCGAGCAGTAGACCCCCGGCTAAATTTCTGCCTAGTTCATATGCTGTGCATGACATCATAGGTTATAGAATATCCAGACATCATAGGTTATAGAATATCCCTTTGGTCAGTTGGGTTTAGCTATCCTGGGTGTGTCCCCTCCCAGCTTCTTGTGCAGTCCCAGCCTCCTCACTGGCAGGGCATGAGAACCTGAAAAGTCTTTTGATTTAGTGTGAGCACTGCTTAGCAACAGCTAAATCATCAGTGTGTTATTGTTATACTAAATCCAGAACACAGCACCATACCAGATATTAGGAAGAAAATTAATTCTATCCCAGCTGAAACCAGGACAATACCTACCCCTTATTCCATACTGTCTACATAATGTCCAGGTCCCGCACTTCCAATACATTCTGTTTAATCACTACCACCTTTCCTGTCTTTTTATATAAACGCACAGATATCATTCCCTAGTCTATGGGCCATCCCTCTGAAATGTATGTTGAGTTCATTTAGTCCATGACTTTGGGCTCCATCTGTCTCAACAGTCCTTCAAGGCAGGAGAGATTGTGTATGGTAGTGGATTGTTGCAGGCTGAAGCTGGTTTTGTTTCCATCACCACTGTGCTTGTCTGGTTCTATCATCGCTACACTTTGCTCAATTTCATCAAAATTCATTCTTCATTAATCTGAGTGATTCTTACTGCAATACTGTTGATATGGCATATAGCAACTGTAGTAGTGATGACATACAGTATTATATAGCAATTAACATCATACAATTCAAATAATTGGCTATTCTCACCCAAAATCAAATCTTATTAAGGTATACATCAGATTTCCACATCCTTCCACATCAACCACCAAGTACACCCAGGTTCTTGAGCAAAAGCAATTCCACGGATGGGTTTGCCTTTGCCTGAGGCAGGAATAACTGGACTATCTTCCCCAGCATATTTTTTATGTGCACTACAGGGGCTTTATCCCCTTGTACAGTACATAAAAAAATTTGATTGGGCAAGGCCAGTTTGACTGACAAATACCCTAGTGTTGACTAATCAGGTGGTTTCTCTAAATGTGTATCCCAACGCTTGAATGTTCCAACACCCATTCCTCTCAGTGTAGTCTTTGACAGTCCATTGTACCATTCAGTTTTACCAGAGGCTGGTGCATGATAGGGGATATGATGTACACACTCAGTGCCATGCTCTTTGGCCCAAGTGTCTATGAGATTTTTCATAAATTAGTCCTGTTATCTGACTCCGCTCTTTCTGGGGTGCCATGTCACCATAGGACTTGCTTCTCAAGGCCCAGGATAGTCTTCCAAGCAGTGGCATGGGGCATGGTGTATGTTTCCAGCCACCTGATGGTTGCTTCCAACATTGTAAGCACATAGTACTTGCTGTGATGGTTGGTGGGAGTGTGATATAATCAATCTGCCAGGCCTCCCCATATCTATATTTTGGCCATCATCCTCCATACCATAGAGGTTTTAACTGCTCGGCTTGTTTGATTGCAGCACGTTTCACATTTGCAGATAACCTGTGTGATAGCATCAATGGTCAAGTCCACCCCTCGATCACGAGCCCATCTGTATTTTGCATCTTTGCCTTGATGGCCTGAGGTGTCATGGGCCCACTGAGCTATAAATAACTCACCCTTATGTTGCCAATCCAAATCTGCCTGACCCACCCCAATCTCAGCAGCCTCTTCCGCCTGCTCATTGTTTTGATGTTCTTCAGTGGCCCAACTCTTGGGTACGTGAGCATCTAAGTGACATACTTTTGCAACCAGGTTCTCTAGCTGGGCAGCAATATCTTGCCACAGTGGGGCAAGAAAAAATGGGTTTGCCTCTGCACTACCAGTTTCTTCACTTCCGTTGCTGTAGACACCCCCACAGGGCATTTGCCACCATCTGTGAGTCAATATAGAAATAGAGCCCTGATCATTTTTCTTGTTCAGCAATGTCTAAAGCCAGCCGGATGGCTTTTATTTCTGCAGACTGACTTGATTTCCCTTCTCCTTCAGTGTTTTTAGCAAGCTGTTATATAGGATTCTATACAGCAGCCTTCCACTTCCGTTGCTTTCCCACGATACAACAGGACCCATCAGTGAACAGGGCATACCGCTTCTCATTTTCTGATAGTTTGTTATGTGGTGGGGCCTCTTCAGCACACTTCACCTCCTGTTCTTGTAGTATTCCAAAATCTTTGCCTTCTGCCCAGTCCACAATCACTTCCAAGATCCCTGGGCAATTGGGGTTTTCTATTCAAGCCCATTGTGTGATCAGTGTGACCCACTTACTCCATGTGGCATCAGTTGCATGATGAGTAGAGGGGACCCTCCGTTTTAACATCCAGCTCAGTGCCAGCAGTTGAGGTGCCAGGAGGAGCTGTGCTTCAGTACCAGCCACTTCAGAAGCAGCTCAAACCCCTTCATATGCTGCCAATATCTCCTATTCAGTTGGAGTGTAGTAGGCTTCAGATCCTCTGCATCCCCAGTTCCAAAACGCTAGGGGTCAGCCATTAGTCTCCCCTGGTGTTTTCTGCCAGAGGCCCAAGGTAGGGCCATTCTCCTTGGCTGTGGTGTAGAGCACATTTTTAACACCTTGTCTTGACCAGACTGGCCCAGGAGCTACTGCATGGGCTGTCTCCCACTTAACTTGTTCAAAAGCTTGTCGCTGCTCAGCACCCTATTTGAAATTGTTCTTTTTCCAGATCACTTGATAGAGAGGGCTTACAACCAGACTGTAGTTTGGAATGTGCATTCTCCAAAAACCCGCAATGCCAAAAACTTGTGTTTGCTTTTTGCTAGTTGGTGTAGACATAGCTGTTTTTTTGTTGATCACATCCATTGGGATCTGACAATGTCTGTCTTGCCGTTTTATTCCTAAAAACTGCATCTCCTGTGCAGGTCCCTTGACCTTGCTTTTTTATGGCAAAAATGGTTTCAGAAGGATTTGAACTATTTTCTTCCCATTCTCAAAATCTTCTGCTCTGTTGCCCCACAGAATGATGTCATCAACGTATTGCAGGTGTTCTAGAGCTTCACCCTGTTCCAGTGCAGTCTGGATCAGTCCATGGCAAATGGTAGGGCTGTTTTCTTCCCTGGGGCAGTCAATTCCAGGTGTACTGGATGGCCCTTCAAGTGAAAGCAAACTGTGACAAGCAGGACAAGCATTTAACACGTTTCCTTTTGAAGGGACAATTCTATTCTAAGCTGACTAATCCTTGAACTTTTAAAACCACAACAAGATGGTGTGTGGTACTTGTGAGTCACTGGTTGTGAATCATACATACTTCAGTACAAATAAATGAATTCCTTTGATTCATTTATTTTTGTTTTGGTAGCATCTGGAAGGTCCGGAGAAAGACCATGACCTTGTAGAACTAGATGTTGCATAAGCACGCACAAAAAGACCCTGAGTCTGCATATACTCTTTTCTATCTGCCTTTAAGCTCGATTTCAACTTGTTCTACCCACATGAATAAAGATAAGTGTGCCTAAAACTCTGTAAAATTGAAGTTTAATAGTAAGTGTTTCTGCCTTGTGGAGTCTGACAGTCTAAATAGACTTGGAAGGAAAAAGTGGGAGCGCTATATAATGTACTATGCCTCTCAGGAAGAGAGAAACCATATGGGTCTTACCTTGCTAGGAGATGTACAACTCCATTTCTAGTCCTGGAAGCTGAAGAGCCCTTGCATTCCAGTCCAATATCTTAGTTGCAGCAATTTTATTAATGACGTTAATTATTTACTTGCATTAATTACATTAACACATTAGTGAAGGTGATTTTAAGTTTAAATTTACTTTTCAGTGAAAATTACATGTAGAGGGAGCAGTAGATGATGTTACGTGTGTCTGTGTAACTCTATCCCACTTCCTTGCATGGCTTTTTTGTTCTTGGGAGAGGAGTGTGACAAACAATGGGCTTTTGGATCAGAGAGGTTTTCTTCTGAATCAGAACTTCTCTGTAGTTCATTTCTGTGAAACATAACTGAAAATTCACTAGGCTGCAATTTTAAAACTGATTTGTAGAACAAACTTCAGAAAGACTAAACAGCAACATTGAAACTGCTTATGGGAGCTGTCTGCCCTTGAGCTTATCAGTTAGTATCATTTGCTCATTAGTATATGTTTTGATAGCGTGCTAAATGGTTGTCTATTAATCAAGCCTCGATCCTGGAGGGATGGGCTTCACCGCTTACTTAGAGACTGGGTAAATATGTTATTTGTATAAAATACTGTGTTCTGTCCACATCAACTGGATTATAAGCTCTGGACTATGTATGTACAAAGGACAACACGCTTCAAATTGTTTTTCTTTGCCCCCATCTTCATTGGTATTACATAAATGCGTAATATGAGACACCGTGTGAAGGGCATCTTGCCGAACAGCCCTTGTAAAAGGGAGTACAAGCAGGTAAGTTCCTGCTGGTGTCAAAAAGGGTTCAGCCTGCCCTTCAGAGAGTTAGCACTTGTGGGTGCTGGGCTTGTCCTCACTCCTGCGGTGCATTTGATGTGCATCCCCACCTCACTAGACTTGGCTGTTGTGCTGATTTAACTGAAAACAAGTTAATTTTCTTCGTGCAGTTAGCTTGTAGCTGACACGGTCGTTGTTTGAATTTAGTTTGAGAACAAGAAGATAACACACCGGAACAGAGTTAATGTTTTAAATTGCTATGGTCTGAGAGCCAAGGCCTCAGAGCTTTGCCTACAGGTGTGAGGCATCGAGGAAGGGGGGCATGGATGGGGCTGAGCTTGACTGACAGCCAGACCAATCAATAAGATTATTCCATCCCATTAGTGTCATGCTCCGTATTTAAGGAGAGTCAGCATCTTCCAGCTAGGTTCTTTCAGAGTCGGTTCTGAGACCTGTTTGGGGAAGTTCTGTTTGGGAGTTTAGTTTGGCTTTTTTTGCCATCCTGCCGTTTGCAGAGGCCTCTGGGCCTTTCTGCCCTTTTCCTCTTTTCTCTCTGGGATTGACTGTTCTGGACCAGGTGCTGCTTCCTTGGACTGACTGCTCAGTGTGGACAGAGTTTGTGAGGAATTGCATTGAGTATCTTTTATTTTGTACTCTATTTCCATTATATATATATTACTATTAGTAGTAGTATATTAGTGTTATTTTATTAAACTGTGTTTATCTCAATCCATTAATTTCTCCCTTTTGTTTCTCTCCCCTATTCAGAGTGGGATAGGGGAGAGTGAGCAAGCAGCTATCGTGGTTATATTGCTAGCTCAGGTTAAACCAGGACAGCTGTCTTTCTCAAAGAAAAAGGGTGAGGATGTAACACAATGTATCAGGGGATGGGCAAAAGTAACTTGACCCCCCCAGGACATGACATACATTGATAAACTGGAGTGAGTTGAGTGGAGGGTTACTGAGATGGTCAGGAAGCTGGAGCACTTGTCTGGTGAGGAGAAGCTGGGTCAACTGTGTTTCTTGAGTCTGGAGAAGAGGTGGCTCTGGGGTGACCTCATAGCAGCCTGTCTGTACCTATGAGAGGTTATCAAGAAGATGGATCCAGGCTATTTAGTGTGGTGAATGGGGGGAAGATGAGAGATAACAGGCATAAACTGAAAGAAGTTCAGAATATATGGAAAAAATGTATATATTAAAGAAAAACCCAAACTTTCTCTCATGAGACCAGTCAAGCAGTGAGACAGGATGCCCAGAGAAGCTATGCATCTTTGGAGGTTTTCAAAACATGGCTGGATAAAGCTCTGAGCAACATTGTCTGACCTTGTAGCTAACACTGTGTTGAGCAAGAGGCTGGACAAGAGACCTCCTGAGGTCCCTTCCAACAGGAATGGTGTGTGATCCTAGCAGGAAAGGCTCATGTGGACAAGTGAGATATCTAATGTAGAAAGTGACACCTAGGTGTCATGAACTGAAATGCAGCTTATAAGGACTGTTTTACCAGCCTAATGTTTGGGGAAATTCTACTGTCAAGGGTTTGATGATATCAGTTTATCCTACCCTCCACCTAGAGCAGAAGGCAAAATCGTGGCTGCATGAGATACAGAGAAGACAACGCAAGCCTGGTAATGTTACTTTGGTTCCTTAATTGCAGTATAGCAAATTGTGCTTCTTGATCGAGCACGTAAGGGATTTCCTTTGGAATTGTTTTCTTTTTGCCTACAGTCACTAAGTCATCCATATGAACTCTCTAACTTCAAAAAAGATACATACATATAAGTCTTGGAAGTAATAAATAATAATATGTCTGTAAATATTACCCCATAAATGTATGATAGCGATTTCTGTCATTAGTGTATTTAAGGGGAGGTATGAGTTGTGGATTCATAAAAGGTGGATAGGCTGGGGAGCGTGAAAGATCCTTGTAACTAGTGTTCTTTGTAGTTGACCGGTTGGCAAATGTAGGGTTTCAGACTGAACCTGATACGTTATTTTCATTGTTTTAAAATTAATTTACTACTTCTAGCTTACTTAAGTTAAAGTGCTTTCCGGATGCCCCTTTTCTTCCCCTTTAACTTTCCTGGTTTGTGTTCTTCTCCATTTTCAACTACACATCTTTAAACTTTTATTTTCTAACAGGTTGATTCTGCTTTGAGATAATGGCAGGAAAAGTAAAGTGGGTAACTGACATAGAAAAATCTGTTCTAATAAACAACTTTGAAAAAAGAGGCTGGATTCAGGTGGCAGAAAATGAGGACTGGAATTTTTATTGGTAAGTACATTAAAAGTACCAATCTGTAAATTTGTGAAGTATTTTAACATCTTATGTTAATACCATTAGTAATATAACAAAATGCATATTTAAAAATAAAAGATGCAGAAATTAGCATTAATTTGCTGCAGTGCTCCTAAGAGTGAAACATTATTTAATTGCTTCTGTAATTGCTTGTGCTGTTGCTGGTCTTCTGTGCAGATTTGTATTGGTAGATTCCTGTATCTGTGCAGTCCTGCTAAAATCATTAGTGTTCTGCCGGGCAGAAGGTCCCGTCTGCATGAATCCATTCCCATGCTACTGATCTCGTGTATCTTTGCATTTTGCCAAAGGTTTTGTCAGGGAGTGGAAAGTCACTGACCTAGCAAGCTACCAATCACTTCTGGGAATATCAGTTGTAAAAAGCCCAAGGGAAAGGCTATGCTCAGTGGTTTTTGTTTTGAAACGTGATACCTCGTTTTATTCAATCTTTTTTGTACACAGTAAAGAGAATTTTTCCTTCACTGCTAGAGGGGATTTGTGACCTGAGGGGAATCTTTGAATGTAACTTTTTCCAAAATTTCTGACAATATAACGTAAGCAAAGCAATCCAAGAATATGCAGTTCCAATATAGGATAAAATACTCTTTTGTCACTGTAACGGAGGCTTGCCCTGTTAGCAGAGTCCAGGTTCCTGTAATAAAGGCCTTGAGAACTGTACTTACCTTGTTCTTCATGATAATGATTTATGTGCAGACTGATTATTCAACATTTCAATACCGAGAGTGAATGTGAAATTAAATCAAGATAATGATGAAAGGAAGAGAGTAAATAATCTAGCTGCTTATTTGGCGTTTGTCTAATATAAGACCGTGTAATGCTGTCCTAGAATGCAGTAATCTATTAATTGGCAGAAACAATACTCTTTAAGTAAACCAAACAATTTGTATTGTCCCTTTCAAATACGACAGAATGGTGGTTTATGCTGCCAAATGTACCCTTTGTGAACCACTTATTTCAATGGGTAGGAATCTAGTAATCTGCTCACGGCTTTGGAATGTGGTTGGGGGGAGCGGTGGTGGAACAGAGAAGTCATGGAAACTGTTGTGTGCCTGCCTGGTACTTTTGTTTTGGTTTTGCCTTTCCTTTTTATTCTTCTGGAAATTATAATGTAGCAGACTGATGGAATTGAGGAAATATTCTTAAATTTCTGATGTGAGACATCTAATACAGAAAATTTTTATTGTCTATGGCCCTGCTCTTTTGTGAAAAATGAAGTAGATAAGTGATTTGATGACTTTGTCACTGCAGCCCTGTGATCTGGCATTTATGGATGTTTTTAGCAAGATCTCTGAATCACTGTTTTCAATTCTTGAAGTGCTTTATAGTCAGAATAGCAAGGTAGTCAGTGAGCGGCTGATTTTGTGGCTTTTTTTTTTAAGAGGAAAACTGATTTTCCAGAGGGCGCAGTAATAGATTTAGAAAGATGCTTCTGTCGCTTTTGGGTGCGTATCAGTCATCTTTAGGCCCTGCGGCAGGTTGACCTGGCTATCAATAAGCCAGAGTTCAGTAGGGCCAAATTGTCATCTTTCCTCACTGTCTGTCCCCTATTTCAGTAGTAGTAAAGGGATAAAACCTCTGGCAGCATTTCGTTGGTTTTGCTAATAGAGGTTCAGGATATGTTGGATTGTCACTGCAGCAAAATGTTTTACTATAAACAGAAATGGGAGAGCAAAGATGAAGCGAATGTAACAAACAAACAAACAAAAAAATTAACTTTGTCCTCCTGGGTTGTGTTTCTTGGGAGAAATCATTTGGAATCTGTCTTTGCTTTCAGGATGAGCGTACAAACAATCAGGAATGTTTTCAGTGTGGAGACTGGTTACCGCCTCTCTGATGACCAAATTGTCAATCATTTCCCCAACCACTATGAACTGACCAGAAAAGATTTGATGGTAAAGAATATCAAGCGATATAGGAAAGAACTTGAGAAAGAAGGAAGTCCTCTTGCCGAAAAGGATGAAAATGGGAAATATATTTATTTGGGTATGTGGTTCTCATTATCAGCATTAAGCTCTTTTCCTCTGTGGTCAGTAAACTGGAATTGAGGCTTTTCTGTGCATAAAGTGCACTGAACCTCTGAAGTGTTAGAACATTAAAATGACTGTCTTGAAATCTATCCCTGTCAATTAGATAAAGTGCACTTTATCCTAAAATTGTTTACTGCATTTTGCAAACCTAACAGCCTTCTTTCTCTGTCATCTTTTCCATTTCCCTCCCCACAAATATGCCATTAGAGCATAAAGAAGCACAAGAATAAGGAAAGTGATAAAAATGGTAGTGGTGAACATTTCTTATGAAATACTAGATTTTCAAAGCTTTTCACAAACATTGCTTTGAAGGATAATGGCTAATATTTTACAAATTGAGAGGAATACAGGGGATGGCACTCTTTTGGGATCTTTATTGAAGTTAGAGACAAAGCAGGAATAAAAGATTGAATATTTCTCTTTCCCTGTCATATTACCACAGCGCTAAGGCCCAATTCATTCACTGTGTACTTGCTAGTATTTAGCAGTATTCAAGGAGGAGCTCAAATCCAGTTTGTACACAGGCAAGTTGTATTTAGACTTAGTTTTGTAAATAATAAGGTCTGAAAATCTTATACTGGGGCAAAAACAAATAAACTTTTGCAGAAATACTCTAGACAGAACTGAATGAACAAACGCTTCAGAGGAGAAATTTGGAGGCAGTTGAAGAATAAGTAGTGACTGCTAGAAAATAAAACTAAACCAGAAAAACAGACAGAAAAATACCCCAAACCCTCAAACCAAACCAGCAATAGATCAGGAATGAGGAGACTAAAGTTATGTTGGAGGTCAGAAAGCATTGGAGTGAAATAGAGATGGAAATATGTTGAGTTGATTTACATCTTGGGAAAGTGAAATGAGAGCACTGCTCATCCATGTAAGAAGCAGTTCTGTATGGAAGCAAGTGAGGATAATCTGATAGCAAAGAGCAAGAAATTATTTTCTTTAGATTTCAGTGAGCACAGTAATACCAATTGTAGGAGCAAATAAGAATGACTAGTGGGAGTTACATGGAAATAAAAATTACCACATCCAAAGGGGAAGCAACATCGACACTCACATTTTTACATGTACAGAGGATAAGATGGTTAGCAGAATGGTAAAAGCTGACATAGGAAATTGAGAAAGTTTTATAAAGTGAAGTTGGAATGGTATATAATACTCTAATTTCACAGCATATAAGCAGAAGAAAAAAAATGATTCATGTGAATTAAAATCTTTTAATCTGAAGTCAGCAGCATGCAATATTTTGCCATTGTTTGTTTAAATAAAAACTACAAACTAAAATGTACATGAGATAAAAAGCATCATGAGTCTTGATGAAGGTGGATCATGCCAAACTTGAAAACTGAGAAGACTTTTTTTTTTTTAATATATATGTATCAGTACCCTCATCAGATAGTGTCCTTAATTCTTAATTCTTTTTTTTTTTCTCCTTAACTCAGATTTTGTTCCTGTAACTTTTATGCTTCCTGCTGATTATAATCTCTTTGTTGAAGAATTCAGAAAAAATCCCTCCAGCACTTGGATTATGAAACCTTGTGGCAAAGCTCAAGGAAAAGGAATATTTCTAATCAATAAACTCTCTCAAATTAAAAAGTGGTCTCGAGACAGCAAAACATCTTCGTAAGTTCTTAAAACCCAAACCTTTTTTTGTATTTTTTATAATCAGGTGAACCACGTCAACATATTAATTGTCTGATGCATGGGAAAAGTATTCCATTATTATTGCTTTGTCATTATATAGTTAGTTTTGCATTTAATCTCAGTTGTTATCTGACTTCCTCCTTCAAATAGGTTTTAATACAATTTGTTTTGGTATGAGGAGGTACAAAGAACTGTTCAATTAGCTATTCTTTATAAAAATGCTTTCAGTGTTGCTGGGAAAAAATTGCACAAAAATAAATTGTTCTGCTTCATATTATTAAATAACAGCAATTTCAATAATTATTTTATTTAATATATATTAATTCACTTTTTAAATTAGTATGAACGAAGACTGCATTTTTATGAAATAAATACATTATCCATTTGGAACACAAAATAATAGACCTCAAATGGATGAAACAGGTTTGCAATCTATGTTTTTTGCTGTCTAGTAAATGTTTTGATCACACAACTAATATTGATTTTTTACTGTTGTAAAGTGACTGGCTGAATATCACTTGAGTCTTTTTTTTTTTTCTATTTGACTTGGAATCTGAAGAATGTAGCAGTCTGAAAGTTATCCTAGCTTTTCACAGTGGTTTGCAATTGCACACCAAGCATAAATATAAATATTCTGGGATTATAAGGCCTTGACTAATGATGGTAATGTAATACACTCTCTTTGCTTGAACCATGCCAAGCCCTAAATGCTCTTCAAGGAAAAGACTGGCTTGTAGAGCTGCGTTCTGAATGGCTCAGTCAGCTACCTTATTTACTTCAAAACTGAGTTTAAACGGTTAATTGATCTTGGTCGTCTGTTTAGTATTTTAAACTTTTTTTTTAGTATATAATGCCTGATGCCAAGGGTGTATTGTTAACCACTCCAACTTTATATATAATCTTAGCAAAAGGTGCAAGATTCCGGTCAATTCAAAATTTACGGACTGCTTCTAAAGAAGAAAAAGACTTAGCAGATTATATCTTGGCAGTTGTCACATTCTGAAACATGATCTGTCTTTTTCAGGTTTGTATCTCAGTCTTCCAAAGAAGCCTATGTGATTTCGCTCTATATCAACAATCCGTTACTTATTGGTGGAAAGAAATTTGATCTTCGTCTATATGTTTTAGTATCTACGTATCGTCCACTGAGATGTTACATGTAAGATTGTATATATTTGTATTTTGTTTTGAGAGAATGTTTAATGTAGTCAAAATTATGTTATGCTTGTTGTGCAGAGAAGTTTAGCATGTACATAGTCTCCTAGGATGCTCCTTTCCTTATTTCTTTTTGGGGTTTAACACATTTTAATGACTTTTTGCATTTAAGGTATAAACTTGGATTTTGCCGGTTTTGCACAGTAAAGTATACACCAAGTACAAGTGAATTGGATAACATGTTTGTACATCTTACAAATGTTGCCATTCAGAAACATGGGGTAAGTGTACTGAGTTCTTAGGTGCTCTTTTGTAGCAAGACTGATTTTCTCAAATTGTCCCGAAAACTTGGAATAAAAAGGTTTTATTTGTCATATTCTCCATCATCTTGCAATTAAAATACTTCAACTTGAACTTGCAAATAAATAAATTTCAGAAGACTGCAGATCAAAAGTATGCAAGATAATGAGCTGCAGCTCTGTGATAGATAATGATATCTTCAGTATTGACTTGCAGTAGTTGAAAGCAGGGTTTTTTTTTCAAGTCTTCTGTCATTTAAATGCTAATATGCTCACTTAGCAATTGATTTCATGAGCAGTGGAATTAATGAAGCCTGGTTCCTGTGGATTTGTATTTTATAATAGCACTTTAATATCGCCTTCCAGATCTCTTCCCTCTCTCTCTCCCATGCAGTTAATTCAGCTTTCCTATTTCCAGCACTTACTCGTCACAGTACTTTCCAGCTTCTTCCTGTGTTCTCCCCACTCTCCCCTTTCTTCTCTGGGTAAGAAAGGGAACGTGCAGTTGTGAGCTTGGAGATAAGTGTTTGCTGCCTGGCCAGCTGGTGGCTTCCTCTTGAATGGACAAACATGGAGTTCTGCCTGCAGAAGAGTTCTGTCCTGTAATTTGCCATTGATATTCATAAAACATGTGGAAACCTGGTAGCTTTGACAGCACCTCCCTATGTCAAAATAGGCCAAAATTCACCAGTGAGAGGAAAAGCTAGTGGGTCAGGGGTGACATGAACAGATGGGCTTACAGTATTGCTGCCCAAGCCTTGTTTCTTCAGGGAATCCACTTGATGATGATGACTGTCCCTTTTGCGTTTTTAGCGGATGTCAGTGATTTATAAAACATGCATGTGTTATGGTAATTAAAAGTCTATTGTCACACTTCCTAGTTCCATAGGTTTTGTTTTCATGTTATGGAAAATAAATGTATGTGTACATACACGTACACATGCACTCATGCATATACATTTGACATGTGTATACACATACACTCATGCACAAGATACGTATAATGTATCTTTAATTGCAACCTCACTAAATGTGCCTTGTCTGTTATTGTTCTGTAAGATGTGTGGCATAGCAGAACTGTTTTTATCTGAATATTCCTGTAACAACAATGTGAATTATAAATGTTACTTATGGTGGTAGTTACAAACCAGAGTAAATGTGAAAATAGGGCATTTTTCAATACTATAAGCGTTTTCTTGCTCAGGTGCTGATTTGTGAAGTGCTTCAAACACATGTTTTGACAGGGCACACTGAGAATTCATTGTAGTGAAAGCATAGCCCATACAACTTCGAGCATAAATCATGGTGCTATTGCAAGTGGCAGTGAACAAGTGAGGCATGTGATATGTTGCCTGTCCCATTTCTATGCACCCTTTCATCTTGTCTAGCAGTTAAAGTACGGCCTTCAAAATTTCTCCCAAATACAAGTAGAAGTGAAAGTACTGGTGAGGTCACTTTGAAATAAGAAAGGACAACACAAATGCATATAAAGTAACAGCTTAGAAGTGTGCAGTCATTACCAGAGCATTTGAAAAACTTTTCAGAAATTCTGAACCACTAATATCTGTTGAGTTTTGCAGAAAGAAGTGAGAAAAATTTAATGTAAAGCCACTCTATCCATCTTATTTGTCCTTCACGTTTGTAACTTCAGAGGCAGTCCAGCTGTAAGGTTTTAGAAGACTCTAATTTGAACTGTTAAGTGCTTTATTAAAATTACAATGAGGTCTGGAAAAACTCTGTAATTCTAGTGATCAGTCTCTACTTTAAGCCCTATGTGAACCGTAGAGTTCCAGTGTGTTTGTACCCTACAAGCTCATAGGAAAACATCCCCAATTTGAAAAGTGCACAATTCAGTATCAGGGAGAGGGAAAGGCTAAAATGCAGGAAGGAGAGTACATCAATATACTCATCACAATGTTTGTGCTGGAAAATACGGTTCTGAGTCATTATTCAGTGCATGTGTAATACAAACAAAACAACAGTAATCCTTCTCCTTAATTATTTTCAGTTAGGGATCTTCTATGTAGCCTGCAATATTCTACTTTAATATTTTTAATTAAACAGCTGTGATTGTGTAAAGCTCTATCCTGTTGCAATCTATTTTGATTTGGGTACTTGTTCTGAAATGCAAAGAGGGCTGGAACTTTGATCTCTGTTCCCTTGCTGGAATCTGGTCTCAAGACATTTTTCCATGCAGCAAGTCCTGAGAACCATGTTTCAGATCTTTATTTGTACAATCCAGTTTTCCAAATTTACTAAGGGGGAGCTGCAGAAAAAAGCCTAAAAATAGATAGAGGCTTCTCTGACCTTGTCTTAGAGGACAACAGACTTCATTCCTCTGAGTTTTTTCTGCTCTATGCATCCTGTGTTTTATAATGTAGCAGGCATACAGTCATTATTTCTTAGAAATGCTCTGAGGAGAACCTTTATAAAGAGACAAAGTATTTGTCTTGAGAGTTCCTCAAGGGCTGAAGCTGTGTCTTTCTGTCAGTAAGAAAACCCTCAGTTTGCTACGAGAACCTAGTTCAGAGACTTGATAGCCTCTGAAAAGACAAATATAAGGTAACTTGTTTTTTTCTGTTCTGTTTCAGTAGCACTTTTTTTTTTTCTATGTATAAAAATGCTGAGTTACTTTAAAAATAATTCAGGTGTCATTTCACTGTCTTCTTGAGTATAACTGTTGTCAGTAGCACCATTAAGAAGATATTGTGTTTGCCTTTTGGGAAACAGACAAGTCACATTTTAAATGAATAAACACAGACAAGCACTTTCCAGTGTGGCATTGTAGAACAGCTAACTTCAGTGAAATTTAGCTATTGCTCACTTAGTTATTTCTCCCTTACTCCTGGAGGAGGGAAAAGTTCAATTCTTTCCTTCCACATTTTAGAACTAGTATTTCCCAATCATAACTTATGTTTTACTATAAAACTGTCAAAGTATAGTTGTTCTTTCTTTCTTCTAGGAAAGGTTTATTACTCGATTTGCAATGTGTGAAATACACATATACAAGTATAATAAAAACAGTTATTTATATAGGCGACAGTTCAAAGTAAAGCTGAAGTCTTCATAAAGCTGTAAAATAGAGTTAAAGCAATTTGCTGAGTTGTTTTTTTATTTTGAGCAATACTTGTATATAAGAATTAGTGGCCTTTTTGTGTGGATGAAACGAAACTGCTGAACAACCTCGAATTCTTAGACTGAATTAAGTGCTTAACTCTTCAGGATGATTACAATCATATCCATGGAGGCAAGTGGACAGTGAGTAACTTACGCCTTTATCTGGAGAGTACCCGTGGAAAGGAAGTCACAAACAAATTATTTGATGAAATTCACTGGATAATTGTGCAGTCGTTGAAGGCTGTTGCGGTGAGTACTGCTCCTGGAATACTGCCAGTGATAGCGTTACAGCTGCAGACTTCTCATAACCGTGAAAGCGAGTTTGCCATGAAAAGCCCTGCAGTCTATTTACTGCTGTTTGAGTGATGGTGTTGATGCTGCTTTCTGCAATTCTTCTATCTCTTGACTTCTCTAAGCTGAGTGAACTTGAATCTTGGGTGGGTGGGTAAGGTATCTGTGCATATTGAAGAAGTGAATGAATCTCTTCCCTTGAGGGCTCTGTGAACTATTTAATGACTTGATACTGCCCTTGTGAATAGTATTAAGCTCTGCCAAGGCGCATGACGTCATTTCAGCAATAACAAATGTGTCAGAGAAAAAATAGCTCTGGAGGACAATTTATCAAAGAAAACATAAGGGTATCAGTTCAGCAGATTTACATAACTTACTTTTAGGTCTTTTATACATGAGTCATGTAGTTATCATGACTCTTATTAAAAAAAAAAAAAAATGTAGCCATCAATCTTCTGCTTGCATGAGTTTCTAGTGTTTGGGTAATATCCTGTGATTACTTTAGAGAGCAGGTATCACTCCACAGGTCAGCTGGGGTAACTGAAGAGCTCATTGGTGCCAAGGACTGTCCTGCTCCCAAGTGCATGGTCCTGTCATCTCTTTTGGGTTGATCCTGGCACCATTGTGAGCTGAATCAGCTCGCTCACCCAACTGACAATTACTGCCTTGCTTTATTGATGGGTTAGTATTCTGCCAGTGTAATAAGCTGAATCAGCTCACTGAAGCACCAGGTGAACACCAGAATCAGCACAAGAAAGAGCGACAAGGGCATGAAGCTAGGAGCAGTGGGAGGTGGGGAAGCATGGCTCAACTCAGCCTCTGCTGTGCAATCATATTTAAAACCAGATGTGAGAAGAAAATGTTAGCAGAACCTAAAAAAGAAGAGAAAAAATGTTGAGAGTTGCTGAGCATGAGAGGTTTTGGTCCTCTGTCTTTCTGATAATGGTAAATGTAATAAGGTATGCATGTTCCTCCTTCCTCCTTTCACTCCCCGAAGAATTGAAAAACTTTCATTATTAGTCTAGGAGAAAACATCTCACTAACCTGTTACAAAGGTTTCTTTAAAAGATCTGATGAGATTTGCATAGAAGAAAAGTCTTACAATGCATACTGCAAATGTTTAGCAGATGCTGGAAAACTACTGATTCTCTAGAGAATGTGCATCTAAGTAGAACTTGGTCCTTGGTCTCTCTTGACTTTCAGAATCATAGTTGACTTGAGCTAATTACAATTTTAAAGTGTATCTGGTAATTGTTTGACCTCAAATGTCTGCATAGTTACAGCAGCATAATAAAATAAATGTCTTGGAGTAAGTCTTCTTTTTCTGAAGTTTAAAGAATTTATGATTATGTGAAGCTGTGTTACATAAATTTTAAAACTTCCTGATTTCTCCTGATGCATGCAGGCTTTAAATATTGTTATTACTTTTGCAAAATATGAAAACATTTTTATTTTCAAACTGGAAACATCATGGAAAATTAATGTAACTTAGTACTTGGTATTAATGCAGTCATTAATATTGAGATATTTACTTACAGGTTGGAAAAAGGAAGCAATCCTGAACTTACTACTTAGCAAGCTTATGTTAGAGTTACAACACTGAACACTGTTGTAGAAGATTCATAGTGTAATAGCATGTGATTTATAGCAAACAAAGTGTGTAATCAGGTTACTTACTAAATTGTTTGTTTTAATACATATTATTGTCTTTTTTTTTTAGCCTGTAATGAATAATGATAAACACTGCTTTGAGTGTTATGGATATGACATTATCATTGATGACAAGCTTAAACCATGGCTAATTGAGGTAAAGTTACATAAAACACAGGAAAAAAACTTCTTCCGCATTTCACAGAGTAAAACTAAGTAGATTTCAATGTAGTATCATGGTTGAGCCCCAGCCAGCAACTAGGACCATCTGGCTGCTCGCTCACTCCCCTTCCCAGTGGGATGGGGAGGAGAATCAGGAAAAAGAAGGTAAAACTCCTGGGTTGGGATAAAACCAGTTTAACAGACCAGCCAGGTAAGAGGTAAACAACAATATTAACAATAAAAGAATATACAAAGCAAGGAGTATACAGTGCAATTGCTCACCAGCCCAGAAAACTGAGGCCCAGCCTGCTTCTGAGGTGTGATGCCCTGAGCAGTGATCCCGTACAGCCAATCCCAGAAGAGCAGAAACGCAGACGGCAGTTGGTGCTCAAATGTGATCGCATCGAACAGCTGGTCCTGGAAGGATCTCCAGCCAGTAAAACCTGTTCCAGCTATATGTGGAGCATGACACCAATGGTAGGGAATATCTCACTGGCCAGCCAGGATGTCAACTGAGGTGCTGTTCTGTTAGGTTCTCCCCCAGCCTCCATGTGCACCCACAACTGGAAAGCTGAAAAAGTCCCTGGTCTCCCTGGCAACCTGAGTTGTGAGCCTTCACATTCCTTCCATACCAACTCCAAAACACAGCCTAGTTCTACTAGAAAGTAAAAAAAAATCAACTCTGTCCCAGCAAAACCAGCACCAGCACAATAGTCTTTACTCTCTTAAAACAATCTTTTGTTCCTCAGGTAAGTGGATTTAAAAATATGCTGGGAAGTAAAATAGGCCATGTGATGACAAGCTATCATGTGCTCTTGTTTCCTATTTGTTTGGTGTTTCTATTTGTTTGTGTCTTTGTCTTTTAAATCTGGTGCATCTATACAATTGGACTTCAGAGGCAGTCTGAGTGTTAGCAGCCCTATTAGATACTGTATCAGTAGCTGGAAAATTTGCATTGGCTTGATGGAGCATAACATCAAACTTCAGTTTTAAATGCTGTCATGGCCTTAATGTTGCAGGTTCGGAGGAAAGAAAAGGAATACACAAAGGATAATTAGGATATTTAGAGGGCGCTTTTTTTTTCACCTATATTTCTCTTTAGTGTATTAATTTTGGATCTGTATGTTCAATGTAAATTTTATCCAGCCCTCTTCTTTCTCAGTCTAATTGAAAGTGAAAGATCAAAGGCAAATGGACTTTATTTTTTAAATAAATCTGTTTATTTTTCTGATACTCCATAATAATTGTGGAATACAAGATACATGTTAAACAAACCCCAGTTTTAGTTAAAATAAGATACAATGTAGAGCTTTGAATAGCAAACACGTGTGTTTCTGCAGTTCACAACTTAACAGGGAAAAACTCAGATTAAGAACATAAATAAAAGCTATTTACCTAGAAGAAACCCACAGATTCCTGTATATAACAGCTGTTGTAGTGAATCAGGAAACTTGTAAGCACTGAAGTTTATGGCTTTGGTATCCAAGTAAGCTTAGAAAATTGAACAAATATCTGTGTCTTGTCTGATTAACTCTGGTGAATCTGGTCTCAACAAAAATCTTCAGGCTGACACTGCAGACACTTAGTGGTGTGGTGCTTTTCTGAAGTACAAAGAAAAATGCCCAATGGGGGATTCCTTCCTGTGTCTGAGGAACTGAAAGATGTGCTTTGAGACACTGAGTCTTATTTCCCAAATAGTAAATATAGTCATCACACATGCTGTTTGGAGAAGTATATACCACTCAAAAAAATGGATGCTGACATTTTGTTTTCCTTTTGTAGGTTAATGCTTCCCCTTCTCTTACTTCCAGTACTGCTAATGATCGCATCTTGAAGTATAATCTTATTAATGACACACTTAACATTGCTGTGCCTAATGGGGAAATTCCAGACTGTAAATGGAATAAATCTCCACCAAAAGAGGTTCTTGGCAATTATGAAGTCTTGTAAGTTGTATCAATGTTCTATATAAATGCAATTGTTTTGCTGTCACCTCACTTTATAATGTAGACCACACAGATGTGAACTTCATTCTGATGTGAAAAATGAGCACAAAGGTATTACTCAAGTTCTTTTTTTGGAGCTACAATAGCAACATTGGAGGTGGGAGTGCATTAAAGCAGAGTTGCCTCGCCTCATCTCCAGGAGGAATGTTATTAATACTTGTCTGATAAGCTCCTGCCTGTACTTTTGGAGCTTCCAGCAGCTAGATTTGAGGGACAGAGGCAAAGAGAGTGTTTGTCTTCTACATGTGTAGAACTTGAATTGTATTCAGTGTAGTATATAGATGGTAGTTAAATATATCTAATAGCTATTTGATACAATTTTTCTCTCCATTCATAGAAATGATGCCACTTGACTCCTGTGTTTCATGAATGTATTAATAATGAGTTGTCAGATATTTTTTAAATTCCCCAATCTGTATTACAAAGGGAGAAATGAAGGAGACCAAGATCTTTATATTGGAGTGTCTGAAGGATTTATCTAGGATTGATTGGTCTTATGTAGAGGAACACCGATTTAAATACTATATTGATGATACAATTTCTCATGTTTTTTGAGAAAATGTTCACATAGGTTCTGTAGCTCTAGTGGTATAGTTGTTCAAAATGTCAGTAATGCAGTTATGTATGTAGCTGATCCACTAGTTCATACTGATCCTAAATACTCTTTCTATATACTAGTAAAGGCAGTTAAATATGTATGTGCTCGCTGAATGATTTAAGTTTTAATGAATGTTATATACATGGTAGCTGCAAATACCTATACAATAGTGTAACTAAGTATCTATTGTGACTGTTCTACAAAATGTTGTAGTATTACTTCTGATAATTATAATTATGCATTTATAGCAAGTATCTTCTTGGGATTTGCATAGCAGCTGAGAGGTAAGTATATACTGAGGTTATCTGAGGCCATAATGAGCTTAAATATTTAAAGAACTACTTGTCGCTGTGGTTAAGTGTTACAAAATACATGTCATCAAATGCATTTAATTTAAGCACACTGTTGTTTGTTCACCTTATTCTTTCCCTACTCGGTCTCTAATGCAACAGTGGAGGTTTTTTAGCACTGCAGCTAACAATCCTCTGTTTGAAGCAATAGCTTAAGACTTTATTAAGCTGCCAGCAGTCTGTTCCTGCTTAACCACAGACCTGCGTAGCGAGGAGAAATACAGAAGTACATGGGAAATTTCACAAGCATAAAATTTCACAAACTTGGGAGTTCAAGCAAAGCTGCCAGATGATTTGTTTCTTTCAAAAAGTAGCTGAAGATATTTCAGTTGCTCTATATTGTAGCATCATGTGGTAGTATATTTCCTTGAATAATGGCTGCATATCAAACTATGCATATGTAAACCTGTGTGTAGGACAGTTTGTATTAAATTTCACTGCTAGATACTAAGCAAAATAGAATATAGAGAACCCATTCTTGTTTGTGTAGTGAATAGCAGGACAAGGCATTAAATGGGTTATCTAATTTTTAGATATGATGAAGAGATGGCGCAAAGTGACGGGCCTGATCGTGACTTGCGAAGTCGTTCTGGGCAGTCCCCTGGAGTAAAAGGAAATCGTGCAAGAGATTCGGGAAAGCCCATACTAACCACCTGGAAGTGAGAACAGAAAAAACAACTGCAATCTTGGTAGGAAGACATAATGAACAAAAATGCAGTTTTTTAACAGATTCCTCTATTTTGCTGTATTGCATGTGGGGGATATTGAAAGAGGACAATACAGCCTTTGAAAAGAAGTGAAACAAGCACTGTAAAACCAGTAACTGTACTAGACATACACTGACTTGATTATTAAAAAATAGATACATATAGTATACATGTAAATATAATTATTTTTTATATATATATATACTTTGTGTAACTAATATTCTTACAGTAATGATTAAGAACTTTCTTTATAAAGAACTCAAAATATGCATTCTGAAAGAAACTCCTTGCTGTTTTGGAGATAATTTATTTCCTGTAGTAGCCTATCCCTAACTCCCTATAATAAATATGGATATGAACTATGGATTCTGTAAAAGGGTGGTAGTGGTGTTAATATTGTCACAATGATGGTTCAGATTCTTGCTAGATAAAGAAGAGCAACTAGAAAAAGTAGCAATACATGATCTTGAGGCTATTGTCAATTAATGCAGCTAATGATTTATAACCAGTATTAAGAAATTGAAAAGCGACTTTTTATATGCTGAGGTTTTGGGGTTTTTTTGGGGGAAGGTTATGCTTGATTGGTTTGAGGTTTTTGTTGGTTTTAGTTGGTTTCTTTGTTTTGTTTTAAATTTCCTTGAAGTGTTTTGAGCTGCTAATTCTTTAAAGGTATAAAGTTTCATGAACTGAAGGAATGTTTCAAATGATGCATTATTTGATGCATTATTTCACTAGCCATGAACTTTTATTTCAAGATAATGCATGTCTGTAGAAAAACAGACGGAACAACTACATACTGTAATAAATCTCATTGCGTGAAGCTGATGATAAAGCTTTATTTGCACCAGAATTTCTTTCTTTATTTATGCACGTATATAAGTACAAAATCTGATTTTTTTGTATGTTTTGTGTGTACTATAACAAAAATATTGTTGCATGTGGTAAGCTATTTTAGTAGCTCTAATAACGAAAGTTGTGATGATTAGCTACTAAAATGTATAGAGCAAAAGTTAAAAATAGGTGCTTCAGTCTTCTAACAACATAGCATATAAATAAACTAGTTGGGCCTGTGATTGGCTGTTGCTTCCACTTAGACTTCCACCAGTTATTGGGTGGTTATTTATAAATGTCAATATGCTGTTCTAGTTGTCTTTATTCTCCTTCCCTCTCCTCTTTTTTTTTTTTTTTTGTTGGTAGAATATTGTGGAGAGAAAGATGGAGGAGGTTCAAAGTTGCAAATGTCCATGTAACCATAACACCCTCCAATCTGGGTGGCACTAGTGCAGTGGTAGTCAGCCTGCCTGCCACAGCAGGCTACGTGCTTTGCCCTCCTGCGTGGCAGGCCACTGAAGTACATGCAAGGTAAAGTTAACCTCTCTGAAAAGTTTTGGCTTTCCTGAACATGTAAACCAGACCAACTGCAGCACAGAAAATGTCAGTCCTTTTTCTGCTTTTGAAGGTCCTCCTAGAAGAGGGCAGGTGCTCGCAAACTGCGGTCTTTGGGACAGGTGGTGCTGCTGAGTCTCAGTCTGAACACAATCCAGCAAGAGCAGCTTGGGCTGGGGAGAGAGGGCAGATGTGGGCTGGGCTGACGGATATTCTTACGATCTGGGATTCATCCTTGCAATAAAGAATGAAATATGTAGACTGAATGAGTCACTCCAGCTGTAACCCTCGTCTTAATTAATCTTGTATATTCCATTAAAATAAAGACCAAAACCCAACTGATTCTCTGGTCATTCGACTTGAATCTTCTCACTGACCTCCACAAAAGCATATTCAATTCAGCTCCTGAAATAAGGCTAAGAAAAAATGATTACTGCAGGATAGTAAAGCTCATCTAAATTGCAGGTCTCATAGTTTTTGGCGTTTGGGTTTTGTGTTTGGTTTGTTGGGTTTTTTAGTTCCTAAGTGTGATTCTTGCTTGTATATTTGAACCTTGATGGGTAAGCTACTCTTAATTATATGTGTGGTCAGATACTAAGTGCTGTTTTAATGATGTGATATTTAGTGGGCGGATGTTTCCGGCTTTACCCCCAACTGCCTGTTAGTAGAAAGTATGTGACAACCTTAGGAAGTATGAGACTGTAGTAAATAGTATTTTGTCATATGGTCATATTTCTTACAGACAGGGAACATAACAAGGATACTCTGATGGAAGGAAACTGGAGTTTTCTCTCGCTTTTCACTGCTTGTAATTAATTTCTTTAGTAGCTTGGACAAAGGATGTTGTGGTCTTATTCCATCTTAACAGTAGCACTAGCAAGGGCAGCCACAGTAGGATGATTTCTCCTTCCCTTTATCTTCTTTCCTGTTCATGCAGCCTGCACTGGTGGGACTTTATAGAGGTATATTGAAAAATGCAGATTCTCATTAAAAAGTCAACTTCACACTGTTAGTTTTTGAGTATGTAGAAGTCATAACATACTAACTGAGCTGCAGTGACTTTCAGTCCCCTTTTTGGGAAGGCTTAATGTGAAAGCAAAAGCATGTCTGAGTTATTAGGATTCATTGCTGTAGAAGGCTTTGCAAGCTTAATCCAGGTGATACTTTTTAGCTGTAATTTCACAATGAACCAAAACCAATGATAGCATCTAAATAATCTTGTTCTTCCAAACTTGTTTGTAGGTGGTATCCTGTGTTGGCAATGGTGTCTTCACAGCTAGGCAGTGAATTGTATCAGGGCCTGCAGAACACAGGCATTGACAAGACAGAGTAGGAATGGCACTACCTGTAATATTGAATATTCTTATTTATATGTTTGGAGGTCTTCTAATGGCTTGGAAAGGTTCAACTCATTTGAGCTTGCACTTGTATTACTCAGTATAATAACGCATCTCTTCCAGTCCTGACTTCTGAAAAATTGTCATAAGGTTAAATCAGCAGAAGTCTTATTATTGCTTTCAAAGAATAAGGATTTCTGTCCCACTGTGTAGCAGATATATTTCATTCATATATAGTATTTAGAGAGCAGTATTTTATGTGGAAAATATTTTTGTAGCAGAGCTGTCAATTTGGAAGGAACAAATCCTTCTCTCTGGCCACTGTAGTATTGGGAAAGTACATTTCAAACAGTTGAGGATGAAATATATCTGTAAAATATCTAGTAAATTATCATTACTACCTCAAAATCAAAACATTAAAGTATTACTAATTGGGGAAAAAAAAATAATAAAAGCTCTCATAGGAATTTTTGGCTATGTAGTACTTAATCTCAGAACTAGAATTTAGGTTTCGAATGTTGATGTTACATTTCAGACAGTTAAATTTCCAACCGATGTATTGCTAGTAATTTATCCTGCTGACCCAAACATGAATTCAGAAGTGCAATGTTCTTTAAAGAGCGAGAAATCAAAGAGACTGCATATACAGTGACCCTCTCTTCCTGAGCCCATTCCACTTTCTTTTTAAAAACAGTAGACTAGTGATTAGATACGTCAGACTGCTTTCTCCTCATTTCCTTTTCCAGCAAGCTTTTTGCAGAGGTTGAAATTTGAAGGCATAACTATATTTTCACTTCTAATACTTGAAAAACTTGCATATGCAAAGGGAGTTTTAAAGAACAAAACTGAAATAACATTAAATTCTAGATGACTAAGATTGCCTTTCTGATTATCAGTAACAAACCCCAGAAAACCTGTAAGCTATCAGGAAGTCTTCCTTTTCTGATGAAGAACTTGAAGCTGCATGCATGTAATGAACTGTTCTTGAGAAAATGAAAAATGAGGAACATCCACTGCTATATCTTTTATTTCACGTAAGACCTGTTGAAAAATACAGTGCTTTGTAGGAACTTGGATAAGGGTCATGTTCTGTGTTAGCTGGAATGAGAGTTGGCTCTATGCATGAAGCAGCATGTCTGCAGACTCAGAAGCAGGACGATCAGGACGATGACAAACAAAAGCAGTCATAGATAATAGTTTGGGGGGGGGAATAACATGTGGATATCAGCCTGTGAGGTGCTTGTTTGTACATGGCCTTGAAAGGTAAAGGTGAAAATCTGCTAAGGAGGAAGAGAAACTGGAAGTGAAAACTTTAATTGCCTGCTCAGGGATAAAATCTTGAACCTTTCACTCCTGTGTCCTTAACTAAATCTATTGCTATGGTAGAACAGAACTAATGGTACAAAGTGGTGCACACACTGATAACAGCCTGGGGCATGCTCTGCTATCAGCTGGAACTGAGGTGATTAAAGAGATGTGTACACCACTCGGGGCATGCCTCTACTATAGGAGTTAAGTGGAATTGACTGAAGTTGTGATGATAAAATGTATCATAAAAGATGTCAAACCTTGCGTGGATGCTCTCGTTCAAAGGTAGAGTAGCTTGTTTTGCCAGAGCCTAATTTTCCAAAAGATTGAAAACTGTTTACCTCTGACTGAGAGGACTTAAGTGAGCGTAAGTCTGAGTGGCTGCAAACAGACAAGCTCTTCGTTCTGAGTAACTAACCGTGGCCCTAGGCCAATCATCCTCCAAATGTATCTAATTGTAGGATAAAGAAACTGTTTTGGCTTTCAGTGCAGCAAAATAAATCAGAAATAACAGTTCCCAAAAGTTCTGACTTTGGCTAGTGTAATAATTTACCAGGCAGAGCTAAAATAAATGTGCGTCTCAGTCCTAAAACACGGTTCTTCATATGCTCAAGTGATCACTGGCATAACAACAGTATTGTATGAAGAATTAAATAGACAAGCTCTGAACAGCGACAGGAATTGTTATAATGACATCAGTGTAGAAGGAGCTTATTGCTAGAGTTGAATAGTGCAGCTTGCTTCCTGGGCACTAACCTTTCTCCCTATTAATTCTTTGACATGGAAGGAATTAATAAGATTCCCACAGAATAGCGTCTTTATATGGCTTTAGGAACTTAATTAGAATAAAAGAAACAGTATTATCCCTAAAGCTACTTGTTGCTGTTGGCTTTACAATAGAACTTCTGCCTGAAATGTCCCCATCTCCTGATTCACTTCCTGCTATAAACTTAGCAAAACAATAGACATTTCACAGAAGATAGATAGTCCTGCATTTCAGCAGCAGAACATGTCAGGCAGAGCTCATTTATCTGTAGTAAAGGGAGGGCTTTACTCTGTCATTACAAACTAGTGCTGTTTCTGAAGTAGCTACTCTTCAGTTTACTTAGGTGTAAAAAACAGAAGGCAACTTATATTTTGTGCCTTCTTTATTAAAATAGCTCACTCAAGCCTTCGGGGCAGTTGGAAGAACTCCATGCCATCTGGTGTGTGGGTATCAAAATGTAACATTGGTGTCCACGGCTGGTTACGCTAATGTGGGGTTCCTTAACAAAAACTTTATTCTTGTATTCGCTGCAGAAAATAAATCTGTATAGCTGGGAAAAGCTGACTTTAGCCACAATTTTGTTAAACATTTGATTATTAAGAGGAAATAGGAACATAAATTAGTATCTTGGAAAAGCCGATTGTTTCTACTGAATAGGAGGAAGTTGTTTGTGCTAGGCTCTATTTTTCTTTCATTTTTTTTTCAGGTTGCCACCAAAGCTTAGGCAAGCTCAGAGAAATTCTCTGTAGTTGGAGCAGTCCATAGCCAGAATTTTCACAGTTATGATGATATAGAGATATCTTTACCATTGACAGAGAGCCTTGTATGCCTTCATTATTCTCAGTTTTTGTACCTATTAAAAGCGTATCAGCCACATCTGAGGCAATCATAGACAATTGTTGTGAAATTGAAAAGTTTGGACAGTAGGATACACTAATTAAAAACATTAATGTGAAAACCAAGGAGATAATAAAGAATATTTCAGACAAGAACACATTTTAATGTGAAAAGTTCTTTCACGGTAAAAGTTGGACAGTGAAACAGTGCAAATTGATTGGAGTGGAATTAAATTTTGTATTCCGAAATTCTGTGTCATTGGTTGGCATATATATTCGCTAATGGCATTACATTTGCAGTCAAAACATGGTTCAGGAATTAAATTTAAAGTGTAAGTAAATAAATCCATACATAACATGTGGGCTTTCTTAGCTAGAGAGGAAGGCTCTGAAGAGAATGCTGAAATGTTATTGCAAGAGTCAAGAAACACCAAAAAATTTGCATGGAGTGCATCCAAGAGACAGAATTTCTTTACAGATAAAGTATTAGTGCTTAAAAGGACACATGGAATTTCTGAGGACAGCAGAAGACACAAGAAGCATATTTAAAAATAGATTGTGTTAAAAGTAAAAATAACCGTGGGATACTTATCTAAAATGAGAGAGGATTTATTTTATTTTATTTTCAGAAACTTCCTTTCCTGTTTCTAACAGTCTAAATCAAATGCTTACCAGTGGGGCTGCATAGACAGTCTTTCTTTTAAGAAGAAAGATTAAGATAATCTTTGCCAGGCTGTCATATTCTGAATATAACTGAAAGTGGTCAGAGAACAAATGAATTTTAATATTTAGGAAAAAATATCAAAATCCTAAACCCAAAATGATTAATATGTTAAAGTATGATTCACTAGATCAGTAAATTATTTATGGCATCATAATAGTGTCATCATGCTGGAAGGTTGGATGACTGATGATAGATATAATTAGACAACTAATCTCGTTTAATTCACTACAAGAAAAACTTAGCATTTGAATATGCATAAAGATAATTTACATTTTATAAATTGAAAAAAATAGTACTTTATTAACCTCTGTGGTATATTTACCCGAGCAGTTTTTCAAGTGCATATATGTATTTATTCAGTGCATGTAGCCTCAAGCCTACATATATTTATACATACCTTAAACTCTATTACTATAGATAATGAAGTCAAATTACTGCACCAGCATGAGTATTAATCCCGATGCAGACAAATTTCTGCTTTTACGTATAGAGGTAATTAATGGGAAGATTGATAGTGTTGATCCAAAAAGTAGACTAAGATGATTCTAATAATGTTGCTTCTGAATTGTTTCAAATAGCACACTTGGAAAAGGTACAAAAAATTTTACAATTCAAAATGTATTTTAAAAATTCTGATGGCAGTTCTTGTCTTATTGACTTCCAAAGGTGTTGAAGCATTTTTCATCTAAATGTAAAAAGCATAGGAAACATCTTGCAACCAGAAGAGAATATTCAGCAGCTTGAAAATGCTGTTGCCTAAAGTGGTGCCTTGAGACACCTCCAAATATTACATTAAAATGTTCATATAAATTGTCTTTTGGTTAGCTCTCTTTTTTTCCAATTAATAGTCCTGCCTTTGCCTTTTTGTCTTTAAAATTATAACTTCGTAGCATTTATAAAAATGTTAATAGATTTATAAAGATGTGTAAGTGAAAAGCTGGAAAACACATTTGGTATTTCTCAAGTTGCGTTAAAATCTGAATCCAGTTGTTGGTACAAAAGTTTTGTGTAAATTACTCGTTTCTGATCAACCCTCCATTCCCTTGGAAGGCAGAAGCAGTTCAAGTTCCATAAGACAAGGACTCCCGAAACAAAGCCACTACATTTGAACTGTGACACAAGGACTGAACTTACTGTACCTATATGTATATAGATTTTTAAAAATATGTAGTAAATATGTATATGTAAATATAGTAAATATATGTGTAAATATAGTACGAAAATATACACAATGTATATACACACACGATGTAATATATATGTATTTTTATATATATATAGTATAAGCGGTACAGAGGCCTAGCAAAGTCCATGGTTGGGAATAGCTGATTTGAAGAATAAGGCACTATTTTCCTCATTGTTAAAAAACTGACTGATAGTTTTTGCAACCAGACTCAGGGCTCTCCTGCTCCGTTTACAGTCATTGTCCCCATACTGGCCTCATGTAAGAATGTGAGCCCTGGCTTTCACAGGCGGTGGCATGTATGTGATTGGCACTGGTTTTGTGCACAGTGAAGTGATTTTGGGGGCAAAAGGTGATATTTAACCAACTCTGTGTAGAATAGTTGCATTTTTATGTATGTCAGTCCAACACCAACTGCAGGTTGAACTTCTGTCCTCTGCCAAAACGGAATTCCCTTTCATCACAATATGAACTTAGTTCTACCACTTAGTTCTACCGCACTATGATTTACACTGAATTCCTGTTCTGTTTCTTCAATCTTTGAACAAGTTTGAGCCTTATTTGACCATACAAAGAGATGAATGACTGTTTTGATGTTGAGGTTGAAGAAAGTCTAAGTGTTCTGGCAGGGAGGATTTCCAGCTTTGACAATGCTCTAGGCAAAACGGAAGCTTGATTCGTGTCCATACAGAAAGAGCTGTATTTGTGATTATATACATCACTTGTAATCTCATGTAAAGAGAGCTGGTTTATGCAAAGCTTGATCTCATACTTAATGAGAGCCACTGTGTGGAAAACTAAAGCACGTTTGTGGTCAGAACTGAGAGAAGAAATAGCGACAAATTTCAAGATTCCTCCTCTAAAAATGTGAAATTCAAAATTTCAAGAGAGATGAAAAGGAGATTAGGGAAGGGGGAAATCATGTTAAGTCTTAGAAAGCTTACCAGCCTGACTAAATTTTGCAGCAATATTAACTGCAATTAAGTCAACTCAAATTTTTAAGGACATTTCTTCAGAAGGTAAAATTTACCTCAGTGCTGTGGTCTCACACTCCTGAGCTAATCAAAATTCCCAGTGAACTTAAAACTCCTTGGGTTCATGAGTCACGCACTTAGTGAAAGAGTACAGGAAGACTTGGCGTCTATGCTGATTATATGCAGACTTGCATAAGAAACATGGCCAAGAGGAGAGTACTCTTCGGACTGTTTTGCAGCCCTAACAAATGATGCAGAGCTCTCGCTGTCCTCAAACCTGGCTGTCCTCTGGGACAACACTGGAGGCAGATCAGTGATGAGAAGGGCAGATGGGAGGGAAATGCTGAAACTGGTGGAGGAGAAGGTAAAGGCTGAAGGGACGAAATAAGGTTACCGTGATGGCTGCTGCTTGGAACTTGAAATAATCCTCTCTCTAAAGCAAATAAGTCTGAAAGATAGGCAAGGGCTGGAATAACAGTTCTGCCTGTGATACTATTCAAGTATTACGTACCTCCGTGCACCGAGGTTTAACCAAATCAGCAATGTTATTTTAAAGGTGGCTTTGTCCTTGAGCCACCTCCGTCTCGAACGCAGCTGTCAGACAAGCCCGCGAAGTCCTGTGCCGTCCTCCCCAGCGAGACGCGGCTGCAGCTGACAGACAGGAGCCGGAGGAGAAGCGGAATAAATGCAGCACCGTCATTGCCGCATTGTGGTGTTAGAGGGCACTGCGTTACACGGCGGGACTGCCGCGGGATCGGGAGGGAAATTAAAGCCTTCACCACTTTCGGGCCTCTAAAAGTCCCTGTCACTTTTCAGGATCTTTCGGTTCGGTCAAATTCCGCTTCGGGAAACGAAATCTTCTGCTCGTTCACGGTCCTCCGCAGCGGAAACGGGACATAGGCGCGATGTTTTTATTCACGTTGCGCCCTGGCATGTTCTGCAGCGTTACTGTCAGCGGTTTCCGACCACGTATATACCTGTGTTATACGCACACAGCGGCTGCCCTCTCGGCGAGCCGGTCGGGGCGGGCAGGCTGCCCGGTAGGCGCGGGGCGGCAGCTGCTGGCGCTGCCGGCCGCAGACGCGTACCCCACAGCGGCCGCAGCCCCCCCCTCATGAGGTGTCCCCCCGGAGCCGGGGGCTCGGCCCGCCGGACGGGCCACCCCGAGGCGTACTCGGCGCTAACGGCCCCCGACGGCCGTTGGGGAAGCTCGCGCCAGCCGCGGGCAAGCGCCCCACCGCCTCCCGCCAGCTACCTTTGCCCCCACCGCCCCTTCCAGCCCTCGACTAGGAAGCAGCGTTAATTGGCAGTATGGGAGAGCCAATAGTCGGCGGCGGGGCGGGAGCCTGCTCGTCGCCCTCGCCCAATCGGAGGGCGGCTGGGCGTCCGCCAATCGGAGGGGCGGGGGTGGCGGGCGCGGGGGGCGGCAGTCGGTGCGGCGGGGAGCGGAGCGCTGGGGTGTCTCTCGCGTTCCGCCGCGCTCTCTCTCAGCCTCGGCAGCCCCCTCCCTCCTTCGCCGCCCGCGGGGCACAGGAGACGGGCACTTCCCGGCGCTTCAGGTGAGGGCGGTGCCGTCGTCCTGGGCCCTAGCCTCAGAGAGAGACTCGAGGCAGAGGCCGGGGTTTAGAACCTCGCCGGAGCTTTTGCGGGGGAGCGCGGAATGGCGGGCAGCGCATTCGCACCGGCGGACGCGGGGAGGGCGTTTGGTTCAGCCCGTGGCTCGTGGACCGGCGGCGGCCGGCGCTGCTGCTGCCCCGTGGCGGGGTCAGGCCGGGGGGGGCGGGGCGGGGCGGGCGGCGTGCCGTGAAGGCCCCGTTGGGTGCTGAGGGACCGCGGTGAGGCGGTGGAGGCGGGGGAGGGAAAGGGGGTCTGGGGGCGCGGACGGGAGTGACAGTGCTGAGGCGAGGCGGCGGGCCCGGGGGGGCGCTGGGGGTGCAGGCCCCAGGGGGTGTCGGGGCGTCCTCTCTCCGGCGGGCGCGGGGAAGGTGAAGCTCTCCTTGCACGGCTCCTGGCGGGGCAGGGCAGGGCTGGGGCTTGCGGGGAATGACGACAGTGGCTGTGGGGAGACTCGGTTCCTGTAGGAGGGAAAGAGCTCGCGGCTCGGGGAAGTTTAGTGACCCACTCGGTGGTGGTGACGGCTTTGGTTTTGGGAGGGGAGGAGAAGGGAGTGTAGAGGGAGACCTAAAATTGAGCGACTGGATTTTTCCTTCTGGCTTTGGAATCCCGGCGTCCTGGATGATGGCAAGTAACGATGCTGTTTTGGTGGGAGGAAGTGTTTCTGTGGGGGAGAGTGGGGTTTTAAACAGCTCACAGCCTCCTGAGTACTGGTGATGACCTAGCCAAGTCAGGCTTCTTGGGCTTGCCATTGCCGTCTTCTCTCTTGACTTTCCCTTTTTTGGCTTGCAGAAAGAATCTCCTCATCTTGCAAAGTGAAACATCTGTGTGAGAGACACAAGTCTCTTTATGTGCATTGGGGCTACCTGGTTAGAGAAAGACTGGGTATCTACAGTGTCTGTCTGGCTTGCTATATCCATCTTCCACAGCTGCCTGGCTGTCTCTGTTTGGAGTGACTCAGAAGCTGATAGACTCAGTCTTATGAGGCTTCATCCTTTTGCCCTAGCAGCAAGGGAAGCCAGAAAGGTGCAAGTGACATATGATGTCCTTTGTAAATGCGATGTTTGAAAACTAAATGTGGTCTTGCGATTTTAAATGTTCAGTTTTCTTGATAGCCATTCTTGATTAAAAGTGTAGGTTAGTTAGGATAATTTAAAACAAGTACGCCACTGCTCACGTTTTCTGTGCCTATTTCAATAAGTTTAATAATTTGTACATGACCCATACCGGGTTAAAAAATGAGCCTTGAGATGTGCTAGGCACTTTTGGTTTTTTTTCTGTTGCACTCCCCAACCTCACAACGGACTGCTTGAAAGGTTGCCATAAGACTGTTTTCGCTTGCTACAGGGGGGATTTTTTTCCCTTCTGCTAATTTGAATTGAATTCCAGAGTTTGTTCAGCCCTTCTCTGAAAACAGAACCTTTTCACTGCTTTGAAAAGGTAAAAACATGAACAGTGCATTATTGTAATAGTCATAGTGAACTGCGTTATGTAAGCAACGGAGTTTTCATTCTGGTTTTAGTGCAACAGAAAGATCATTCTCATATGTCTGTGATGACACTAATATAAAAACATTGCTTCATTGCTTTCTTGAGGGGGAGGAGGAGGAGGGAAGACTTGTATTTCTGCTTAAAGGAGAGAGGTAACTAAAACAGTTTGCCAACTCTATTTCAGATGGCAAAGCTCCTTAATTGTGTTTTTAACTATTAAGGTTATTGACACCAAGGGCTAATGTGCTTGCTCTATGAAATTATAATTTGTCACACTTGCAGTTTTCCTTCAAAGATAGTAGGCTTATATTCTACCAATGAGGACTGAATCAGCTTAAACAGTAGCTTGTATTAGCACATGAGGTGTGTCTAATTAGCACAATGCAGCATCATGTTAGAGATCTCTGATCATACTATACCACAGCTTAGGTATGGTAAGCAGGAGAGGAGTGCAGGTGCTACCTTGTCCTCTGTAGTGTTAACCTTGGCATCTTGTTCAGTGTTGGAGTGCTCCAAACGCCCCTCAGTGCGTAGTTTACAGTTCCAGAGTCAGTTTCTTTGGCTCAGAGTTTGTGTTGTGCAGTGCCATTTTAGAATAAACATTAAAACCTGCCCTGGGGGCTAAACTGCATACCACACATCAAGCAACAATATCAATGTTAAAAGGAAGATACATTGCACAACTGTAGTTAGCAATGAAATAGTTTAATGGTTGTTAGGCAAAACTGTTTTGGAACTTTTTTTTTTTTACTTAATGTTTTTTCTCTCATTTTGAAGAGGGTATATTGACTTGAATTGGTCGCCTGTAAATGCAGGACAAGAGACTTTTGTGCTTGTCAGCCTGTCATAGCAATGGCAAAAGATAAAATGCTTAGCGGTGCTGCTAGTCAAGAATTGCCTGTGCTTGTATGAATCTGTGGGAGTAATGGAGATTAGCTAAAAGGTATCTTTCTGCCTCTGAGATGATGCATGGTTTTCTTAATGTAGGAGTAGCAGACTGTGGAAAAAGTTGCGTCTTCTCATAAAATAAGCCAGGACAACAGAAAATGCCGATTGAAGTATTTTTAATAGATTTGTTTAAACATGCATGTAAACTAATACAGTGGGATAGTGTTTTGTTTGTCCTTGGGATCCCTGCTTTTTAAAAGAAATTATAAGATTTAATGACTTACTTATTGCCTGAGATCTGGAATGAAGTCTCTAATGCTTTAATTGAAGACTAGTCTGTCAGATAAACCTTTTTGTAACATAGAATTTAATTCAAATTCTGTCTTAATCCATAAAACTTCAAGAAGTGTGTTGTTCCTTTCAACTGAATGTAGTTACACGTTTTTGGCTTGACTTAATGTAATGATTAATTGTTCTCAGCACATGAAAAGGAAGAAAGCAGGAAATAACAGTGATGTAACTGTACTGAGACAAACTGAGCTAAGTATTCTAAGTCTGTGGTTGAGTAGAATGGTATACTTAATATGAATGTTACCTGGCTAGTTGGTACACTGGGGTTGGGAAGAATAACCTGAAGTTGACAGTAAAAAGGCTGTTGTATCCTGGGGGTGGTTCCCAGTCTACAGTCATAGTTGAATTTATCACGAGACTTGAATGTCATTCCTTTATGTGCTCTCCTGCAAAGTACCTTGCTTGGGGCAAGGGAACAGTCAAAATTTCTCTAATGATGTTGGTCTCGAATCTGCCTTGATCTGTGCTCCTTGGAGTGTGAGTGATTCTGCTTGAGTCACTGTGAACTGCTGTGCATTGGTAGAGTCCTGTAAATCTTGGTGGACAGGATGTGTCAATATTTGAGGAGGCACACAGCCCTAATTAGTAAATAGGGATAGAGCTAGCACAAGTATTGTAACACTGCACAGTAATGAGCTTAGAAGCAATAAGAAAATGTCTCTAAGGCTTCAAGTGACGTGGTTTGGTTCAACTCTTCACAATATGCAAATGTTTAAAAACTGTTCTGTTTTATACAACATGTTGTAAATATTTTGACAGTGTTGGAAACCTGTATCTTGCAGTGTTTGTTTTTGGGCAAATGCATATTATTAACCCTTTTTGTTTGTGTAAGACTCCGCTTAAAGTTAAGACTTAATTCCAAGACATCTACAGACCAAAAATTTTTAAACAACCTTCTTTGTCTTTCATCATATACTTTAGACTGGTGAATAACAAAGCAGACTACAATATTACAGCAAAAATGGTGGGGATAAGAACAGTCTGTCAAATCACATTATTAAATATTTGTTTTAAATAGTTTTATTGGAACGAAGAGTGCTGGCTTTTATGTAATCTTTTGACATAAACTTATAGATGTGACACTCTGAGAATGGGTGCCACGCAGATTTTAAGTGACACTGTGAACTCAGAGTTCACAAGTATGTGTTTTAAATATCTTCTCATGCCTGTTGTGATTTATGGATCACAGAATCATGATGTACTTGCAAACTCTTAGCTTTTGACTGTACTGTAGTTGGCTGTTTACTAATATTAAAACTGGATGACTATGTAGTCTTCATTGTGAAGTGTCTTTTTGCAGGAATGTGATATTCTTTCTGTCTTATTACTATTGTATCTTTGTACATGAGTAGCACAAACAGGACTCATAAATCTGACTTTTATGTATGATAATAAGTTAATCTCCCCCACATATCAGGCTGATGCATTGCCAGCTGGTGATTCTAACAACAAAAGGTATGTATTGACTTAGCTCTGAGAGGACTAGTGTAGTTCTCATACCTGCCATCTCAGATTTTTTGAGCATACCCAAGGGTTCTGGGTTCCAAAAACAATTGTACAGAGCTTCTTACTTAGCATAGTATTGGTAGGTAAATGTTAAAATAAGAATTTTATTAGTTCTCAATAGCAGATACACAGCCATACTTCACTATTCTTTTATGTTTGTGTAGTTTTTTATTTCTGACTTAATAGGTCAAATAAAGGGTGTGGGGTGAATATGCTTAATGTGTCCTTCTTAAAAGGGGTAATGTGAAGTACAGATTTCAGTCAATGATCTTCCATGAGTCACAGGACAAATGGGACATCTTTTAAGTTTGGCTTATGCCTCCAATCCTGTCCCCTAATAGACGCTTACTTAGCAAACTTGCAGATACCTGGATCACTGCTGAGTGGAATAATGCTGCTTTCTTGTCAGGAGAAATGATAGATCTATAATAAACAGGTCTATTTATGTTAAAGCAACTCTTTGTATTTAATGGACCTGAATGTGTACAACATCTACTTGCAGGCATGCTTAATTTCACAGTCCTTGAATAACATTTTTTAAAGCATTTTTTTCCAAAGTGTTCAGGTTCTCTCTGCCCCTTAATAGTTACAGATAAAAGCTTAAAAACTTTTTTTTTTTCCTTTTTTTGTCATTTACCTGAAACAAGCTAACCAATGTAAGTAATCTAATATCTGGCCGACGTACAATTGTGCTTAACTTGAAGGAGCCATTGAACTGCTTGATTAAGCTCTAGGGTGAACTTAAGGGAATTGTTCCCAAGTTCTTGCTGGGTTGAGGTGATGTTTCCATTCCAAAATGTGAGCACTCCATTTTACATGTAAAAACTGACACTGGATGACCATTTCCTTTAAACACGTTTTCTTTAATTTTTGTTTGTTAGGAGAGAGCTTCACATAAAGAGTGCTGTCAGTCTTGTGTCATTCAAATACAGTGAGAATTGGACAATGAAGTTTCTTAGAAACTCTTATGCCCACAGCTGGAGTATTGCTGTCTCATTGATTATTTATATTCATCCACTATTTTGGTAGGCCACTAGTGTTTTCACTGTTTTACACCAACTTGAGTATATTTTACTGCTGTTCTGCTTTCTACTAGTAGTTTTTATGACCCAGGGAACTATGTGTCATTCTTGCTTTGAGGTTTTTGTCTTTTTTGAAAGCTAGTTTAATTAAGAGTAGGAACAACCAACACATATGGATAAAGTATGAACAATGAACCTGCAATTAATAGTGCTACTTCCCAAAGAAAACTTTTATGCTGTCCTAGTGAACTGAGTCCTCAATGGGAAGAGAAGTGAAACAAGTTGTATATGACTGCAGTGTAATTGGCTTGTGGTGGGTTGACCTTGACTGGATGTCAGGTGCCCACCAAGCTGCTCTATCACTCCCTTCCTCAACTGGACAGGTGAGAGAATATATAATGAAAGACTTGAGGGTTGAGATAAGGACAGGGAGAGATCACTCACCAATTACTGTCATAGACAAAACAGACTCGACTTGGCGACAGTAATTTAATTTATTGCCAATCAAATCAGAGTAGGGTAAGGAGAAATAAAGCCGAATCTTAAAACACCTTCCCCTCACCCCTCTCTTCTTCCTGGGCTCAGCTTGACTCCTGATTTTTCTACCTCCTCCCCCCAAGTGTTGCAAGGGGACAGGAAATGGGGGTTGTGGTCAGTTCATCACTTGTTGTCTCTGCTGCTCCTTCCTCCTCACACTCTTTACCTGCTCCAGTGTGTGGTCCCTCCCATGGCAGACAGTCCTCCATGAACTTCTCCAACATGAGTCCTTCCCATGGGCTGCAGTTCTTAATGAACTGCTCCAACGTAGGTCCCTTCCGTGGGGTGCAGCCCTTCAGGAGCAGGCTGCTCCAGTGTGGGTCCCCCACAGAGTCACAATTTCTGCCAGCAAACCTGTTCCAGCCTGGGCTTCTCTCTTCTTGGGGTCACAGGTCCTACCAGGAGCCTGCTCCATTGTGGGCTCTATATGGGTTGCAGGTGGGTATCTGTTCCACCATGGACCTCCGTGGGCTGCAGGGGGACAGCTGGCCTCACCATGGTCTGGTGGGGTGCCAAGTGCATAAGAATGTGGGAGGGGGCACAGCCAGGACAGCTGACCCAAACTGCCCAAAGCGATGTTCGATACCATGTGACATCATGCTCAGTATATAAACCTGGGGGAAGAAGAAAGGGGGCACGTTCAGAGTGATGGTGATTGTCTTCCCAATGTAACTGTTATGTGTGATAAGACCCTGCCTTTCTGGAGATGGCTGAACACCTGCCTGCTCATGGGAAGTGGTGAATGAATTCCTTGTTTTGCTTTGCTTGTGCACACAGCTTTTGCTTTACCTGTTAAACCGTCTTTATCTCAGCCCATGAATTTTCATACTTTTGCCCTCCTAATTCTTTACCCCATCCCACCTGGGGGGAGGGAGCAAGTGGCTGCGTGGTGCTTAGTTGCCAGCTGAGGTTAAACCATGACAGATAGGAAAATTAAACTTTGTCTTGGTACAACCCAACGTGAATTCTGAAGTAGGGTCTTTAGCTTGTGTTCATTTCAGCAAACAATCCAAATATGTTTATCAGCACTGGATTCTCTGTTATTTGGTATTTCCTCAGGCTTTTTTTTATATCAGCTGTGCAGTAGATCAGTCATGGTTCCTGATCTATTCTGAGGTCACCACTCATAATGGTAAATAGCTTAGCAGTAGCTCAGTAGACACATCCTGCTTCATAAAATTTCTCGACTCTATTTTGGGAGCTGAAAGTAAATGTAATATAAGAAATTTGTTATATTGATTTTTCTGTTTACTTATGTAATAACAATTATCAACTGTGTGATTCCGTGTGATTCTTGTGTGATAAACTAATCATTTGATCAGATTGCATCTCCATTGAAACTGGAAATAATCTGAGTCCACTCAGGACTGGTATGCTGGTAGTAACTTCTTATAGTTCTGTCATCCGTTTTCTTTTGAGGTACGGTATGCATGGAGTTCCTTTGTATTGGATGCAGTGTGCTCTGAGTTAGGACATTGTCACCTATAATGTATGTTAAATTCCATGCAAATTTTAGAATTGGGAAAGTGAAATGTGGAATATATGTCAGTGGGACCAAAGGGCCCCACAGGAATGTGGCATTCTTCATACAGCAGTTCTGTGTCAGAAGGAGCTGACTGCTCTTTGTTTACTGTGCTTGAGTGGTCTTGAGTAGACAGTAGTTAGTGCCCGTGTGGTGCACGAGCTATCGGGAGATGTTGCTGAACTGTGGAGTGTTGTTGTCCTTTAAAGTTGCTGATAATTCAAACAAGTAATGAATATTATTGCAGAAGTGTCACCACTCCTTTCTTGACCACTTAATCCTCTCTACCTACATTATAACCACTAACAAACTGTTCAGCCGTGTGACTTGTACAGTGAGGTTTCAGTGATGTGAGTGGTCTTGATTTATGTTCCCAAATGCAAAAATATAATTTTTCTTACTTGCGTGTCTACCACTTGCACGTAAACAGTGAAAGTATCTTTTTGCCTGTCTTTTGGGGTCTCAGACTTTTCTCTGAAGAGTATCTTTTGTGTTGTAGGTGTACTTGCTCATTCGTTTTGCTAGCACAGCATCTGCAACTTGTTAAACCGTCTCAGAAGCTTGTTGCCACTTCTGCTCACAGTGTTAAGGCAAGTAACATCAAAACCAGTGGCAGTCTGTATTGCTACTAATATGGGAAATCAGATTCATTCCCTGGTGCCCAGCTATTTGTTCTTGCTACGTGCTCTGTGTTGGCACTATTTATATGGCTGTGCTGTGACTGGAGTTGGTTCCTTTTTATTTTTGGCAGAGTAATTTTCAGCTGGATAAAGCTTAGCACCTGGCTTCCTGAATATAATTGATGGCATAGGGATGGGTCAGGAAGAGTGACTGGAGACATGGGAGAAGACCAAATCAATCTTTGTCAGTGGAAGAAATGTATACCATAATAAAGTGAGCAGGCTAGGTATTGAGATGAGCAGTACAGTTAATAATTTCTATAAAGTTAAGCTGTAAAGTGAATGCTGGGTGTAAACAAGTTTTTTGCATAAGTGGTTTTATAATCTCATGTATGGCAAAGATGGTCAAGATGTAATAAAATAAGAAAAATGTAGTGTGTATAAATGCAAGTGTTGCTCATCCTAGCAGCTAAAGCTATGCTATATGAGCTGCTGAAATACAACTGTGTAAGATGTAACACTTCCTGCCTGGAGACTGTACACTTAAACTATTTATAGTTAAGGGAATTGAAGATTAACTTATTTTTCTTGATTTTTTTTTTTTTTTTTTTACTGATTTTGAATGCATGGCTGAATAGGTAATAAGTTTCAAATGATCTTGAGTTTGTAAATTTAAAGGTAAACTTGCTGGTTTTTTTAATTTAAATTTTTCCTTAAAATATTTCCGTGTGGAAGGACTAGATGACAGAATTGAAATACCTTTCAAAGTTGAACAGGTTCTAAGTAGAAAAGAGCTAAAAGTCTTTGCCATTTGACTTCTAAAATACTGAGTTATAAATAACTGAAATGTTTCTTATGTGTAACACTGATTCTTGTGTAATGAAATGTTATATTTATTTTTAAAGTGAATGTTGAATAATTTTTAAAACTCCCAGCAGTAGATTTAAATTAATTAAATTGAAATTAATGCTTTATTGTTAAACCAGGTTTAGAGGAACTAGCTTTGCATTTCAACTCAATATTTAATTTCCAAAATTGACTTAATATCTTATGGAAAGGATCAAGTATGTGGGTTTGGGGGTGTATGTGGTGCTTTTTTTTTTTTCTTCTTTCCCCTAGGTATACCCAAAACCCATGCCAGCTCTCTTATTTCCTAGGCTGAAAAAACTGCTTGCCTGCCTTATTGTAGCCTCTGCTGTGATTTCTTTTTTTTTTCCTCCTTCCTCTAAAATAATTGAATCAAATTAGTTGGATCCTCCTGTTACTTTTGTTCTGTGATCTTCCACCTAATGTTTTTTTGAAGCAAGTGCACAGACTGGCTAGCAGAGAACATCTTTCCAAGCATTGCAGAACCCTTTTTGCTTTTCTTTAATTGTTCACTGCACTGGGAAAGGTGAAATTTCATTCACTGGGTATTGTGAATGACTTGTCTGTTCATTAAGGTAGGATAAAATCCATTATTTATATTCCTAAATACAAATTTGATCAGATTAAATGGCAATTCATATAGTTTTGAAGGATCTGTAGGTGAACTTTAGAACTGGTTTGAATTTGGCCACGAAATCCCTTGTTCCAAGTAGCATAGAAGCAGCTGCTTCTGCTTTGACTTGTAGTATCCCTGTATCAGGCAACAATATGTGGGTCTAGTTGGATTCTAATCACTGTATTTTTAGTACTTGGTTTAGATTGGGCTATTAAATAGTTTCTGGTAGAATGTAAATCATGTGAGTTGTATGGGTATCATGAATAAAATCTGTGCTGTGCAGTTTCAATCACTGTCAGGTTGGTAGCAGTTCAGTAATTGATACATGGAAATAGATAAAACAAATTTACATGAATTCTGGATTTATTTTGGGGTTATGCAAGACAACCTATTTGCTTTAGACTTCGATCAGTCTAAGAAAACATGAAGTAGCCTTTCTCTAAATTTTCTATAAAGATGCAGTTAGTTTTTTGTGATGGTGGTGTATTTTTTTTGTTTTGTTTTGTTTGTTTTTTTGTGGTTTTTACTAGCCCTACGGAGAAGCTGAAACTGCAACACTGCAATTGGATATCTTTATTTCTGCCGCTTTTGCCCTCCTTTCCTTTCTTGCACAACAGGGTAGTTACGAAGCATCTCTGCTTCTATGTGTTAAGTGTTGCAGAAACACTTTCCTTTATGTAATTAAGAACAAACTGTGCTAAATTAAGCATGTAATGCCCACCAATTTTCGCTGAACAAAATTACTAGTTTTATAGTAATAATTTTATCAGTCTTAATGCTATTTCCAGGAGATCATACTGCATAGCAAGGAAATATTGAAAGAGTTGAACAGGTTTTGATGTTTTCAAGTACATTTAAAGGTTTTTTTCTTCTTTCATTTGCAGTGTTTATTTCACATTTCATACATATGGAAAAATTGCTACTTTTTTGGATTAATAGTGCTAATACTAGTATCATATCTTTCAAGATTATTCCTCTGAGTCGTGAGTGATGTTAGTAGTTCAACTGTGAAGTTTATAAAGTTTTTATAAGATTATTAATATTCAGGGGAGTGTAAAGTATCTAATAAGGCTAGAATACCAACTGAAATGCAATTTATTAGGTAGGAAAAAATACCATAACAAGCTGCTGTATGAATTGGTTCTTTAAAGCTGAAGATTTTATAGAGATGCTTTTCTAAAAATGTATTTAGAATTTGCCAAGGAAAAATGTACCACTTGAATCTTTGAATAAAATTTGAGCTACTTTCTCTAGTTACATAGCTATGCTGGCCCGTGAGAATTATTGGAGTGTGCGAAAGATAGCATATTACACATAGCCTTTTACATCAAAGTCAGCATGCATGTTTAAATTTGGAGTACTGTGAAAAATCTCAATCTGGCTATAGTATCTGCCCTAAAAGAGGAAGGAATGCAAGTCACATCTTCTATGTATTTCACCATCGCCCACTTTTAAGTACTTAACTGCTTTATGTAGCTGTGGATACTAAAAGCGATGCTAATCTAACTATGTAACAAGACGTTTAAAAATCTTGCTTCTCAGTTGGCTAACTTTCTTTACGAAAGTGCTTTTCTGTTTCAAGGAAAAAACAATCTTGGGTGAAAGACAAGTATGGATTTGGCATACATATGTCCAATGCATAAAAACAGAATGAACAACTTTAAAGTTTTGTCTAAGGCTAGCCTACTGAAACTTAAATATTGAGGCAAATGAGAATTTACCTACTTGAAAATCCACTTAACAGATTGTTATTGGATTTCTTTTGGTTTTGTATAGAATTTAAAGCTTGATATAGAATTACTGGTTATCTGTGTTAAGATTAATGAATTCAGGTGGTAACTTGCATCAAGATTCTGAAAGTGTTGAATAAATTATTGTGATATTACTATGGAAAAACCATAACTAGAGGACTGTGAAAGATGAGATTAGAGATTTTTCAGAATTTGGATAAGCTTTCAGTGCCTTTATCTTATAGGCAGAAGTGCTGGATTTGTGCTTGCGTATCTTGAACCTGAAGCCAGAAGTTTTCTGTGTAATTAAAAGAACTCTTTCTATAGCATTGTATTTGTGTCGGTCATATTAGTATGACATTTTTTCTTCCCTTCTACCTATCCTACTTATGTTACTTGGTGCTAGCTTCTGCTGACTTTTATTTTTCTTAGACACTAGAAAATGGACAGTGATTTTGCATTTTATGTCTGTCAGTTGGGATCATGTGGATCTAGTAAAACTAATTTCAATGTTAATTTT
Organism: Pampusana beccarii; assembly: GCA_013399365.1. Taxonomy (NCBI): domain Eukaryota; kingdom Metazoa; phylum Chordata; class Aves; order Columbiformes; family Columbidae; genus Pampusana; species Pampusana beccarii. The sequence continues at coordinate 227,158 of VWYH01003423.1, forward strand.
GCTAGGGCTTAGTCAAAGCTGTGAGTTAGCACTAAACCCGTTCAAATAGCCACCCTTGCTCTATTTTTAGGTTGAAAAGGCTATATTTAGAAATTTCTTTATTAGATGAATGCTGTAGGGATATATTTTCTATGTTCTCATATAAGTAACCAGGGAGAACTCAGAAAAACCCTTAGAGCTCTTCACTTACGTTGCTACTCTAAGTTGTTTGAGCTAGTACCAGCCTTTGTTATTTGGAGCCTCAGAATGAAGAAAAAGTGGATTTATTTTTTTTTTTTGTCAACTACTGTAGCTTCTCTTACAAAAAGCTCTTAAAGCTGGACCACAGGTGGATACTATATTCTAACAAAATGTTGGGTAGACTTAGACTGGTTTGGTATAATTAGAATTCTTCAATTTATGTAAAAATAATAAACACATAAGCATTTCTGAAATAATAGTTGCCTTGCTTTCAAAGAAGTTTTAGGTGCCAGTGGTAGAAATGCAAGACTGAAATATTGTGGGTTTAGAGCTTTATCTTTTTTGGGGGGGGATGTAGTTTGGCATTGATCATTACTAACTCTTTTCACATTCTTGTGATTTGTGTTGTGAATTGTAACATTGGATTGCCTATGCTTTCAGAGCAACATTTAGGCAAGATCAGATAATCCAATATTTAATAATTCTGTGAAAGTAATATGAAATAACAATGCAAATACTGAAGGGGGGTTTAGTAAAGAGAACAAGCCTCATGCCAATGGATGTTACAATAAGAGTATATTAATATTGTAAGAAACAGTTATACCCAGATGTAACAAGCCTGAGAGAGAAACTATTTTGTGGAGTACATATGTACCCAATTCAGTGTTCTTTGAAGCTCTTAGTTACTTGTTTATTTTCAATTTGCATTACGCAAAATGGACAGTAACAGAAAACCCAAATCATTACATGAATTTGTTATAGCTTAGATTTTCTGTGTGCCAGAAAAATGTTGTTACCAGGAAATTTTTCTTCAGGTATTAGACTTCATAGTTAAAGGATTAGTTAATGGCTTTGGCTGCAAGATTCAGCTGTGTAGCCTTCTACTTTAGCAGAAGAAAAAAGGAAAAATAGAGTACAATGGTGTCTGTGTGTGTGCAGGAGGTAAACAAGCAACTGAAATGGTAACTGGCTGTGAGAATGGTGCTCTTGTGATTGTGATCTAGTTCACAGAATGTTAGGGATTGGAAGTGACCTCAAAAGATCATCTAGTCCAACCCCCCTGCCAGAGCAGGAACACCTAGATGGTATTACACGGGAAGGCGTCCAGGCGGGTTTTGAATGTCTCAAGGGAAGGAGACTCCACAACCTCCCTGGGCAGCCTGTTCCAGTGCTTTGTCACCCTCACTGAGAAGAAGTTTCTTCTCATATTTAAGTGGAACCTCCTGTGTTCCAGTTTGTACCCATTGCCCCTTGTCCTATCACTGGTTGTCACCGAGAAGAGCCTGGCTCCATCCTCGTGACACTCAGCCTTTATATATTGATAAACGTTTATGAGGTCACCCCTCAGTCTCCTCTTCTCCAAGCTAAAGAGACCCAGCTCCCTCAGCCTTTCCTCATAAGGGAGATGCTCCACTCCCTTCATNCTACTAACCACCCCCTTCTAATACACCCCAGGATGCCATTGGCCTTCTCGGCCACAAGGGCACAGTGTTGGCTCATGGTCATCCTGCTGTCCAGCAGGACCCCCAGGTCCCTTTCCCCTACACTGCTCACTAACAGGTCATTCCCCAACTTATACTGGAACCTGGGATCGTTCTTATCTTTTGGAAGGTGAATGATTGAAGATGTCTTGTGAATTGATAGATACCAACCGTAGAGTCTGCATCACTAGAGGTTTTCAAGATCCAACTATATAGGGTGCCAGATAATCTTATCCAGGCTCCCTTTCCCATGAAAAGTTGGACTAGATGATCTTTCAAGATCCCTTCCAACCTGAGCTGTTGTGTGATTCTGTGATCATTGACAAATATTCAGCTGAAGTGTTTCTTATAGTTGTAGCAAAGTGTGGCTATTGAACGCTCTTTGAAGAGCTACTCGACACATTGGGTAGTCCAGCCTCAACAGCTCCAAGGACCTGATCTTATTTTCAGGATCCCTGTGACCCTCACTATAATCTCTATATTTTGCCAATCTCTTCAGCTATTGCATTGACTTCCCATAAAATCTAGTGTTAACAATGTGAATAGATTTTACCTTTATTTTCTGGGAAGATGAAAGGAAAGGGATTTCTTTCCTGTTGAAAACAAAGTCTGATAGACTGTTCTCTGTCACGGTTAACTAGCTCATTGCTTATCTGAGTCAAGTCGAGCAAAGTGTTTCCAATGCTGAAGTGCTAGCAGTAGTTGAAGGGATCAATAAACATTAGCCGCCTTTGTTTTCAAATCAGCATTTTGGGTTGGAATTATGGCTACAGGCTTTTTACAGTAGTGTGGCAAATGTAAACCAGGTAATAAAACTGTTTCTCTTCCTATGAAACAAACTGAATATCCAAATTCCTCATAGCATAATGCAGGGAAAAGGTAGGCAATTTTTTTGAAGCTCTTAGAGTTGGACAAAATTTCATTTTCAATCTCATAAATTGCCAGATACAGAATAAATGGACATTGTCTAAGGAATAGAGGTTATTAAGCTCTTGAATATATAGCACATTCTTTACTAATGCTATTTTTTTAGATGTGGTAAAATACAATGATGTTTTAAGTGGAATACCTGTGGGGTTTGTTTTGGTATGTTTTTTTTTGTAGGTCTGATGCATCAAATATACAGATACTTTGCCTCAGTGAAGCAGCTACTATTTTATCTTTCAGATATGGACAGTTGTACACGTTCTTTTGGTATAAACTGAAATTTTAAGCTAAACAGAAATATTGGTATTCCTACTTCTGTTGTGAGGACAGCCACCTTGTTACAAAGAGTAAGAAAGAAACTTTGCTGCAGGAGTATGTGTGTGTGGAGCCTTCAAATAGTTGTACCAGAAGTTAATAATACTATAAGCTTAGTAGATCAAAATATACATCCCTCAAAGTATATTTTTAAAATATATATGAAATTATTTTGTTCTTTTGAGTGCTTTGTACTCTTAAGCTTTAGGACTAAGGACAGTTGAGTGCTCTTTAAAACAACAGTGGTCTGAGACCTGGCTTGATTGTGCGAAGGTTACCTGTGAGGATGACTCTTCAGCTATTAAAAACAAACATCACGGAGATCATAGTTGTAGTTACTGGAGGCATTCTCTTAGTGGGTTAGAGAAACTTCTGGCCTTCCTAAGAAGTCTTACAATGAATGACTAAGGAGGTACTATGTGTAATGTTACTGGAGCTGATGTTAGCTTTGTGGGTCTAGTTGGGCTTTTGTCAATTTAAAGCCTCCTGGATTTGGTTTGCTCTGCTAGTTGGGTAGATCACAGTTTGCCTCTGATTTATGCTAGGAACTAAAGGATGAATGCCTGCCCCTCCAGTAAAGCCATTGTGTTTTGAAGTCATGAAAATTGAAAAATACTGTGCAGAAACAAGAAATGAAGAGGTTTTATGAGATTTTCTGGATGCAAACTTACTTCTTGTAATGCAGTTTATATAAGATGATATACATTAAGGCTTTAAGCTTTCAGAACAAGAAGTGGAAAATACCAGTACTTCAGTTTCACAAGTGTTCTCAGCTGAAATGTTCTTGACTTGACCCGTGACATTAAAGAGTATGATTATGAAAATGATATGTTACCTGTAAATATTGTAAATAATACATTTTGTATATGATTTTTAATCACACTGTCTTTATTTGTCTACACTTTTGTCTTCATTATTTTAAAATCTTTTATACTTCTTTTTTTCTTCCCCCTACCATATGATAAAAAATAGTTAAATGTGAAGTTTATTATTCATTGAGTAAGCACATGGCTTGGTTTTCTTATTCTTGAGAAATATTGTATCACATAGAAATTTATTTTCAGTGACACCTTTTAAGACATTTCTGCATAATTGAAGCTTTCGACTTGCAGCTGTTTCAGCTGTTGAACCATTCAATCTGTTTTGATTCTCTTCCTGCTCAGCCTCTTATCTGATGAGCCATATGGAGATACGGCTTTGTAACTGTAGTCATATGTAGACAGGTGACTCATTTCAGTAACCACGAACTATTCTAGAACATTGGGGACATTAGCGTGACCAGTGATACAGAGCCTGGCCTTTATAGTGTCATGGTGCAGTTCTGTCTTCTATGTCATTGTCTGCTGCACCCCCCTGCTTGGGAGTAAGCATGGTGATACCATCCTGGCTGTCAGCTCAAATGCAGTGTGTTTAAATCTTGGAGGACAAATTCAGTCCACAGGGAAATATGACGTGTAATCTGTTCAGACATTCAAGCTGAATTCATGAGCAGAGGATCACTGACTAGTTCACAAAGTCTTGAGTTGGAGGTGGGCCCTGGTAGCACCTTTGATACGATTGCTGAAAATTCCCAATGTGTTAAACGTAGCTTTAGGCCAATGGCACAAAAACTATGTACTACTGAAGATAATTATTTTTCCATTCCTGGCTAGTTTTGTGTGTGTGAGTGCATATAAACCATATATATACGGCTTATGCACAAAGTGTGTTTTAGAAATCTGGCTTAAGCCGTTTCTTTTGAGTGTATGTAAGTTTGATATTTTAATTCCAGAATTATTTTATTCCATGATACTAACCTCTTCTGTTCTGATTACTTCATGCTACTATGCATAATGTGAAAATACTGATTGAATTCTATTTTAATTTAAAATGTGTTGTTACATTTGAATGTAATGACTCCAGACTTTCTGGAGTCTGGTGTTATGCAGTTTTTCAGTTTGATTACAATGTGTAGAATGATTTGCAGTAAACTAAATAGCTTGTGAAATTTGATCACTTTATTCTGAAGCTATTTGTGCCTGCTTTTCTCAGCTGCTATGACTATCACACCACTGGTTTGTGACTGTAGAGGTTACTGACATACGAATTTAGATGTAGTTCACAAAGCAAAAGAGGTGGATAATTCTACCTTTAGTAGCAATTGGTTCTATTTTTAAGAATCATTTTGGAACTATTTCAAATGCTGAAGTTATGCAGCAGCACGCGTGACGAACAAAGGGATGTGTATTATGTGCTTACTGTACTACTAACACTTTGCTTCAACACTTTGATCCTCTTTGGCTCTGGGCCGTATATATTTTAAAAGTAGTCTTGCATACTTGAATTTTCAACAGTAAGGTTTCTCAAATTCTAATCTTGGGAGAGCACTAGGCTGAACTTTGTTATTTACCTCTCTTCTTTCTGTCCTTTAATTGTTGCTGAGATGCATATTAAAGGCTGCTGTTTAAATGTTCTATCCTCAGTGATGGCGCAGCGTTATTAAGTGAAAAAACACAATGGTAATTGTGAGTGCAAGAACTGGTAGCTAATGGGGCCTCTGTCCCAGTTTCCTTGAATTTCAGTCCAATGTAGATTGTAGGGTGGGTCCCTGACCTACTTGTACTTCAGTCAAGCATTTATTGAAAATGGCATAAAAAGCTTTCCTTTTCCTGAAAAGTGGGAGAAGGGTAGAAAAGACTAGTCTTTCTCAGATTAGTTGACCAAATTAAGCATTCATTTCACATTATAACATTTAGGGATTCCACATTGGAGTGATTTGTGTGTTCGAGACTTGTATAAGGTAATGTGTATCCAGATTTCTGAGAATCGTAAGGAAGACTGGCTACTCTGTATGTTTTATTTCTAAACCCTTAATAAGATTAGTGAAACCTTGAGAACCAAAAAACCCTTCCACTTTCATTTTTGCCTAATGTTGGTCTTGTATGCCTGTTTTAAAGTAGCACCTTGTTCTGCACATTGAAAACTTTAGCTTTTCAATTGTGTTATGGTTAAAGTAGGTTTAAGAAAATGCACCAAAAAATGAACTTACATCTTAGCTTGTCAAATTATGTATACAAGGAAGCCTATAAAATGAGATCTGTGACCTTAACACTTAAGAGTGATACTTCTAGGTAGCTTAGACCAATGAGTTCAGTATGGTAAGGAATCAGTTTGTTATATTTATCTTTTTTTAAAAGTATTTTTTAGGGAATATTTAATTCTATTAGGTCAGCAGCCCATGTTGTGTAGATTACTAAGTGGTAAGTAAAGGTCTATGTCCTTACAGCAAATTATTGTTTCAGGACCAGAAAATTAAATTACCTAGAAACATGAGTAGTCCTGGCTAAAGTTTACCTCAGATTCACTGAGCTGAAAATCTGTTTAACAGAATTCAAGAGCTTCTTTTTTCAGTGGCCATGTTAATGAAATTAAGTATTAAGCAACCTTCTCCCCCACCTTAACACAATCAAACAATTCAAATGCTCCTAACTCTTCTTAACTGTTATTTAGAAGCTAGATTCAGTTTGCTTTAAAATCTGAATTAATCTTATTTAACCTGAAATATGAAATACGGTCACATGGTCTTTTGTACTGTTACAGTATAGCATTGAGTTTGAAACACTTGAACAGATCTTTTATTGTTGCTAATAGAATAATTGGTTATTTAACTTACTGGAAAGAAGAATAGTTGAAGCTAAGTGTGCTTGTTGCTTTCTTTCTAAATTTGTAAATTAAATTCTACAGGAGTCGATAAATTCTTTATCAGTTCCAGAAATCGAACTGCTGAAATGATGTATAAAGTTTATCTGACAGTGATCACAGCTGAAAAGGTTGCTTTTAAGTTGTAAGGCTATCTTCATGAGGAATTTTTACTTTGGTAGTGTTTTTCTGAAATATTGAACTACCCTTGGGTGTATTTTGAGGACTGAGGAATGTTGCATGATGATTTGACCTGCGTTTTGTCAGCAGGGCTATGACAGTGAGAGGATAATGGCTGCAGAAAGAATTGGTAATTATTGAAACTACTGTTTAGAGCTGTTTCACGGCTCCGAACTAACCCAGCAATTATGGAGTGATTATTTAATTTCTTCTTTAGCAGGAGTCCTAGGATACAGTTCTGTACTAGCTTGCGCTGGTCCCTCGATCAAAAGCTATGCTAGCAAAACATTTCTGCTGTTACAGGGTATTTCTGTTACTGTATGTGTGTTCAGTAGCTATCCTAGGAAGCTGGTGGTTTTGCCTAGTAGAGAATAATCTGTTCAGCCCTACAGAGTTCTGTGTGGAAACGTGGTGCCTCTGCACTGTTTTAAATTAATTATAATATGAGCACGTTGTGGTCTGAGGAACTGAGTTACTTTACTATGTTTTGGAGTCTTTTCCTCTATCATCTTCAGTAATGTCCTTGTGAGACATTACATAGGAAGACCTGTTATTGTTTGTGCTTTCTCTTACTTTCTCCATGGTAAGAAAACCATCGCTTCCCATTTTCCTTTTTTCTTGATTTTTTTATAATTCTCAAAGTGACAGAAGAATTAACTAATACTTGAAGGGTGCACAGGTTCATTTGGGTCTACGAGTGCAACTAGCTTTCCCTGCTTTAATCAGTTTTGCTTGTTTCTGGCAAGCCTAATCATCTATATCTAAGAATAACAGAAGGTAGAGTACGCTGTCATATCGTTAATGCACCTATTTAGAGTTTCTAACAGTGCTTTATTCTTTGGAAACAAATATCTCTTAGAGACAGTGTCAGGGCTAGATTTGGTTCAGATGAGGTCTCTGTATTGGTTCTCTCCAGAAGTAAAGAACAGTGGCTCCTTAATGTAACCTTCAGATTCAGGAAGACTAGCTTGTTTTCACCCTAAATTAAGGGTTTAGATGTGCTTCTATTCGATGCACATCAGTATTTCATTAATTAATATTACAGCCCCATATTTCCTAAGATGGAAAATACAGCTTTTGACTGTGAAACATTGAAACAACACAGCTGTTTCCTAAGCAACACATCTGCAAAATGTGCCTATGTTTCACGGAGGTATTTAAAAACACTCTTCTCCACCGAAACTAGTTGTATGATTTTAAAATACCTTCCTTTAAAATGGGGGGGTACCTCTGGTCTTTCCTGAAGATTATAATAAACCTGAATATTCAACTTTACGGCTACCTGGAACCATGAGAAATGCGTGTGACTGAAAACCTTGTGTTGGTTTGAGTGCTGCAGTGTGTGGGGGGAAAAAAAAAATGACCTTAGCTTGAGCTACAAGGTTTTTGTCAGCCCACAGGAAACGATGACGTGCGCTCTGATGAGAGAATTCTGTTTGTGGAAACGGAGGTCAGGCAAAGCTGTGCAGGTAGTGCAGCTATCTGTGCTGTTACGTTGCTGAACTCCATATTTGGAAAAAATGGAAGTGAATTAAGGCATGTTTTTTAAGGCATTTTGGAAACAGTATATTGAATGACTTGCCAAACAACTCTCATAGCTGCTTTTTTCCTACCACAAATTTACTGTGTCATAGCTGATGTGAAAGTAGCTTTGGCCAAGTGAATGTGGTATTTTTGCAATGTTTGTTTGAATGTAAGAGACTGTGTTTGATCATGTTTGAAATCATGGTTCTGGGCTCCGTCAGTCTACTGTCTAAAACACACATCTCTTTCTAGAATGGTTACTGTATTTTTATTTATGTACTTCTGTGGGGTTTTCTATTTTCAAGTACAGCAGTGTTCATGTTTTGTGGTGCTTGTATGGTCAGATAAGTACCATGACACCCTTTATTGTCAGAAAGTTTAGATGTCTGAGGAAGGGCTTCTGTAATGTTCTATTTTGCTTCTTAATTAAATGCCATTTTAGAACAGTTATATACATGTCACTTGTCTGTTGCTATTTTGTTCGTGCAGCTGTAAATGCTGTTCCATGTTTTCTCAGCTGGAGAATAGATCAGTCCTATTCCCCTGCACTACCCTTCTTTTTGCAGCATGGTCAAATTCTACTTAAACTAAGTATTAAGTGTGTATGCTTTAGGTATTTCCCTTAAGATTTTGCTAAAATAAGTTTTCATTTTGGGTGTGTGTAACTAGCCATCTAATTCCACTGACTAAAGGGCTTTTTATTTATTTATTTTCAAGGTATCTGGGCACATTAAATGTGTTACTATGCTAACTAAATGGTTACGAAGTGCAATTTGCAAGTTGAAGGCATCCAGTCTTGTGCCCCTTTCTTGCGAAAGGCTGCAGTGAGGCAATTTTATTTATTTGGAGAGGATGCCAAAATACTAAAGATAATTTCATTTTAGGAGACTTTGACAGGACACATGAATTCGTGGGTGATATCACAGGCAGTACAAAAGTGAACATTAGAAAAGAGTGAACACTTCTAATTAAATTGAAGTTTTTCCTGCGCTTTAATGTTGTAATCACTCAAACCTAAAAAATGGAAAGCTCTGATTAAACAACAAACAAACAATATCAAAACAAAACCACAAACAAAGCTCTTTGATATTTTAAGTTATTTGAATCTCGAAACAGTTCTTCAGGTGTTTTTTTGGCAAAATTTACTCAAAGGCAATTTTGATGTACTTTTTTTTTCTGCAGTGAGGAAAATGTTAATGTGGATTTTTTTCTTGATCAGAAAGACCCAAAGCTCTTAAAGAACCAAGTTTTAAAGATTCTTTATTTAGAGGATGACTGCTTAATGTTATACTAGATAGCATAATACCTAGGCTCTGGGTACTTACAGTCCTTTCCTGGATCTAAAACTCAAGAAGCATGTCTTGAGAATGGGAAATTTCTTCTATTAAAAAAATGTTTCAGGGTTTAAAATCTAAACCACATGTGTTTTGTGACCAAAAGTCTACTGTGAAATTGTTCTCTTAAGTTGCTTCTCTTTTATGCTCTCAACAGAAATGGGTGGATATTTTATTGTTTTAAGGTCTTATGGTTAGATAATCTATCTGATGTCAGTGAAGGATTCTATTCAAGTGTATTTTGTCCTGTATTTTCCCTTGTTACCTAAAGAACCTGCAGGTAGTACTCCGTACTCAACAGGACACCAATCCTCTGAAGTTTGATCAGTTTGTGTGCAAAACAATTTAATAAAATCTTCATCTTATTCATAATAAAACAGTCTTGTGAGATGCTTTTTAAAGAATTTTTTTTAGCCTAATTACAGTACTTTACTTTTTTTTTTAAAACAATGTCTCTTTATGCTTTGAAGAACAGTCAATATAGAAATCAGTCTGAAAATTTGTAGAGAGAATTTGGGCAACAGTTGTCTCCAATAGTTATGGATTAATATACAATGAGTTTGTTATAAGATACGTGTTCTACAACTTATAGAAGTAAAGACATAATGCTCCTGGTTTGGAGCTTTTAATATGATTTAGCAACTACTTTTTTTTCTTGTATCAAGGTCACTTTGATTTCAGCTTCAGATGTGTTGCTAATTTTCCTTTTTCTTGTACAGAACAATCCTGAAGGAAGTGTTGCTAATAATTATTTCAATAGGGAGAATTAACTTGCCAAGAAGTGCTGTTGATCCAGGAAACAAGACACAACTCTGTGGAGTATTTCAAAACTACTCTGAATTGAAGATACTAATTTTTAGAGCATAGTATACGAACAGATGAGGTGGTTTTTTTCCTCCAGTGGGATTAAATGAAAAAGCTGAGCCTTTGGCTCCAGCTAATTCCTGTAGTCAGTTCAGATTTATCCTAATATTAAGAATTTTTTAAAATTTTAATGGTTATGCAAGAGTTTAGAAGCCTGTGTTGAATACTTTAGTCTAATAAACAAGTGCTAAATAAGGGTTAAATAAGATCCTTTATCAAATAAATTAATATGTATTAAACAGACATTATAATTGCACAGTTCCTTTTATGCCGGGTATGCATCACATGCACTATTGAGGGAAATTATAGACCCTAATAGCTGTTTTGGATGTTAATTTAAATGCATGTCATAGCTTGGCATTGGCATTTGTTTGTTTGTTTGTTTTAACACTAACTTAAAGCTGACCTCTGCAACAGAAAAATATTTTTTAAATGGTATCTCTATCCTTTGAGAACCTGAGAGTGTGTTTTTTAAAAAGGTACATTTCAATAGCTTTTCAGCAGACATGTTTTTGAATTCTTAATTATGGTGGTCTTTTGGTCTCTTTTTCTGGATGTAGATACTAATGCTATCGAGTTTTAAAAACTGTTGGAACTGGAGTTGCTTTCTGTGAGAAGAAACTCTTTAAGCATTGTAATTTCAAAATACAAATATTAGACAAGATCATCAAAGTTCATTTTAAATTAATATCTGATGTTATTGGAAGTACTGGGAATACCATACAGTTCATAGAACCTTCATTTTGTATTATATGTTATGATCATACTTTTGACAGAATTCATGGCAACTGTATGCACACAATAATAGTTGTATTTTTCCAACACTGTGTGCACGTTTGAGTTTGCAACATGGTTTTCAAGTCTGTAAAAGCTGGAATGCTCTCTGAAACTGCTTGTTTTAAAGGTGACAATTAGATTTTACAGTATATTCTGAAGGACAGGAAATTATCTGAGAAGGTGTTTGAGAGAGACTTCCAGATCTTGTAGGCAGTCTATTTAACTACTTTTCTAATTAAATTTCTTGCTCTCACAGCCCCCAATCCTGACATCTCTCCATTCAGAAGCATATTGGAGGAAATTGGATATCCTCAAATGATAATCCTCAGATTATCATGCCCCTTCTCTTCATGAAGTAGTAGGGAATAACTCCTTGTTTACATTTCCTTTCTTAATACAGGGTGGTGTTCAAAAATGTCATAGGCTCAATTTTTGAAGAGTATAAACCAGTATGAATGGAACTTATTGTATTTCATCTTTCTGTCATTTAAAACTTGTAATGAAATTTAACAGTGCTCCTTTATTAGAGAACTGCTTAATACACCTCTTTTCTGTCTTGATCTGGGTTGAAGGCCCTGTTTTGGCCTTTGGCACAGGCCTAACAAAAGGATGTAGGAAGAAATACCGTGAAGTATAATCAGTAATTTAAGAGATGTATTCCCTACCTAAGGACACAGGAGATAACACTTGGTATTCGGACAGGATCTTGTATTTGAAATGAAGAGCTCTGTCTTCCAAAAAGTAAAAGGAAATGCGCATTTTTTTAGTGAAGAATACATGCAAAAGCTCACCTTTGAAACGCTTTCAGTAGTGACATGCTTTCCTTTTTATGACACTTAAATTCATGGAGCTATTCTTTAGCAACAAGCATGACTTCAGTACCCAGTTGAAAAGGCAAAAGATGACTCCTTGTTTCTGCTTAGCACTCCATGAAATCTCTACAGGCGCTTTTAGGAACTTGGGTGTTATTTAATAATTCCATAACCTAAAGTTCATTGGTTGTTACAGAGAAGAGGGGATATTGGGGGAGGAAGGAGCGGGGTAACACAAAACCAACAAACAAAACAAACCCACAAAACCCACCACCACCACCAGTAAACCCCCAAACAAAACAGTACTTCAGAAATTGTGGCATGGTAAAATTTTAGTTTAGGGAAATTTAAGTCTTTACTGTTATTAAATGTTCATACTGTTGTGTCTGTAGTTTGAAATCTCTTCTGCAGTATCTAGCTTCTTGTGGTGCTAAATTTGCAAAGCTCGACGTTTTACTCAGTGGTAGGCTGCTGGAGTTCAAAACTGGTTTTAATGAAAAATAGAAAACAATGCACACTTTTTTGCCACTGAAATAATAATTTTAAGAGCTCTGAACTTAATCTTCAGAGGTCACTGAATAAAGCTGAAGATAGTAATTTTTAGTTTTTTTGGTATGAATCGTAGTTGCTCAAACTGCTCTGTAATTGATTTTTCCTTTGACTTTCGAGACAGAAGAAATTGTATCGGAACAGTTTCATGGGCATCGTCTTCAAATTTAACCGCTTCAGGTTATCTAGCGGTGGTCATTTAAAACAGGTCGAACTTTCTTGATTAAATACAACAGAAGCACATTAAACAAGGAAATATTTCATCAGCTTTGGATATTTTAAAACTAAAACCTAGTGATGAGGTAATTTCCATGGAGATTGATACTTGGGATTCAATGTGAACACTCAGTGGACATGCCCTAGGTCATGTATTTGATTGGTGTGCAGCAGGAGCATTCTAACAATTTTATCCAGCTTTGAGCAGAGTGTTATAGATGCAAGTGCAGGTTTTTATCTGCAGAACTGGGTATTTTTCTTTTCCTTGCATGATTTGTTCTGGTTACTGCATCATCCCTCATGCCTCCAGCTAAGCAACAAGTGTAATCTGAGTATGTTTTGTTTTCAGTATATCCGAATACTTTACAGCTCCCCAGGCAGCTGTGTATCAACTTTATGTCCTTAGCTGGTATAGCTGTGACATGTAAAGCTTGTAGTTTGCAGCACTGATAATTTCCTGTGGTCAGTGTCCATTTAACTTAAAATGAGAAACCTCCGCAAAGCTTCTGAAGGTGATTAATAACTTTACTGGTTAAAACAAACAAATGCACAATTAAAATAATACACCTACACAGAGTGGCTTGTCAGGCAGAGAATAAAAAATTATGTTCCCCTGAAGTCAGTTATTTTGCTATTTAAGGCACCTCCTGGTTAGTTGGAAAAATGCAGAGGGACATTATGCTGGCATCATGTAGGAGCTTGTAAGGATGGCTAGGTCTTGAATCTGCAAAAAAATTGAGGGGAAGAAGGATAGGAGATGAGAGCTAGTTCTGACAGCTATATTGCTTTGCCATTGCTGCTTGTGACTGCATTAAAGGCCTGATATTCCAAGAACGAATTCCCCGAGAAGTTTGAAGCATTCTCAGTTATATTGTCTTTGAATGTAAAACCAGGTGTAAACAGTGGCTCATAACTTGGGCCTATCTTCTCTAGGCTCTGAGAGTGGGATAACACTTGTACATATATGAAATATAATGTGCAGGCCAAGAGTCTGTTTGTCAGTGTTTGGGTCATTATCTCGCTTTTCAGCTGCATCTCTGTGCTGTGTGTGCCATTCAAAGATGATAAGGCTTAATCATAAATTTCAAGTTTCATTTATTTAATAAAATATTCAAACTGTGCTTAAAAAAATGTAATGACTAAAATAACTGTTCTTGTTCCTTATGTGTTGTGAAATTTATACGTTGTAAAATTTCAGTCGCATACCGTTGCTGTGCCTGGAGGGTTTAATTTGAGATACTGTCTTCTCACTATATTTGTGTGGGGTTTTTTTTACATGTGGTGAATACCAAGGAAATTTTAACTGCTTTAGTGGTCTTCTGATGTGTGCTAGAAGTCTGGGTTCAATGTGTATTCATTGCTTGCATATTTAGGCAGTGTTTCAGTGGCTTTCTATAGCATATTACACATAACACCATTTAACAAACATAGGTGAACATAATCCAGTAGCGAGGAAGTTGTTGGGAACCAAGCATCCTCATCTCGTGGGGTTTACTTACTCGACATTTATCACCACCTTCTGATTGCTGATGGGAACACGGGGAGGGGGCACGACCCGGGAGAAGTCGCATACCTGTGGAACCCCCTTCTCTCTGCTGTCCTCTGTCTGGGCTGAAGCCAGGCAGATCGCCCCCCCTCCCCACACTGTCCTTGCCCTAGTGGCTCCTATCCCCTTCCTCCTGGTTGCTGCCAGCTTCTGGCCACTTCTCACTCCTTTTCCTGCTGCCTGCAGGCCACAGAAGTGTGAGGAATCTCTTGCTACTCTGACTTAGAGTTATGAATGAGGAGTAGCTTCTTACTATTTAATGTCATTTTGTGTTATTTGCTAACTGAAAAAAACAAGTGCAAAATATTAATACTCAGGTATTCAAATTAGAAAATATAAGAATAAATATTGCTGCCAGGCTCAGGGGAACATGTATTATAGGAAATATGCTTACATAGTTTGTAGCCTTATGCATTTCCTAGATTCCTTCCTTTATTGCTCAGGATACAGGGTTTACCAAATGGATTGCTGTCAGCTTCTTTCAAAAAAATTGTTTGGTGTGTGTCTCTGCTGACTTTAACAGACAGACTGAATTCCCCAAGAAGCAGGGATTCCATTTCCTTTTGTTTCTCTGTTATTTGTTGCTGTAATTGTTTTATTGGCAGAGATTAAGGGATTTTCTTTGATCTCTGTGAAAGAGGGTGCTGTTCTCCTTATTTTATAGATTGAAGGATAAGAATTAGGCCAAAGTCATTGATTTGAGACTCTCCATTTGAAAGTCTAAGGCCTGACTTCTATTAATAACATGCGCTCATGTCTACCGATTGCTAGAATTCCTTGGTGTCTCTTGAATGTGTAAACCTTGCTTTCCTGTGGTTACTTGTCTTATTAATGTATGGTCTTTTCAGTGTTGCTAACTGTGATTATTAACAGGTTTTGGTACGTGATTTTGCAGTATTGCTAAAGAAGTGATGTCATTTTATCTCTGTGTAAACACTAAACAAATTGCAACCCTGAAGAAACTGGGAATTCTTATAGAGCAAGTGGTTTGGACACAATAAAAAAGGAAGCAATGTCTAAACAGCTTTATTTAGCCAGGGAATGAGAGATACAGCATAACCATGGTAGTTATAGTTACACTTGGTAGCAAATTACAATAGTTTGCACTTAAAGCATAGGATATGTTTGATTCTGTACAATGAAGTCTTGTTTCCTCGCTATTCTGTGTGGAACAAACCCTGAGACTTCAGTGAGTAATAAGGAAAAATACTACAGTTGAAAGTTTTTCATGAGCAGCTAGTCCAAGTTGAGTGGTGTCCTTATACATCAGTATTTCACTCCCTAGTCATGAAACTTGGAATCCTGCTGAGTCAGATCCATAGTGACAAGTCCTGCTGTTCCAAAAATAAGTTTAAAAAGTAATGTGACCAGGTGCTTTTCTCTTCTAGGGGCTGGTAAGACTATCTTTGTCTGAGCTTGCTTATGTAAAGTCCTTGGAGACAATACAAGGATAGTACTAATAGCTGAAGAGACCATTTGGTTTTCTAAATATTGATTGATTCATTTTCTTCTGTTTCTCATCTTGAACACAGTTGAACACTGGAATAGGTTGCACAGAGAGGTGGTGTAGTCTGTCCCTGGGGCTTTTCAAGATCTGACTGTATCAAGTCCTGAGCCACCTGGGCTGACCCTGCTTTACTCATTCTGTCATTGTATGATTCTGAGATTTTGCTCTGTTTTGGACCGGTTTGTCACCTAGAGCCACAGTATTAGCGATCGCCTTGCTTGAAAGCAACCTATTGTACATGAGAGAATAATTGGAACAGATAATTATTATGTCACGTTGGCGCTGAGAACTTCTCTCAGTTCTTTCTGTTCTAGAAACTGTGGAGTTCTGGAATTAAGGCAGGAGAAGTCACGTCTCCTGTTTGTCATCTGGATTGTACGTATTTGGAAATGTTGATCAGGTCTGCAGCACAAGGCTGTGTGGTATTGCCTTCAGGTTTCAAGTATGTGAAATAGTGTTTTGTCTGCAGGCATTCTTTGTGTTGAAATATCAGACTCTGAATCTATTCTCTCTATTCATAGGATTTAGTAAGCAGCACTAGATCTTAATTAGATCTTTTTCTTTTTAATACCATGTTTTTTTAATTATAGTGAAGTATCTAATCAAAATAAACAGCATATTCCAAGGGGGTTCAGAATGTTAAAATCTGTCTTTCAACAGACAGCCCTACCTGTGTCTCAGTGAGAGTTCATAAAACACATTCGTCAGGTGGTGTAGTCTGTCCCTGGGGCTTTTCAAGATCTGACTGTATCAAGTCCTGAGCCACCTGGGCTGACCCTGCTTTACTCATTCTGTCATTGTATGATTCTGAGATTTTGCTCTGTTTTGGACCGGTTTGTCACCTAGAGCCACAGTATTAGCGATCGCCTTGCTTGAAAGCAACCTATTGTACATGAGAGAATAATTGGAACAGATAATTATTATGTCACGTTGGCGCTGAGAACTTCTCTCAGTTCTTTCTGTTCTAGAAACTGTGGAGTTCTGGAATTAAGGCAGGAGAAGTCACGTCTCCTGTTTGTCATCTGGATTGTACGTATTTGGAAATGTTGATCAGGTCTGCAGCACAAGGCTGTGTGGTATTGCCTTCAGGTTTCAAGTATGTGAAATAGTGTTTTGTCTGCAGGCATTCTTTGTGTTGAAATATCAGACTCTGAATCTATTCTCTCTATTCATAGGATTTAGTAAGCAGCACTAGATCTTAATTAGATCTTTTTCTTTTTAATACCATGTTTTTTTAATTATAGTGAAGTATCTAATCAAAATAAACAGCATATTCCAAGGGGGTTCAGAATGTTAAAATCTGTCTTTCAACAGACAGCCCTACCTGTGTCTCAGTGAGAGTTCATAAAACACATTCGTCTGTTATTGAGGCTGAAGTGGACACACTGAAGGGTTTCTTTAAATGTTTTTTTCTCACCTTCCTGTTGAAAAACACCTTAAAAGAAGCTTTGGGATTCACTGGATTGTTTTAGCATCTTAAAAGTCTGTTGCACAGATTTTTGCAAGTTATATATTGTGCTAATCTCTACCACTTGACACATGAAGAAAAAGGGAGTAAAAAAAAAAANTCTCTCAGTTCTTTCTGTTCTAGAAACTGTGGAGTTCTGGAATTAAGGCAGGAGAAGTCACGTCTCCTGTTTGTCATCTGGATTGTACGTATTTGGAAATGTTGATCAGGTCTGCAGCACAAGGCTGTGTGGTATTGCCTTCAGGTTTCAAGTATGTGAAATAGTGTTTTGTCTGCAGGCATTCTTTGTGTTGAAATATCAGACTCTGAATCTATTCTCTCTATTCATAGGATTTAGTAAGCAGCACTAGATCTTAATTAGATCTTTTTCTTTTTAATACCATGTTTTTTTAATTATAGTGAAGTATCTAATCAAAATAAACAGCATATTCCAAGGGGGTTCAGAATGTTAAAATCTGTCTTTCAACAGACAGCCCTACCTGTGTCTCAGTGAGAGTTCATAAAACACATTCGTCTGTTATTGAGGCTGAAGTGGACACACTGAAGGGTTTCTTTAAATGTTTTTTTCTCACCTTCCTGTTGAAAAACACCTTAAAAGAAGCTTTGGGATTCACTGGATTGTTTTAGCATCTTAAAAGTCTGTTGCACAGATTTTTGCAAGTTATATATTGTGCTAATCTCTACCACTTGACACATGAAGAAAAAGGGAGTAAAAAAAAAAAAAATCAAGTATTTCAACATGAATGAAGCAAGGATTTTTGTAAATTGCTTTCAAGATAACAGCACCGAAATGAACTTATTGAGAGCAGAGGCAGCGTATTCTATTCAGATGTTTGTATGCAGTATCTGAAGGTCTCCTTGCTCATTATTAGTTAATATGTTCTAAAATCCTCATGTGTTAAGCCTTCAGGATATTTATAGCAATCATTTTCACATTGTAGGCACTAGCAGTAGAGAAGAAATTCAAGGTCCTTAGCCTATAGCATTCTTAGAATGTTCACTAAGAGGAAGTCTTTAAAAGTCTCATTTGTTGGTCAGGTTTGTTGTGTCTAAAATTAATGTATCCTAATTTACAAGGATTGCTTAAAAATCACTAAGTCAAGAAACTTGAGCCTTGCTTGTTTGCACCACTTCTGTAGCTCTTACAGTGTGTACTATTTCGTATATAGTTACTTTTTTCAGTCGGACTTTGTGGTTTATTTTTAGCCTATGTAAGTTCTCCTAGCTAATGTGTGCTGGGACTTCTTGTGAGAAAAGGCATCAGGTGTCCAGGGCTCTGAACTGTTAAGGCTTTCTCTCTGCTGCGTCATGTTTGGTGTTTTATGTGCCTGTGGTGACCCAGGTAAAAACTTGTTTGAAGACCTTTGAACTTGATGATTAATAAAATATCAAGATTTTGGTTTTCAGTGGAAATTCCGAAGTTATTTGACACAGGGGAAGAAAATACCGTGAGAAGTGTGAAAGTTATGAGATTTCATTTGCGTTGGCCAACGCAATGGTTGGCCCCCGCAATGAGGGGAAGGTGCAGAGCATGATCTGAGGGGATTTCTATTAATTGAAGATCTTGAATCTGCCTTCTAGGAGAATGAGACACCTTTGCTTTCTCTAACTTCCTGCTTCCGTAATTTTTGAATCAATTGGTCAGTTTCAGACAAATGTTAAGGAAGAACACATGTTATAGAAGACACACTTTTTTTTTTTTAAAATCTGCAGCTATATGGGAGAAACCTTAACTGATGTAACCGCTGAAGAAAATCTTAATGTGAGCTCTGTAATGATCTGTCCTGTTTAGTGAGCTGGTTCACCAGCTAGTGTGAAGGTGGGTGGAAACTGCTAGAGTGCTGCGCTACTGCTTGCTCAGCAAGTAGTTGAGGGACTAGAAAAAGGCAGTGTAGGTAGGTACTCCTAAAGAGTTGGACCTGGGGTCGTGGAATGAGAAGATAAAGGCCAGAGTGTGGATGAAGCCCAACTTATAGGAATCTAGGAACTGTGTGCGTACCCTGTGCTTTCCTATGGAGTTCCCGGTTCTGCTGCAATCTAGCTGACCAAAGAACCCTCAGCTTTGTGAGGTACAGGCGATCACTTGTGGAGAATCAGTGCAGAGCTCACGTCTTTTGTCATCTTGATCTAAATTTCCCATATTTTATACTGACAGTTTTAGTTGTTCATAGGTGTACTTTTATAGTGAAATAGAAGACCCTGGAAATCTAAGTGCAATGAACTTTCACTGTGAAAACTCTGCAAATTCACTTGAAGGATGTGAGAACCAAACCCTAACAAAAAATGTGCTAAAGGACTGGCTGCTGTAATAGTTCTATTTCATGAGGGTAGCATGACTCATACCGCTTAATGTTCCTGTCTCAGTATTCCGTTTATTTTTAAGTAGTGCTGTACAAATAGTGTTTTTCTGTGCCAGTTGTTGCTATGACTCCATAATATTTCCCTAAATACGCTTGCTCATACTTTCTCACAGAATAGTATTTGGCATATAAAAACTTTAGATCCATCAGAATTTCCTGAGTGCTGATCATTTTAATGCTTTTATGGAAAAAAGGATAGCTCTGTGTATTATGTAGTTTTAGTTGAGGAGGAATACAAGTTGTTTTTTTAAAAAAGAAGTCCACACAACCTGTTCCCTCATTCAAGAAAATGTTCCTGTGTTTCAACTTTTCCAATTTAGCTTTTCAGATTAAATTTCCAGCACTAATATAGTTTAGGATATTTTGTTAAAGGTAAGTGGATGCTGTATTATTATTTCAGAACACTTTCACTCTTTTCTTTTTGTAATTGGAGGGGAAAAAACACCTTGTGTGGCTTGGGGAAGTGGGATGGGTGACATGTTGAAACTTTCCTTTAGATTTATACTTTTGCATAAGGGTATATTTTTCCAAGATTGCTTAACTCTGTGGTTGCCTGCCTCATCTCTTCTACATCACACTGAACACTTTGGTTGAAAGATCTTGGTGTACTACAGGAGAACACCTATAACCCTTCCTGAGAACCTCTGGAATATTGTTCCTTCTTCCCTTGTTCTGTATGGTGTGCCTGGGTAACACTCTTGCTTCAGTCACTTACTTGGTTTCAGAGTGATGTGTTAGTGCAAAAGGACACAGTTAACAGAATATAGCCAGGAATGTTTATTGATCTAACAAGTTGTCTTTAAACTCTGGGTCTCCCTTTGATCAGATAAAATAATACTATAAAGTATGGTTAAAGATATCAATGCATAACCGTATATTTTTGTGAAAACTTTAAAACAAACTCTCAGAAAAAGCTGTTTATTATCAAACTATTCTTTTGAGTTGGTCTAACTAGTTGCAATCTTATTGCGCTTCTCTTTCCTCCTTGTGCTGCTTATGGCTACCTCAGAAAGGCTATCGGGAATAAAAATGCTTACAAATGTGATATTTGTTTACCTTGATGTATTGTAAGAATTGCAAGGGCCAAAATTTATCAGAAAAGAACACATTCCATGTAAAGGTATGCTGCTAAGAAACTGACAATTCAATAGTCTTTTAATGGACTTTTCACTCAGTTCTGTAAAAGCACAGGTGGAAAAGCCTTTTTTTTTTTTAAATCGCTAATACCATAACAAGTTGAGGATTGTTACACTATATATCATTTTCTTTTCTAATTGCTGCCATTTTGCAGAACGCTTCCTGTATTTTTTGGCTATCTTTTCAAAATAAAAATGTAACAATTGATGTTTTTGTTGTAGTTTTCAGTTATGTAAGGTGTTAAGGTTATTTTAAGCTTACCGTGAATTAATTATGGAAATTAATTGTATGAAAAACTGTTCAAGAGGAACAGCTTGTCTTCCCAGACAGTGCATTTCTTTGTTCTGGTTGTGCTATAACTGTCCAAACTACTGTTTTTATAATAGCTAGTTCTTGTTATATACAGGTGGCATATGCTTACCCTTATGGCACAGTTATTTTCAGAGTGTCCAAGAAATGCGGATTTAGTGTTGAATTCTCCTTAGCAGCTTTCAATTCTGTTCCTCTTGTGTCATAGCCCCTTAGTGGCAGGGTGGGCCGGGTTTGTAGGTGTTTTCTACTCTTCCTTTTGAAATGGCCCCATTGCATTAAAGAAAGCAAAATTCATAGGGCAACAGAAAGAGGAAGCTTCACCTTATAGTCTACCAGTAAAGGTATTCATCCTAGAAGGGGAAATAAAATCTGTTACCCATATGTAGCCCTGGAAGTAGTTGTAGGCAAACTTAATAGGAGAAATCTAAACAGGAGAATTTGCTGAAATATCTGTAGAGATTATGCAGGGATTTGCATGTGTGTGTTGTGGGAGGGAGCTGTTTCCTTCCTCTCCTGCCTCCTGTTCTCCACCCCGCAAGTGGCATTTATGGATATGTCTGAATTTTTGCCTCAGAACTGTTTTCAATACTTACCTTAAATGTTAGCTTAAGATAACCTCACATATTTCTTATATGTGGTGCTTTATAAACAGTCGTCTGCTTTGATGAGGATAGGTCATTTTTCTCTTCATGCATGTGTCTATATAAGTGAGAATGCCTGAAATGTTAAAGTAATGGCTTTTAATAAAGGCCAGAATTTGGAGTTGCTTCTTTTTTTTCTGCTTTGCTAAAAGAAAACAATGAAATAGTATAGTAACATGTCGCAAAATGCAGTAAAATGAGGTGTGAAATTTCAGCTTATAGGGAAAGTAACTGTCCCTTTAAAAGAGACCTTCTGTCCTGGAGCCTATAACCTTTGACTTGGTACATGTACCATGAATTGAAATCTATTATATGCTTTAAAATGCAGAAGAGTGGTGGCCAGAAGTCTCAGATAGTTACTAGCCCAGTAAGAGATCTAGTCACAGGTGGCTGTGTGCATATCATAAACTGTGCTAAGACTTTTGGGAAGGCGGCTGATCTTGCCTCCTGCACTGGACTTATGCAGCTGCAATACTCTTCATGTTGTTTTTGCTTTGCATTGTCGCTGAGGAAGCTCTGTTTTGCATTTGTGGATGCCTTTAGCTTGCCAGTAGATGACTTAAATCTAAAATTCTTACAGAAATATAGCTCGTTCTGAAAATATTTTACTTATTTTTCTTTAAATCAGCGAGTGGTTTTGACCTTAAGCATTTCTAGTGGGTTTCATTGTATAAGATAGATTTTCAATGAAAAGGGAAAAGGAAGCAATGGAGGTTGTTTTATCAGTAGCAGAGGTCAGTTGATTGTCTCTTATGGCATGCATTGAAGTGGAATACTTACTAAGTAAGCATCACGCTGCTCAGTCATTTCTTTCAGTTGTAATAGGAAATTTTATGATAAAATAAATTCAGGAGTTTGAAATTTAGTATAGGCAGATGGATTGAACATTTTCTGGACAACAAATGTCATTATAAGAGCCAGGAACTTTGTGTGGTAATAGTGTTCGGTTGCAAAATGCACTTATTTACATGTCCTGTGTGGTTAGCTCTTGTTTTTATTTGGCATCCCTAGATATCAAATAATTGAAGGATGTTACTTCATTTCTCTTTTGATAACTGTTTTTCGTTGATAGTGCTCATAATTATTTTTTGTGTCTTTTTACAGATTCTGAAGTTGTTTAAGATCTGAATACTTAGAAGTTCTTCATACATAGAAATGTCTGGCTCGTATGATGATTCCGTTGGAGTAGAAGTTTCTAGTGACAGCTTCTGGGAGGTAACTTGGATCAATATTTTGATTTTATTTTTTACTCTTACTATAGAAAATCTGATTTTTGTACATTGTAAACTGTGGAGAGAACTGCAATTCAAGATGCCTTCAGTTATTGTGATTTGCAGAAGCAACCTTCAGGATGGAAATGAACATTTAGGTTTTGACCTAGTTCTGTCAAGGGTTTTTACCTGGCACAAACTTGAGGATCATCCATTTGGGTCGGAGATGCAATTCAGAATTGAACCTTTGTCGGTTTTTATTGCTGAAAAGGGGTGTGGGTGGGTAACTTTTAAAATTACCAAGGGGATTGAGTGATCAATGCTAAATCTAAAGTGGTTAAAGGCTACTCTAAGTGTACATAAATTACAAATGTAAGATAGTGTGTGAATGTACTGCACGTCTTCTTTTTGTGTCTAGATGCAAGTATAAACTTTTTCGAGAGAAGTTATCTTGCGCTTATCTCAATGTGAGATTATACATGCAGAAAGAGAATACAAAGCACGTTATAATATCAGTAGTTTGTGCTGCCCAAATCTGAAGAAGGCTTTCAGATGTTGTGATAATTTGGTTAAGCTTTAAAGAGAGCAAACTTTTTCAAGCATAAAGCATTTAAAAAAAAGACAGTTTATTGCAAGAAAACGAAAGGTTTCACAGTGTCAGTACTGACATTAATTGGAGATGAATATGCTGTCCAGATAAACTGTATTCAGTGGGGTAAATTTCTACCATGTGACTTGGAGCTCTTTTGAGTTTGAACTATAGCAGACACGAAAATGGCTAGGGGAAAAATGTCTGAGACTATGTAAGAAAGCTTGGTTTTGGTGACCCAATTGTGCGTTTTTTAAATGAAAGCTTTTCTAGACCACTAACCTGTGTTGGTGGTGGTAGTGAGGGCAGATTTCCCCTTGTTTTGCGATACCTTATCTAAAAGACGTAATGCCAGTGAGATTATTGTTTAGTAGACAGCTATCATTTTTTTGAGGAGAGATGTTTATTATGTTAAATATGTCTATCCTATTTATAAAGATGTTGTTTCGAAATTACTAGCTTCTAAGTCTTAACCTCTTTTGTTGTTGGGGTATTCTGTAGTATGTCTGCAGAGCGGATGTGGGACCTCTATTCTGGGAGGTGTCTAAGACTCAACTGGACATGGTTCTGAGCAATCTCATCTGTCAGACCTGCTCTGAGCAGAGGGTTGGACTAGATGATCTCCAGAGGTTCCTTCCAACCTCAATTAGTCTTTTTTTCAAATTTTATTTTAAGGCAACTTCCTTGATAGAAGTGTTTCAAAATAAAATAAGGAGGCGGTCAGGAAAAAAGCATCTTGGACCAAAGGGGTTTTTTTCATGTGTTGGGCATTTTATACTTGTCAGGAAAATGTGATTTCTGGCTGGCTATTCTGCACCAAGCCATTGTCTTCAATCAAGTAATTGTGTCTGGAAGCATAAAAGATGAATGAGAATGAGAATTTTGTAAACTAGTATGATTGTTAGGACAAATGCGGACTCAAGTATTTGATATTAAAGGGTGATAAATGATCAGAAATAGAAATTAGCCTAAACTAGGACCTTTACAAAGCATAGCTTAAATATATTTGATGCTTATTAGAGGTGGGTTAAAGGTGTTGTTTGTTTTTGTGCTATTGGTGACATATAACATGGTAAACACTACTTCTTAATCTGTTTCTTTGGACTTTTCTATGTATCACTTCCAAAAGGACAGAACTGCAGTCTGTTTCATAAGCAATGTCAGCAGGCTAATGTGTAATGCATGAGTAGATCTTTTTTTCTCCTCGAGTGTAAAAAAAAAAAAGTCTTCAGTATTGGGATCAGTTTCTTCTTTATAGGATTAATTGTTTTCTCTACTCTTTCTCTTTTTAATATATAACCACAAAGGTTGTTATGTTAAAATGGTCAAGACAAAAAATTTTGCATGGAATAATTAGGTTTTGGGGGTTTTTTGTGTGTGGTTTTTGTTGTTTGTTTTTTTTTTTTTTCTGAAACTTGGAGTACATCAAGCTGGACTAGTAATATGTTCTGAGAATTGACTAATGCTCTCTAGAACAGGTATGCAAGTTGTTCAAAGACGAAAACTAGCATTGTTTAGATCATACTAGCTAGTAATATGCTAGAATCAGTTTAAAATAATCTCCAAAATTGAAGATGCAATTATATTCTTATGGAATGTGTTCAGTTCATTAAAAATTCTAGAGACCATCTTCACACTCGCTCTTCAGGGAGTAAAACAAAGTTTTGGCTGCAGTAAAAAATGAATTCAAATGATATGTTAATGGCTTTGTTTCTGAAGGGACTTTAAGAGTGTTCAAAGTATTAGCAGTTTTTCTGAAAGCAAAATCGGACTTTCCATGCAACTGACAACCATATTGAAAAACTAAACCCTGTATTTCCTTGTACTAAGCTTTTGGCAGTTTAGCAGTATAAAAGGGAATATTTCATTGAATTTTAGAGTTTTGAGTATTGAATTATGTAGGAAACACTACGTGTTTTGCAGTTCCTCTGCTTTGTACTCTTTGATTCTTAGGACAAATAGAAGTTTGGGGGTTTTGTGGCTACATACATTGATTCTTTAAAAAAACATTAATAGAGACCATTGTGTTCTTAGTATAGAATCACAGAATTGTTTTGGTTGGAAAAGACCTTTAAGATCATAGATTCCAACACTTAACCTAGCGCTGCCAAGTCCAGCTCTAAACTGTGTCCCTAAGCACCGCATCTATGCATGTTTTAAATATCTCCATGGTTGGTGACTCAGCCACTTCCATAGGCAGCCTGTTCCAATGTCTGACAAAGGCTTTGTCATTATTTTAGCAAAGTGACTAAAGGCTTGAAATTTCAATATGTTGAAAGTAAGTGGTATTTGAGTGAAACAGAGGGGAGGCTGTAAAAGTTTTGTAGTTGATTAACGCTTAAAATATCACCGCTGACATTTGTATTGTGGTTTTAAAAAAAAAAAAAAGGAAAAACGAAACCCAACAAAGAATAGGTTAGATAGTTCGAAAGATAGAGCAGGTTATCATGAAGCCTTGTATGTATAGCTGAAAGACTGTAGTAGGTATACCTAAGTGTTTACGTAACTGCATGGAGAGTTGAAAATGTGTGGTATGACATCCCTGGCATTCTTCAGAGATGGAACTTTTATGGATTCACTAAGATACTTCGAACTAAATATGAAAAAGAGTACTCTGATATAAGCATTTTTAGAGTAATACTGAACTATTCACAGGAAGTGGTGACACAGTAGCAAACTTTAACCTTCATGCATGCTGTACTTGGTAAATTTACAGAGGCCGTGTAGTTTGAGAGAATAAACATGCTTACAAAGCTGTCTTAAGAAAAACATGTATATAAACTTTTCTCTCAATGGAAACAGCCAAGAGAATATATTAAGCAAAGAAATGGCTGTTTTGTTGTACTCTGATACTTACAGAACGACTCCTTATTACTGGGTATTAAACTATTCAGAAGACTGGTAGTCTTAGCAATATCCTGTTACAGTGAGAAATGTGAATAATGTTGAACTTATGTTTTGCTTGACAGCCTTTATAGCTGCATATTGCATTATGTGGCAGGGAAGTGAGGGTTTGTTTTTTTAATCTTGACACTGAACAAAACGCTTGAACTAAAGCACAACATAAAGGAAAATGGTAAAGTAACTGAAGCTGTGCTGTCCACTGCGTGTAGCCTTGATATAGGATATTAGGTGATTGCTTCTGTCAAAAATAGCTTTCTTGTGACCTTTGCACTCTACTTTTCTGTGTTTCTGTGAAGGTAACTGCATTTTGACATGCATGCCTGATACTAGATTGGAATGCATTTTGGATTATATGTACTTCTGATTATTTGTTTGAGTGAATAATTAAGGTATCCAGTAGCTCGCTCAGGCCAAGTAATGCCTGGGCAGAATGTACCATTTGACTTAAAACCTTGCCTTTCTACAGAGAAGCCTGACAAAACAATAAGACAGGGATGATGCTTCAGATCAAGAGTTAAGATGCAGGAGGTGGTTTGCCAGGCTTCTACTGTCAGTAGAATATGAACCTAAAGTAAAGGAAGTCCTGTGCAAGTCTTAATAAATTTAACTTAAGAATAACTCATCATTGTTAAGTGACATGCAGAAACTATCTGCAGGTCTGTCAAATGTAATTAGCAAAATCTTGTTTAAGTACTTTCGGTTTGGAGCAATTTTTCCAAACTAAATTCGACCGAATTTTAGTCTAAAACTTCTCCTTTTCCCTATGTTCTCTGAAGACTGCAACTTTGAATTCTAGTCTTAATCCTTCTCAAAAAGGATAACTGAACTGCTTTGATCAACATGTTTTGTCTGACTTGACTAGAAAAGATGCTGTGTCTCTGGAATGCCAGTATCCGTACTTCATGCCTCGGGTAATAGGAAGTAAAGAACTCTTAATCAAATTGGAAATTGTATCATTACTGCAGATTTTGTCATTTGCACCCTTTTCTTAGAGGTTTTTAAGATATTTTACATTATATTTTTTTTTCTTTGTTTTTAAAGACAGCCTGCAGTTTGTTAAAAGCCACCTTGCTATGTTTTAGCACCACAGCTGAAAGCAGGGAATGTACTTAAATTTGGCCATGGCACAGAAGAGACAGTCTGGCAGAGTGAAATTTTGACTTTATTTCCTCACACTCTGAAATAGCTCAAATGTATTTACCTTTGGAATGTGCTGCAAAGCCTTTTTTTTTTTTTTTTTTTTTT